>OU026154.1:49948490-50301700 GCA_907269105.1 Volucella inanis
CCCAGTAACTTAGATTCGACCGAAACGATTATTAAATCTTCTTCTGGACGTGTTTGGAGTGCAGTAATCAACATATCGTGATTTCTTGGTAAGCTACTGAGTACAGCAACATTTCAATTTTTAGAAAGCTGTTCCTCACCGATATATCTTAAGTTTTAGAATAATTCAGTCATTTGAATAATATGAGTCTTATTAACGTCACCCTCGTCCAGTGTCAAGCTGGAAATCCTGCCCATCATATGCATCTTATTACTTAATGTACTCTTTTCGTGGTATATCTTTAATTTTAACCATGCATCTCTAACCGAAGCTACCCACTTGATTTGAACTAGTTGTCCATCATCCACCAACGGACCAATCAGTGCCTTTGCCTGGTTGTTCCCATTTTACCATTCTATTTCAACAGAAATAACAGCGGAATTTTCCACAACATCTTATTCCGGTTCACTTGTAATATTCCATAACACTTCTTTTATCAGTAGCAATTCTAGCTTGAACTTTCGTGTTGAATAGTTTTCGTTGTTCAATAAATTTTGTTCCTTAGTAATTATGAGTACAGGTTACAAGTTTTTTTTTTTTTTTGGTTTTCACCAGCTCTGGGCCCACAACCTGTAGAAATAGAAGACAATTTAGATATCAGTGTTAGAAATAACTAGAATTGAACGTTACGAAAGGTAATTTCTTATCCACTGAAGAAGACATTCATCGAATTCACGCATTTTCGATAAAAACAACATGCTAAATTTTGTTAAATACCCTAAAATAGTGCGCCAGATTAATGTAGATACGAGTACGTTTTGGTTATAAAGGTAGGACATGTCATCAAATCTACTGCCGGTCATGTCAGTTCAAAAAAAAAAAAAAGGAATATCTACTCGGCCAAATTTTAGATATGTTTTATTTGTTGTTTTTTTTTTCAAACAGGTTAATAGTTTTTATGACATATAATTTTCATTGTTTTTATATCTTTGCTCTTTAAAGAACACAAAACTACTCCGCACTAAAATCTAACTTTTTCAGCGGCCACAACTGAAATGCCTAACTAATCCGGCAATTTTATCAGTTTATTCTTAATGAGACTAAAAACTTTTCTTGTTTCTTAGAAACTTGACTCGGAAAATGTAAAAATTCCTGTTTATTTGTGAAGCTTTTCCAATTTATTTTAGCATTTTGTATGATTGGTGGCATTTAGTTCGAAGGGATAAATGACACATTCCAAATGGCATTTTCATTTATCTGCGTCTTATCTGAGCTATCTATCACTAGTTTTGCTAATGTAAATGTAATGTAATGACTGCATTACCCAGAATGCTCTGCCATCTGTGCACTGCATCTATGTACTCACGTTTGATGATCTAAAATGTAAGCGTTTGTGTATCAGCCAAATCTTAGATTTGTTTTATGTGTTATTTTTTTTCAAAAGAAAAAGGTTATTAGTTCTTATGACATATAATTTTCATTGTTCTCATATCTTTCCTCTTCAAAGAACACAAAACTATTCAGCACTAAAATCTTCTAAATTTTTCAGCCACCACAACTGAAATGCCTAACTAATCCGGCACAAATATGACGACATATTGGATTACAAGAGTAATGCAGTGTGACTAAGTTAGTTTTGCATTATTTAACGTTATTAATTTAGTTCTTTGTTAGTATGACGTTTTTAAAAATACGCAAGTTTTCCTGTCGAGATATTTCCCCGTTTTTAGAAGCGGGCACCACAAATGTTTGGAAATGGTTTGATAGTCATAAAGAATAAGATTGAAGAAAAAGCTTACATATACATATTTGTATTCCCCCTCTTCTTCTCTCATTTGACTATAACTCTTCACCCAAGTCCACTTCTTTCCCTACTAAATGTTTTTACAACTTCCATAAAGCTAATTTTCACAAAATCAATATCTATCTTAGTAAAACTTCTACTGATTTTACCAACCTATTTTTATCTGATACTGTCTCCACTTTTTATAGCGAAATATTAAACTCCATTTCTTTACGTCCTATTTTCTCGGCATAAAACACCATTTACTTTCCCTCCCTGTATAAAAGAAGACTTCGCTCTTTACGAAACAGAAGAAAAAAATTATAATCAGTTTTTCTTTGCACCAATTCTTATTCTGTCTACTCTATCTTGGTACCTACCTTAAATTTACCCAGATCTATAGCTGCCTATAGCGCTTTCTCGACATAACACAGACAATTTTATCAACAATCCTAAGACTACGTAAAAAATTCAGACGGTTATCCCCAATGATAATATATCATCGACCGACTCACAAACTTTTGCCTATTGACTATTTTGCAAACTTTTAAACAATCGTTTGCATACAACTTCTTCGTACTTGACCCCATATATTTCAAGTGCTTTGGCCGCTTTCTATCTCAATCTTTTGATCCTGTCCTTATCGAAGAAAAGTTACAAAATCTCAATGAAGAATTATTACGCGGGCCAGACGGGCTCCCAGCAATATTTCTCAAAAAGTGTGCTTCCAGTCTTTCGCACCCACTCTCCTACTTGTTTCATTTGTCTGTCACAAAAGGGGAACTCCCCTAAGTTTTTGAAACCTCTTTTTAAATCCGGTCCATAAAAACGGATCAAATAATGGAGTAACTATTTACCATCCTATTGCAAAGCTTTCTCACATACCTAAAATGTTTGATAGTTTTTTATATGAGTTTCTAAGTCTTCAGTGCAAGTCACTTATATCACCCAGTCAGCATGGATTTCTGAAAGGTAAATCAACTACTACAAACTTAGTTGAATTCATATCCTTTGCGCTTTCAGCCCTATAAAATGGCAACGAAATCGATGTTATTGCTACATATTTTGCTACGGCCTTCGATGAAATGTTTTATCAATTGATCTTTTTCAAATTGTCTTTACTCGGTTTTGACCCCATATTTGTGAAATGGATGTCTTCTTATCTACAGAATCGTTATTATAGTTTTTGTTTTATGTCAACCAACCCGTTTTTACCCACTTTACTTTACCGCTTTTTAATTTTAACTATAAACGATCTTGAGAGGATGATTAAACACTGCCCCCTACCCATTTACGCTAACGTCAATAAGTTCTCCAAAACTATTTTTTCACCCCAAGACCTATTCTCCTTCAAGGTTTTCCATTTCGTGTCTAAAATTTTGCTTTAAACTTAATGTCTCCAAATGTCAACCTATGGCTTTGTCACGTTAGTCCAATCAATCTAACCCTCGACTTTATTTTCTGCATGAACAACCTGTACCCCAGGTTCAATTCCTTCGCGACCTTGGAATATTATACGATAAAGAGTTAAACTTCCATTCGCATATTGATGAGATAATCCTTAAAGCTAGCTCATCACTTAGTATTATCAGACGATGACCCAAAGAATTTTGCAACCCTTATGTTGCAAGCTCACTTTACATTACCCTCGTCCGCCTCAATCTTCTTAACCTAAATACCCTTGAAAAACCCAGAGGCGTAGCTGACATTCTTTTCATTAATGTATTCATTTATCTAAAATTGGACTTGCGCCCAAAGAACCGACAGCTGGAACTTCATAGTTTCTTATACTTTTGACGTAAGGTCCAGAATGATTACTACCCTTAGGACATTGTAAAATTTTTGCTTGTTTTTGGTGGCATCGAAATTTCACATGCTTAAGAAAGATGTTGCCGTTGTTCCTAGCTCGCCTGAATTTTTTTTCTGTAGACTTTGTAGGACCGAAAAAATATTTCCCTATTCAACAACCTATTTACAGCTCGAGCCGTACCAGGCCTTTTCTTTTGGTTTAATACTCTTTATCCGATGAGCGATAGAGTGTCTCATTCCAAAGAGAATAGTGTCTGGGATCATATAAGAAGCGACCAGTTAAAATTCCTAAAGAAGGTACTAAGTCCGCTCCAATTGGCATTTTGGTAATGTCATACAGTTCTTTTCTCTAACTGTGTGGTGGGTATACGAGAAATTAGCTGATTTGACAGAATGGTCCGACAAGCCTAAAGGGAAAAGCACATCAACTTTGTACCTATCAAGGCTGAGACGTTGAAAACGTCTGGCTGAATTACTATCAACGTCTGGTATTTTCGTTGCAGCATTTACAAGCTGAATCAAGTTGTTACCCGCAGCGAAGTTCTCATCACACCGTCCTTCGGGTGTTGTCAACGCCACCCAGAAGTGTGTATGTTGAAATCTCCCGTAATAACGACTTCAGTATGTGGATATAAGGGTACAGTTCTTTGCACCGTTAGACGCGCATCAGGGTCGTTAAAGATCCGTCTAGTTTGGACTTTTGTAAAAAGCAGTAGTGGATAATTTGCTTTCGGAGATTTTAACCACATGAAAGTGGGGATCTGCCTGTGCTTCCCTAAATACTCAAAATAATAATTACTTTTTAGCCCGCATATGTCTATGTCCACTCTGAGTTCCCGAGACAACCAAATGAAAACTGTAATTTACAAAAACTGTTAAATCCGACAAAGTGCGGATAAAATTCTAATTTTTTCAGAAACAAAATTTTGCTTCTCGATTTTATTTGAGAATCAAACTTTCTCTACTGGATTTTGTGTCAAAATTTATGAACGTCAAATAGTATTGTGCATTAAACAAGATTTTTGTTTTCGCGCAATCTGCTGTGTTTTTGGACAATTTATCATCCTTTAGTGTTCAAATTGATTCGCAAAGACATATATTTGAAAATCAAAAGAAGATGGAAGCACAATTAACAAACATTTTAATATCCTCATCAAGGATAAAACAAAAAAAAGGCTTCTGATTGCCGAAACGAAAACGCCATTAGTTTACTTCGAGATTTTCGAAAATTAAACATAACCAACCCTTTAAGTCGAAATATAAAGTATTAGTTCAAAAATAGAAAAATAAATGAAACGAAATAATTATCAATATATTTAATATCTACTTTGGGAATCAAATTATTTAATATTACAATAAGATTAATTACGTTTGATCATCGACCAGTAGCATAATTTGATTTGCAGTTTCCATGTGACCTCTTCCACATTCAACCTGATGGGAATGCCAATCTTTCCTTTGACGAAAGGTGGAACAATACGGTGTTTTTCTACACAGGGAGCACTCCGCTAAAGCTTCGCGATTACAATTTGCGCACTTGTAAAACAAAGAATTATTAGAAATATATACAATGAAAATCAAGGTTCTCGAATTGATATTACCTTTTTAGTAGAGAGTAATTCATTGCTTAGCAAAGAACCGGACGCACTTTGTTCCACATCTACCGCGTGATCTTTTAGTGGTGATGATAACTGGCTCATCATTTTTTCTTTTGTTGTAATTTCTAATGATTTGGCATACGAATTTTGTATTTCCATAATAATTTTCTTAAATTCGTTAGTTGTTTTGACCATAGTTGAATACACTGCTTCTAAGTTTTGTACTTGTTGTACTTGTTGATTCACATTGAATTCCTAAACAGAATATTTGACAAAATAATTTTTAACATGAAGACAATGTTTTTTTATATGATAGTGAAAATTTATTTTTAAAATTATTGCAAACTTTTTGATTTTTCCGTATTATTTAATATTATTATTATCAAAGGAAGAGCTGCAAACGATCTTCGACACTTTGAGAAGCTTAGGCTCCTCCAACTAGAAGGGGTGAACATTTTTACCACCCTGTTTAACAATGCAATGAATAAAGTCAATTATCGAGCGCATTGGAAAATATCGGTGATATATACCATTCCCAAAAGGACTTCCAATTCACCGAATTTCCGGTCGATAAGAGTTTTTCGAAAAAGTGATCAATAGAGTCCTGACTATGTGGGTTACGGACAATACTATAGATCCAAATAATTAATTCGCTTTTAATGTGGGATCAATTTCATTCATTCCGCGTCTAAAATAGTTTAAGATACCAAATCGAACAAATGCAACAACCAGTGCCTGGGTGCCTGTCTGGTTGATTTGTATAAGGTCTCCGACACTGTATGGCTTGAACGACTCTTCTACAAGTTGAACAGGTTGGGCATAAGTAAATCACTGCTGTATATTCTTTTCAATATGCTCACAGATAAACAGTTGATCGTGAAAAATGTTGATGTGATTTCTGTTGGCATATTTCACTTTAAAAATGGTCTGCGACAAGGTGCTATCAAATCGCCAATCCTATTCAACATTTACACAAGTGATCTGATAGGTTCACTTCAACATACCAAATCGTACGCAGATGACTTAATCGTGTTTAGATCAGGCCCAAAGATTGAAGTATATTTACAATATATTCACTTTGGCAATGTGACTTTAAAGGATTAAACGGTATTTTGACGACTAGAGGTTGAAGATCAACTTTTAGAAGTTGGAAAACATTCTGTTTAGGACGCCTTTGTCTGGGCCTCTAGAGACACCAGAAAGAAAAGGAAAACGTTTTCGATCGAGGAACAGTATGGGCAGCTATTTACTTGTCGAAAAGTAGTCATACCTTGGATCTTGCCAGATCAGTATCTGTTTTTTAATAATCATATAGATGTTGCTCTGGCCAGAGCGAATAATACTTTGTTCACAACATTGAAAGCACAACAGAGTGTGCCAGACGAAGGAAATTCATATCTAAGAGACCTACATTAGCTGGAGATCTAAAATCACTAGATGGTAGTTACACGAAATCAAACACTGAAGTTTAGACATTTCCTAAAAACCCACTTCCCTGGATACAGTAGTTGGTATAGACATACAACATTTTCCCCAGCCAATATGATAGCTCAGAGGGGATATTAGAAGATAATAGAATAAGCTTTTAGAAATCCCCTGGGCTGTACGGAATCATACCAATTATGCTTCAAAAAACAAAACAGGTGTGACACTGCTTCTAAAAACTGTTCAGCAGAGAATAAAGTATGGATATATGTTAAAATGCTGGTATAGGTAGTATACATTCTCAAAGCAGGTAAACCCACCAATTCCCATTTATAAGACATCATACCCATAAGTCTAAAACCATTCATTTTAAAAGCTTTGGCTTGACACTCATATTCGAAGGGTGTACTCAGAAGGCTTAGCCACAAACCAGCATACCTATACAAAAGGCACGGAAACTGATCTGTATAGACTTATCAGCACGATTAGAAAATTATAGGAACACATTAGCAGTCTCTCTTGACATCGTAAGAGCTTTCAATATGGGCAACATTCCGGCTATAAGTAAAAACTTATGGAATGCTTCATTAACGCATTCATTCTGCATTTCTTTCTATGTTATATCTAAAAATAGAAGAAATATCCAACAGTGGTTAATACTCGTAGATAGTAAACTGAATAGAAAGCTCGATGTCGAATAACGTGTAAATCACCTTCTACGTTTGCAGCCGTATATTTGGGAGGCAATGGGTACCTAAATCGCAAGACTATCCTATGGATGTACACGGCTATGATCAGACCCATCTTAATCTACAGTAACTTAATACATATGACAAAAGTACAGATGATTGCATGTATGTAATAGGCAGAACTCTTGCCATGGAACGACATCAACGACGGGACTAGAAAATATACTTGTTCACTTGCCACCAGATCTGTACATGCAAGAATTTGCAGCGAAAAGCGCCTTAAGATTGAGTCAACTGGGTTTATGTTTCTATACGGACTAACGGGTGATCAGATAACAATGATAGTTTTTCCAATTGTTATGTTTCAGAAAATGTGAACGTCATCAAAGTTTCAGTGTGCAGGCAATGTTAACAAGCTTACCACTTTTAACGAGCTTGAGGCCAATATTCGACACGCTATTGCCCGAAGAACACCGAACATATTGAAGCGAGTCCTCACAAATTGGACCGCTTCGAGCACTGCCAGCGAAGTCGAGGTGGCCATTTGAATTATGTGCTATTCCACACATAATGACATGAATGTAGCTTTAAAATAAAACCGGAATCAGTTTTGTCTCACACCGTTTTTGTTTTATTTTTTATTTTTTTAATCGTTCCTACTTGGTCACTCCACAGAATAGTTCGAAAAGGATCCTACTTAGAAAGGGAACTGGCAGATCAAAGAAGCAAACCTCCACTCTACATTTGTACGAACGATACAAATAAAAGCCAATAAAAGGTGGAATAACCTTCCAATCTGCGAAATCTCTAAGTAATAATGCCCAGAACTCAGCAAATTCAGAGAAAGTAAGATTCTGTCGAAAAATAGAGGTGAACTATTTACGCTTGTTGGAGTACTCACAGGTCATAATCTTCTGGATGCGCATGAAATAAAGCTGCGCCTCACCGGTAACGACTTCTGTAGAAGCTGTGAAGACAGTAGATCACGAGATGATACACTCAACTTTTTGTGCCACTATCCTAGGCTCTGTAATTTGAGACAAAGAACTTTAGTTTCACTTAGATCTCTTTTTAGATTCGCGGCTGCATCAAGATGACTCAGAATTTTTTCAATACGGACTTGATAGCTTTGAATTTAATTTGTGAACGCACTCTTTCACTAATCATCAAAAATATCGCTGCCGTTCAGACGTCCGTAGCAAACGATTCAAATCAGTCAATTCCACGGCGTTCTCAAGTATTGGGCATCGCTCAAACCACATTATGGTGTATTTTGCGTAAGGATCTTGGTTTACACCCATACAAGATCAAGCTGACTCAAGAATTAAAGCCGATGGACCATTTGAAGCGACGTACGTTCACCGATTGGGTTTTGGAGAATATGCGCCAAGATGATGAATTTCATCGCAAAATCATCTTCAGTGACGAGGCTCAATGGGTTCGTCAAAATATGCGTTATTGGTCTGTTAAAAACCCATATGTGCTTCATGAACCATCACTTCATCCACAAAAAATAACTGTTTGATGCGGTTTACATAGCGGCGGCGTTATTGGGCCATATTTTTTCGTCGACGATAACGATTGTCGCGTTACTGTGAATGGTCAGCGTTATCGCGCCATGATCATCGATTATTTTTGGTCCGAATTGGACTTGGATATGGACTTGGACGACATGTGGTTTCAACAGAATTGGTGCCACAAGCCACACAGCACACGCTACAATCGATTTATGAAGAGTAAGTATGGTGAGCGTGTTAAATCAAGACATGGGCCAGTCGATGAAAAGTTTTTGAAGTATTCCAAATGGTTTGCCTATTTAAAAAAAAAGTTGTCAAGTCGTTATTAGAAAACCCTATATGAAGATATGTTGACGTATACGTGGTGTGTTCAGAGAGGGAATTTTTAAATTTCGCGGTTTTTTTTTTTTTTACTATTATGTTAGTATACATGTCCCTGAAGAATGACAAAATTTTCAGATGTGGGTATTCATTGTTTACTTTGTCTGTGGTAGCCGCTAATGCTTGATGTGTTTTTCGTTTGTTAAAAGAAATTGATCAAAAAATTGGAATCAAATTTTGTATGAAAAATGGAATCAATTGCTGCTCTAAAATATATGAAATATTGACAGTGTCGCTGTATGCCGTATGTCTGCTCTAAGCAATAAAAATGTTTAAAAGTGTTACAAGCTCTTCTCAGATGGCTGAGAAGATGTCAATGGACGCTCCAGCACATCAATAAGAGATTATAACGTTGAAGCTGTGAAAAAAATTGTTTTGGGAAATCGTCGAATTACCTGAAGTTGCTGACGATGTTGGCGTATCAATCACCTCAAAAACTTCAGGATCATTTGAATGACGTCAATAATAATTCTGACTTGCTCAAAAGGGTCATAACTGGTAACGAATAACTGGTTCTGTTCCCAAAACTGAAGAGACATATAAAAGCATGGATTTGCAACGATTGAGCAAATAAAAACAAAATCGCTGGAAGAGCACAAGGCTGTCCCAAAGATCGAGTTGGAGAAGTGTCTCTTTTCCGTCATTTTCCGAACACACCTCGTATTAACACAAGTGTAATACAGTTTAGCTAAGTGAGTTCTACAGAAAATCTGCATTATTGAACGCAGTTCTTTGTTAGTATGAATTTTTTGAAAAGAAAGTTTGTTGAAGATGTGGCCAATTTATCGATTCGTTGTCATGCCCAGCAACCTAGTGCTTTTCTATCCACATTCTTGGAAAAATCTAAGTAACGATCACTTGGGATTATAAGATCCAATTAGTTCAAGAGCCAAAGCTGCATGACTATATCTTGCGTCGGTGTTCAGGGCCTTAAATCAATCATGGATAATATATACAAAATATAATATTAACAAAATAATATTAAATTAATAAGTTAGTATGAACAGTTTTAGAGAGCACCAGCTGCATAGGCTATCGGCTCGCTGGTATAAATATAAGGAAAAGCTGATACCTATAAATAGAGGAGATTATTAAAAATTACAATTTATAGTTGAGTTTTAGAATTATTTTTTGATTAGTTTCTAGATTTTGTTAGATTCTTAAGCACTTCGTAAATATTTTGATTTCTGTTAGTTAAATGCTAGCTTATGTGGTCTAGGAGGTGATAGATATCCATAGATACCTGGCATGTAGGGCAGATCGGGGGAATTTCCTTTTTTAGTAGATGCTGATGAGTGAAGGACGTATCGAAGTCAAACAAAATTGAAAATGGTTTCTTTTGGCGTGCCCGCTGGTTATATTAAGTGAGTTTTATTGTTGTTTATTTTTGAATAGTAAAGATGAATAGTATGTTAACCACTTTTGCTGGTGGATGGACCTTATTTCTGCATTAATGCGTCTCAAAACATCTGACTTCAACATTCAGTTGAATAAAAGTATGGGTGATTTTCCGGCAGAGTTAGCCACTTTATCCGTGTATTCATTTCCCATTATGACTTGGTGACCAGGAACCACCATAATTTAGATTTTTTGTCGAGCTTTTATAATAATGTCTCTAAGAATCATAATTGCTGAAGAACAGTTGTTAAGGTTCATGATAGCATGGATGAGAGACTGTCTGTGCAAATGACAAAGTGGCCTTTAAGCTTACCATTTTTGTTATAACCGCAAAAGCTGTGTGGTTTTTCGTGTTAGACCCGTCAGAGAAGATGAAATTCTTGAGGTCATTTTCTATGGTGTTGAAAATGTTTTGGTATATGTTTTTTGGGGTTATATCTTTTGAGAAATTTGAAATTGACAGCTCAAAAGATTCCAGTCTACATAACCATTTAAGGTACGATGGAGCTTGAAAGTAACTGATTTTAGGATGCAGGTTGAATTATGTTATGTGAGTCCATATGCATGAAACTGCTGATGGAATTCTTTTTTGGCGTCTGGATCGAAGGGCAGAGGTTATATCTTTGTTTATTACCGATCTTGAGTGAGACAAGAATTTTTTTGCTAGCTTTGAAATTATTTCTTTAAATCTTCCGGTAAGAACGGGCAGGCCGGATCCAGCTAGTATATTTTTTATTGGCGTAGTTTAAAATGCATATATTGATCGCCTTGGAGCTTGATGGTATGTAGGTTTTATTATGTTGAGTGTTGATTTTGGAGAGTTTCCGTAAATGCCGAGGCCATAGTCTACATATTTTATTTAGAATTAACATTTTTGTTATGTAACTTAGTGTATTTGTGCGAAATTTACATTTTTTCGAAGAAAGGTATGTACCAAGATTAAGCCTAACAGCAAGTTTTTTTTTAAGTTCTACACAATAGTCTGTCCATTAAAATTTACTGTTAAAAAGTATTCAAACATTTTTTTTATACTTAATTTTAAGCTAGGGCAATATATATATTTTTTTTTTTTTACAATTGTGGATTGTTTTACACTTCTGTAATGCTATGTTTGCACCTGAGTAAGTGGGCCAGTCTACAATATATTTTAATAAGTACGTAAAAGTTGTTTATATTAATTCTAAATCATTGTTCTTACAAAGTATGTATACATTATCAGCATAACAACAGTGATCTAGAATTTTATACTTGGATATAATAAGGCTGATTTCATCGAATACATTAGAGAAAAGCATTACTAAATGGGGAATCCCTGTGGTATGCCATTGTGGAGAGGAAAGCAAGGAGAGTACGTATTATTAACTCTTACAAAAAAATTTCTATTGGAAAGAAAAGCCTTGATGTAAAAGTATATTTTAGGAGCTACTAGAACTAGATGGATGCCTATTCTGTAGAAGGCTTTCTCGAAAACAAGGGAAAGTACTGAAACATAATTTTTGGTTGAGATATATAACTATCGATATGGAGCAAAACATCTTGGCATCCTCTTTTGGGCTTAAAAGCTACTTGAGCTGGAGAAATTAGTTTTTTGGATTCGGTGTACCAGAGAAGACGCCTTGCTACAATGTTTTTTAAAATCTTAGAAGTGCGTTGTAACAGTGAGATAAGTCTATACCCGTTTACTTTGTTTATCTCCTTATTGGGTTTGGAAATGTTTATGACTGTAGCAACCTTACAATATTGCGGTATGACACTTATATCAAAAAAACTAGCAAGAACGATCTTTGCTTTGGTTGACAGATTTTTGAACATAGGATACGAAAGCCTATCTCTACCGGGTGTCTAACCTTTTAGTTTACTTAGCCACTATTCTAATTCAGAGAGAGAAATGGGTGTTTCGAGGTGAATACTGGCAGAATTAGTAGGGGAAAGGGCTATGTTGTGTAGACTACTTTTTTTCTTGTCTAAAATTGCTATGTTTTTAGTGTTATATTAGTGTTATAGGAGTAATTTGTCCAAGTGTTTGTGTCGATACATCTGATAGTTTGAGAAACAGAGGTGTGGGGATTAGTAAATGAAGTGAGATCATTAAGATCCTTAGTTTTATTTGCTTTTAACGTTCTTCTAAATAATGCATTGGCTTTCTTACACGAAATAAGGTTTTCAGAAATAGAATTTTTTTTTTAGATTGTTCAGGCTGACACTTTTTTGTGTCTTAAATTTTTAAGCTCTTCGTTCCACCAGGGAGCAAAAACTTTGTGGTGCTTATTAAAGGCTTATGGAATTATTTTATTAGCTACATTTCGGAGGGATTTTTGAAATTTAGCTGCTGATTTGTTGATGTTTGTTACTGTGCTAAATGTATGAGTGAATTCAGTTTTAAATTTTTAAAATTTTTCCCAGTCTGCTTGGTCTGTTTTATATTTTGACATTGGACACGTGGAGTCTGCTTTCGTTCCTAAATTAAGGTTAATTAAGATAGGGAAATGATAGCTATTGTTCAGATCATTCAAAATTCTACAGTGCATTTTTGGTGGGTACAGCTCAATTGAGCAACAAGTGATGTCAATGTGCGTAAGGGTTTTGTGTGTAGAGAAGTGAGTACGGGAGCCGTCATTCAGTAAAAGAAAGTTAGAATTTGTTAAAAAATTTGTGCAAGGTGAACCCCAAAGAACATTCCAGGCATTAATATCTCCCCCAATTATTATGAGACAATGAACCTGCATTAAAATATTTTCCAGATCACGTCTCTTTATGAATTGTTCTGGTAAGAGATACAAATTATATATGTAAATTCCAATTTAGTTTTAATTTTTACTGCTAATACTAAAGGCTGAAGTTTATAGAAACTGGCGTATGGGGAATATTTCTTTTTACCATAATACCGACACTATGTTTGGACGTTTTGTCCAATAAAGTTTTTTGGAAATAAAGGTTAGTTAGTTTTATAGGCACAGTGAGTCTCTTGGAGATATACAATAGATGGATTGTGTTCAGCAATTAAAATGTTTAACTTGTCGTAGTTATTTAAAAATCCTCTCATGTTCCATTGCAAAGTTACGAGTTTCATGTTTTTAAAGCAAATTTTCCACAAACTTTCATTAGCCGAAACCAATGAAAGGGTGGAGGAATTCTAATTTTTCTTAGAATGTGATAATGAAGAACTACATATGTGGCGTAAATGGTGTATGGTAATTTTAAGAATTTTACTTTATAAGAATTATGAACTGTCATCATTCATTGGAGTCGGAATAAAATATTGATTATTTTCGATAAGAGATTGAGTGGTTTTGGAAATAGGAGAAGTGCTTTCGAGATTTAAACTCATTTGAGGAGTAAGCAAATTTGAGTGAGAATATTAAAATAATTGAGCTTATCTGTTTTAGAGTGATTTGAGTATTTAAGTAATAAGGGTTTTGTTTTGTTAGTGTGTTCGTTAGGAATAAGTGCATTTGTTTGTCTAGTACTTTTTGTTCGACAGCATTCGATTGTATGGTTACTTCAGGTTTCGATGGTAGTGATAATGGTAGGAGGTTGTAGGAAGAATATGAATTGTTTTTGTTATTTTCGTTCAGGATGGAATGTGTTTTTGTGGCTATATGTTTGTCTTCTATAGTTGGTAGTTCGGGTTTGTGTACTGATATGTTTTTTTTTCGTTTGCGTAGAATGCTATGCTATTTGTCGGGAAAGAGGTAAAAGTGGTAATATTTTGTGTTAATACATATTCAAATGATTCATGTTTTGTATATACAGGGGAGGGGAACTGGATTTTATATATACGTTTGCCAAAAGTCATACTGCACTTTTTCTGGGTTTTTATTTTAAGGATTTCTTTTATTTAAATGAATTTTGAGCAGAATCATGCTCCATGAGGTATGAGCAATTTGCACTAAAGTGCAATGCTTTTTCATTTTTGATATAATTTCTTCCTCCGACTGTGTAGAGTGATCTTGACAGGGTAGATGTTAGAAAGATTTTTTGTGTAAATTAATCTGTCCGCAACCGTTTGATTTTTTGTGAAGATTAGGACCTTAGCATCTATAAGTTGGGAGATGTGCATATATTCGGTGCTTATGGCATCAATAGCTTTTCTCAGTGCAAAAACGCTCACAGAGGAAAAAAGTTGCTTCTCATTTTGTGGCGCGATAATAACAAATCTTGGGTTTTTTTGATTGATGTTTTTCGGAAGTTTGGGAAACATATCAAAAAAGTTAGAAGATATCTTATTTCTTTTAAGGGGGAGGGGGGTTCAGAAAGAATGACCTCAGAAAGGGCACTGAACCTATTTTTTGACTTTAGTTATAGCCCTGAGTCCATGGTGAAACAAAAAAAACTACTATCACTCGCGAGATGAGTGGAATCCAGCACAATAGGAAGAAAAAGAGATTAGCTGCCGGTTGAAACGATGAGTACAGCACGAGAGATAGTCGGTGACTGCAGATTAGTTTAGGTAAACTAAGTAGATTAATGTTTTTTTTTTTGGCGACTACCTATACAGTTTTATATTTTAATTAAAAATATACATATAGTACACTTAACAAGTTTTTGCTAATAAAAACTAAAATTTTATTTGTTGTTTATTTATTGAAAAACATATAATAATATTTACTGTAAAAAGAAATACATAGTTTCATCATTAGCTAATAGTGATCGCATGATGCCAATAAGTTAGAATAAATTAATTGTAAGTTAATATTTATGCATTTTTTGTATGCGATGTAAGCTAATTAATGAATTTAAATAAAAATTAGGAAAAAGTGTAAATTGGACGGTTCGGCTTTCAAATCCATATCACGCCCGAAAAGTTGTCTTTTTTATAGACAACTTAAATCACGTAAGAGTGGTTACTTAATATGCAGCAATTCCATTTACACTAACAAAATAGTTTACATTTTAATGTTTATATACATGCACATTTGAGTGTTAAGTTCTTAAAACAAAAAATAAGTTAGAATTTTTTGTATGTAGGTATAAGCCCAAGAGAATTGGCTTTTTCAGACGCTCCTTTTTTTACCTAAAGCGCATTACTCGGACTAGCGATTTTTCCCGCACTTTACACATCGAAGCTGCATGGTAAGTTTAGTAGTAAGTCTATTATGTTGCTATGCTTAGATTATCCAGATTGCTATTTGGAGTTTCTCAATCCCACAGCTGCATTATTTGAATTCCTTAATACCTTTTTTTATGATAACGCTCCAAAAATTACTGCCTATACACAGCTCAATTGTGTCCTTTAATTCTAATTTGAATGGGTTGAGTTGTGGCACGTTTTTCTTAGTGGTTTTCTGCAATTGTTGTTTTAGTTGCTTTTGTTGCTTGGACTCAGACGCCATCAGAGATGGGAAGATGCTGTCACCTTCCATATATAAGGTAAGATATATCTCATTGATTAAAAATTAAATCATTGATCCCGAAAATTAAAAATACAAGTTTATTCATCTAAATCTTTATTGTCCCCTTCAAAGTAATCCCCATCGACTGTTACGCACTTATGCCAGCGCCTGATCCAATCCTCGAAACATTTTTTATATTCGGTTTTCGGTATGTCTGCATGTTCTGACAAAAATTCATATTGCACTCATGTAATCCATGAAAACCGCGAGCATTGCCTCCTTTTTTGACTGAAATTGTGAACGCCACTGCCATTGCCTTGCCTGATGTCTGAATTGCGTGTCGTCCTCATAAACCTACGATTCGTCTAAAGTAATGATCCTTTTGGTGAATTGTGATTGGATTCAACCTCGCAAATCATCTCTATTGCGACATCAACACGGTCTTTTGTTTGCATGAAATTGAGGTCTTTTGGCACCAACTTTGCTGTTACACGACGGAAACCCAAATCATTAACCAAAATGGATTAGACGGCAATGTTCAAGTCATCCGCTATCTCTCTGATGGTTAATTTGCGGTTATTGACCAACATCTGTTTCACTTCAATGTTTTCATCAGTTTTCGATGTTGATGGTCTGCCACTGCGTTCATCATCTTCGATTGGCTCATGCAAACTTTTGAACCACTCTTGCCACTGCTAAACGACTGTTTTCTTCAGAGAATCGTTGCCAAAACACTTTTCCAACATTTTACTTTTTAATACAAGTTCGTTTTTGCAAATTTAAATCCATTTTGAAAATTGTAAAAAATCGCCAACACACACAGAGATAGATGTACTCTTGGCTACGTAACTTTTGCAAACGTCCAGGATGCCAACAACAGATGTACCAACTTAACAAAAAACAGTACTCAAATCGGAACAATGCGAGCGCCGCACTTCTCAGTAGAGGCTAATAGAGAAGGGCGCCTTACAAGGTTTGGAATTTGCTTAAGTTTCCCGCTCCTCAACTAATGGCAAAACCTTTTAGATTTTTTGTTATCTAAACAATTATACCCAGGTTAAAAGCACACCAAAGGTTGTCCGCTCTCTTAATTACCAACCTCGAAAGGATTTATATTTGTATAAATAAAAATAATATAAAACGTTGATTAGAGTAATTTTTATTCCCACATGTATTGTATGTATGTATTGTAATGCAAAAGCTTATCTGTACTGGTTGCCGCCACCTAGGACTACAATACAATAGCGAGGACATCTGTTGCCGATAGTATGAAATGTAGAAATGTCATATCTCGGCGGCTTTGCTAGGAAAAAGGAAGGCAGACACAAAGTACAATATTAACCACGCAATAAACTTAATTTTTTAAAATATGCACGCTGCAGTGTAACTATTGAAATATGTTTCTTTTCTTTGTTTTTATTTCTTTAAAATATTAATAAATTTATTCGCAAGTCGATTCTTCGAGAATTTCTTCGAACGCCATTATGCCACGAAATCCTGCCACTTATACGCCAAGTCACAACTGACAGCTTTGCAATGAACCCGACATTCCCGAAATGGTCCAATGCATGTGAGGGAGTCAGTTCAGCAGTGGCAGACGTGAGCTTAAAGTGTGAGAGATGTTCAGCGAATGTTCGTGGCCAGCAGAAAGTGATTCCACCAGTAGCCTCGAATAATCAAGACGATGTTTCCAATGACAGATCCTCAATATCAAGCCAGTCCGTAGGACTGCTTTTACAACGCTTGGAGGAGGAGAAATTGTTGCGAGAAAAAAGCAACCAACTTTACCTTTAACAGAAGTATGAAATTCTTGCTCAGGGCTCCGATGTTGAGGAAGAGTTGACACCAGACACAACCATCAACCGCGGCAACACCAAGAGCACAAAACAGAACAGAAACAGGGGAAATCAAATGACGAAGAGATACAAATTCTACCGTATGTAAGTAAAAAATTTCAACTTTCTTCCACTAAATTAGCAGCGACACATGCCATTCCAAAAGACTTACCTGTGTTCAGCGGCAACCCTGAAGAGTGGTCTGTATTTATCAGTTGCTATGAGCAGAGTTCAGACCTTGCTGCGTTTTCAAATGGCGAAAATCTAGTCCAACTCCAGAAGTTCCTTCGTAGGAAAGCAATGTAAGCTTTGTTGATACTTTTGCGTTCCTACACAAGGGATCGATCTTAACACTGTTGAATGGTTGGCAAATTAGAACACACGTAGCAAGTGTAGTTCCTAAACCGTTTCTCTTTGAATTACGAGAAGGTGCGATGGCAGTTGTACGTATCAGCTTAACAATGTGCGTACTGAGCGCAGCCTGAATTTATGAACGCAAACAGTTTCTACTCAGATGATAGCGAAGTAATACCCGTATATAGCTGATCTACCTATTCCATCATATCTACAAGCGCAGCCAAGAATTCTGATTGGAATGGAAAATTGGAAAGTGGGTATTCCGTTGAAGGTCACAACTGGTCACAGCCAATCGTAACCAAAACTAGACTTGGATGGTCAGTCCATGGTCTTGATACATGCAACAAAAATTAATATACTACAGATTCATCTCGAATTCTTTTGTGTGAGTGCAATGCTGACAGAGAAATTCACAAATTTGTGAGCGATTTCTTCTCAATAGAGAACGTCGGCATTCGCATTCCTACCCAGCAAATAGTCTCCGCCAAGGAAAAAAGAGCAACGAAATTTTTGGAAGATACCTGCGTACGCATCGATAGACACTTTGAGGTGTGACATTTCCCTACCAAATAGTCTACCAATGGCACTGTTATACAAGATGTACAATAAAACATGGTGGAGGAAATATTTTGGTCTGGATGTTTTTCCAGTCAGGGAATTAGGTCAATTCATAAAATAAACAGAATAATGGATCGTTTCATGTATAAGGATATTATTCAAAACGTGATGCTGCCATATGCCGAAGAAGAGATGCCTTAGAAATGGATATACCAACATGATAACGATCCAAAGTACACCGCTAAAATTGTGCAAAAGTGGTTTTCAGACGGTCAACGTTTTAAATTGGCCAGCACAATCACCAAATCTGAAACCTATCGAAAATCTGTGGGAGATTGCAGATGGACGGATTCAGTGTGAAAGGTGCAAGAACAAGGATTCTCTTTTTGCTCAAACGGATATTGCTTGACAAAGTATCCCCGAGGAAATTTAATTGAATCGATGCCCGGAGATGTGAAGCAGTTATCAAAAATAAAGGATTTGCCACGAAATATTGAAAAACAGAACAGAATTAAAAAAAAGTGCTTTAGTTTTGTCGTAACTGTTTTCATTGAATTGCTTTATTTTTTGTTGTATTTTCTTAACTGTTGAAGAAGCATCATTTGTTTTTTCAGGATTTAAAGATCTATTGTTATCTATGTAACAAAAATTAAAATCATTTAAATCTATCAAAGCTTAGTAATTTTATCTGGCAAAATGTAATCAAGTGCCATTGCGTGCTATTGTTTTTTCCAACACTTTGGATGAACTAACTTAGTTGGAAAATCCTATTAATTCGTTTGCAAACCCTCAACCATCGCACAGACAGACTTTAAGTGAATTACCAACACATTGCATTGCCTATTTCCATCACCAGGGCTCTATTGAAATCGCCAGTATCACACCCGTCTCGCTATGAATGCTCATCATACTCTAAAATATCGTGATTCGTTCCTAAGCAGCACAACTCGTTTAGGAAATGTCTTCTTGAACTCTCTATGTCGTGGTTCTTATAGCTTGTAAATATTTAAAAACAATGACCATCGATACCTCTCTTTTCTACCCCCTCCAAATTTATATATGAAGATCCCTTGAGCACGCGCTCATTATAAACAAACACAAAAAAAAGAAATATTTCACATCTCTATAATCTGCCAGAATTTGCTAGAACGAGACCAATTTAGAAGTAAGGTTGCTAGAAGGAGAGAGATGTACACCTAAGGTGCACTCTGAGTATGTTATGTGTGTAGTTTTTTAAGTAAAAAGGGAGAGAAATTAACATTCATGAAAATTTCATGTATTCACAGCCAGGATCACCCGAATAGAGGCTATCAGTGGAAAGACAGAGCCATATATGGATAGATTAACTAAGATGTTCCAGATATTGGATAATCAAAATCGATTTTCTTCTGATTGTCAAAAATCTCAAAACTCGAGAAGTGAGGTCTCCCAAAAAAAATTTCACTTCTTTTTGCAGTATCAACAAGAAATGTAAATGTATATAATATTTTCAAGACATCTAGAGCGAGAAGAGATAATCATCAAGAAACTGCTTTTATGGGTATCTGGTAAAAGCAGTTGCAATTGCTTACATTTTCTTGTAAGTAAAAACATTTTAGTTTCAAAATTATTTATTTCACTTCTTTTTGCAGTAGGAACAAGAAATGTAAATGTGATACTCAAGAGCTTCAAGAAATCTGGATAAATTATACTAATTGAAAATATGTGAGTAAGAATTATATATTTTAGTTTAGTAATAAATTGAATGCCGTTTTCTTTGCAGATTCAACATTTGGTTTACAAAAGTCCCAACAAAAGCATTATAAGGGTTGAACTATCGACAACTGGCTAAAAACATGTAAGTAAGAATTATACATTTTAGTTTAATAATAAATTGAATGCCTTTTTCCTTGCAGATTCAACATTTAGACTAGAAAAGCCCCTGCAAAAGCATCCCAAAGGTGGAACTATCGACTACTGACTAAAAACGTGTGAGTAAAAACTATACATTTTTGTTTGATAATACATTTAATGCCTTTTTCTTTGCAAATTCAACATTTGGACTACAGCGACATATTTAATTGTTCTTACTGCACATTAACGATATGTTTAATAAAAAATACTAAATTCCTTTTTCTCGGTTTTTGTTTTGACTTTTTTTATTCAATAAATAAAATAAATTTAAAGAAATTGTTTTTTTTTTCTTGGGTTGTGCAATTCTACACTACTTTTGAGGTATGCACAGCAGT
This sequence comes from Volucella inanis, assembly GCA_907269105.1. Taxonomy (NCBI): domain Eukaryota; kingdom Metazoa; phylum Arthropoda; class Insecta; order Diptera; family Syrphidae; genus Volucella; species Volucella inanis. Next base: position 49,969,381 of record OU026154.1, read on the forward strand.
GCGTTAACCGATTTTTTTGTTCGGGTTCCCCTGTAGGCCTATTACACCCATTCTGCTTTCTGAAAAATGAAAAATAAAAAACAGTTCCATTAAAATGGACAGCAGTTTTTTTTAAAGACGGTTTACTGAAAGAAACTTGTTCTTGAATGACGGATCGCAAATATCTCTATAACTATATCTGTAACTCTGAGAAAATAAAGCAAATTAAATTCTTCGAGAAATGTTCACAGCAAATGTAGGTCAGCAGATTATTTGTTTGTCGTACCACCTTCAATAGTAAGGTGGGTTATCTTCTGTCTTCTTAACAAATGTTGACTGGGATCGAATATTGTTAACTAACCACTTAAACAACGGAAAGAAATGATCATATTATCACATTCCCAGAATTGTTATAATTAATAAGATAAGTACTTGGTATATCCGTGCTTTTGGCAGAGCATCCTTAAACTCTCAGATTGAGAATACTATATTTTATAAAGAAACTCGATGTCTAAAATATATTAGCACACCAATACGACCGAAAAATTAGTTTGATTAATTTGCTTGAAATAGGCGTTGATTTTTACGGAAAAAGTAGAGTTTAATTTCTTAAAAAATATTCTTTCTATGCATTATATTGTATAAACTTACCTTAACAATGGATGTGGGTCTTACATCATGTTCTTGTTGTTTTCACTTCTTGATCTAGCCCTATAAATCAAAAACAAATGAGTTTTACTGAATGAAGGAATTAGAATTTTTTTCACTTACATTTTTGCTCCTTCTTTAAACAAATATTGACATTCGTTAATTCCACCACGGTGTGGGCAAATTTTTCACTTCACCATGGATCCTTTTATCAGGAGAGTATGTTCCGAAAATATGTAAGTTACAATACACGAATAAACTGGATTATTAGATTAGATGGAAAATACATATATATAATTCAACATTATTGTATTAACTTTTCATAAGATATAATAGAAAAGGAATAATGATTATTTGTGAAAATATGAATATACACAAACCTTTTGCAAAATAGAATTTAAAATATTACTAACGGCAACAAACAAAGTTAACATAATATGTCGTAACCAATTCTTTTAAAAAAAAAAAAATTGGATGTGATTGAACGCATTTAGCTTAGAATAAAGAAAAAAAATCTGAATTACACGTTGAATAGTAATTAACTTACATGAGTTCTTAAAATTTAAAAAAAAAATTAACTGTGGTCAACAATTTGAATTTTAAAATTCCTATTTGATTTTAAGGTAAACAATGCTGTACGATTGGCATGTTTCAGGAGTCGTCGACAGTTTTGGCAGCCCATCTGCGTAAAAAATTGACTTGAATTTCCTACAGAGAAAATTAGCAAATGAAAATTGCAAACGACATGTTTTCTGAAGCTGCTTCCTGATTTCTTTAGAGAATCGTTAGAAAATACATTATCAATGTTTTTTGTCCCACATATTTTATTACTGATGCAATATTTCTAAATTCGCTGTTGTTTTTGCATCCAAAAATTTTCGAGAAGAAAAAAATCGACATAAATACAATGCTGTACCTTTCACAAATATCACGTGGTAATGCTAAAATTTTGCGGGATTATCGTGATTGTTAATGAAATCAAATCAGCCTAACGAAAGCAGTGTACACAGTACTTAGATGGACACAATGAACTGAGTATAAATCTTATACCGCTAAAAGGAAACGTTTCGTCAGCGAAGCAAATAAAAAAAAGAAAAATTTGCTGATGAATACAATAACAAAGGATTTAACTTCTAGGATTTTTTTCAGAAGAGTCAAAATTTAACATCTATGGATGACGTAGGCTTTCGAAAGGATGAAAACAATCAAATAAAGCTTTGAATCTAAAAATACAAGAAAAAAAGTAAAGCACGGAGATGGCGACTTTATGATGTTGGGCTAAATGTCCAGTTTTGGGATCTGTAATTTAGTCATAGTCATTGAGATCATGACATAAGAGGTATACTGAAAAATTTTGCAGGAAAATTTTCTTCAAAGTAAACAAAAAACGGTTATCGCGAAAGAAAAGTACTTTTAACAGGACAACGATCCCAAGCATGTCGTACAAATGGTGAAGATGTGGTTATACATTAAGTCCTTCACTTGCTAGTAACACCAACACGAAGCCCCGATCTTAACCCAATCGAACGTCTTTGGAATCATTCAGAAAAGATCTTACGAAAATATGTCATTATATCAAAGTCCCAGTTAAAAACCTTATTTTTAATGAAATGGTAAAAAATGACAAGTGAATATATTGTATGTAAAAGTTGACACATTCTATACAAGACCGGCTAAAAGAAGTTAAAAGTATTAAAGGGTACTCAACAAGAAATTAAGTAAGTTCCTTTATGCAAAATTAAGGTATAAACTGACGCAATTTAGCTGTGCTCTAAAGAGGTACAAATAAACATTGATTACTTGTAAAGAAACAGATCTGTTGAAAACAATTAAAAACTTAATTCCCCTCAACAAAAAAGCCATTAAAATATTACTCATTTTGTACTTTGTAATGTGTGGAAAAAATACAGGTATTGGAAAATCAAACCCAGTTTTCTCCTGATAGAACCCGCCGTATCAACTTGAGTGTGAATACGTGTGAATTGTCAACAATGTCAAAACTCGAAAAGTTTTGGTAGTGACGTCCCCCATATAAAATTGACGCGGTAAATTCCGATTATGAGATTTTTCATGTTAACAACTCTAGTTTCGTGTAAGTTGCAAAAAAAATTATAATTTTCTTTATTATATATTACTAGGGCAACAAAAGAAGAAAAAACAATACATCTGGAGCAAAAATAAACAATTTTCTACAAAATACTGCTGTCACCAGCAAACTGCTTTTATGTGGATATGACAAAAGTAGTTGCAATTGTTTGTTTACATTTTCTTGTGGGTAAGTAAAAAAAATTTAACTTCAAAATAATATGATATGTAAAGCAAAATTTATACTTTTTAGATTACCCATACATTTATTGCCTAAAAAACTTGAATTGCATTGATGAAATGATTTTTTTTGTTCATCAAGTGAAAAATGAGTAAGTGCTTGTAAAAGGCAATGCCAACGCGTTTGTGTGTGTTGGTAAACTCGATACTCGTATTTCGGTTCGCTACGGTTTGATTACTATGGGTAGTGTAATGAATGCGATTGATACGTGGTTACCTTTGCGTGCATATTGATTGAAGTCCCGTTTACAATACTGCGAGATGCGATACGAGGATCGCATTCGGACATCGGACGTCTGTTTACAATGATACGTCAAAACGCAGCAAACAATTGTCAAGTGAAGTGCTAATCATGGAAAAAATAACCCGCAAAACTATAATTTGTGTAGCATTGTGCTTTTTAGACCAGAATGTCAGTAGAAAATTTTGTTGCTCTTCTGGCACCGACGGAGGATAATTTTGAAAAATATTCTGCAAGGAAACCTTTAGTTGCTTAATGCAGATTGGCACTTACCCTTATGTAAGTAATATAACAACTTTTTTTTTGAAACTAAAACATGATTCATACTTTAATAATAATTAATTGAATAAATTTTTAAAAAGATTTTTAGCACACGGTGGTTCCAGATTTCTGTATTTGTTGGAGTTTAAGATATCATTGCTAAGCTCCAGTGCAATTATAAACGAAACCTGTGAAGTATTATGGAATGCGTGACATATATATGGCACCACCGTACTTAGAGGAGTGAAAACGCATTTCGTTGGAATATGAGGAAAAGTGGCAACTGCCAAATTGTCTAGGGGCTATAGATGGGAAAAACGTTCCTATTGTCTGTCCACCAAATGCAGGATTGCAGTTTTTTAATTATAAAAAAAAGACACAGCATTGTCTTGTTGGCGGCTTGCGACGGAAACTACTGCTACTCAATGGTGGACATAGCAGCTTATGGTAATCAAAGCTTTGCACAAATCTCTTTCCTAGGCTTTTGAATCAATTAAAATTGCCAATTCCACCTCCAAAGCCGCTGCCAAAAGCTAACTATGTGTTTCCACATTATTTTGTGAGAGATAATGCTTTTCCCTTGAGTCCTAATTAAATGCGATCATTTCCAAGTAAGGTTAATATTAAATAAAAAACGAAAATATAAACTTAAAACAACAACTTCTTCGCTTAAACAAGCGATTATTTTGCGCAAAGGTTACATTTAAAAATACCTTTAGAACGGAGAGTTCTCCGCAACGACATCCAAGCCTTTCCAAGTAATGTGGACAACATAATCAAGGCGTCGTTGAATTTGCACAACTATCTTATGTTACAAAAATGCGGTTCATATTGTACTCAACATATTTTTAGATACGTTTGAAAATAATTGTTCGATGGACAATTTAACAACAAACTAAGCGCATAGTGCCCCCAAAGCTGCTTAAAGTTTTCGAAAGAAACTATGTATATATTTAAAGAATAATTAAAAATAAAACCCAACATTTAACACTAGTTTAACACATTTTTTATTAACTCTAGAGTATAGTTTAACTAAGAGTTTTGCTTTGAATTTCCATCAGTGTAAGTGGAGATACATTTAAATCTTCAATTGTGTCAGCCAAACTCTCGAAAAACCTATGTGTTCCAATTTTTTGCTCTCCCTGCTGGCTAGCGATGACTCTCTCCAAAAAGTCGGTGAAGTCATCTTTTTCTTTTCTTTTTTTTTTGCGTAGCAGAAGTAAAGCTTCTCGACCTTTTCGATGTCAAAGGGGTGGAGTCATTTTGATTTTCCAGAACACAAAATCCGTGTTGTGATTCTTTCAACATACTTGGACCCATAAAATGTAGCGGGGTAAATGGCTGGTCGCTGTAGTTAAAGGCTTCTGCTAGCTCTCCATTCTCAGCTTCGAAATTTCCACAAGTCCTGCAAATATTCAAATAAATAAATATGTATAACATATACTGAGTTTAACTAAATAACTTACTGCCGAGGTTGCGAGGAATTCTTCAAAAACTGTAGTTGCTGGCTATACTTATATGGCTTCCTTCCTTCATGCTGCTGACCACTTTTTGATTTGCAACTATTTAAATATTTGCAATACTGATCCCTTAAAGATCTCCATGCTGTTTTGCACTCTTTTTCTGGAAAAAAAAGAATTAAAATTTCTTCAACAATAATATATTAAAACAAAACATAAAAATTTTACCATCCAATTTTGTTTTTGCAGCAATTTTTTCTTTTATTTCATTGTTTTATATAGCCTGTGCCTCTTGTCATAAATACATTTCTGTTTTTCTATAACTTCAATTAGATGTTACACTTTCTCTAAATTTGATTTTTGCATCTTCACAAGTAAACTGAAATACCACTCACAAATAACAAGCTCAAAATGAAAAGAAAAAAATATATCTGTCACGCATTGCGAGAGTTTTCCAGATTTTCGAAGTTGACTGCGCTGCTCGCTGCGATACTCGCATTATTGTAAATGAACACATTGACTTACATTTTACGGAAATATTTTTGACAATTCATGCAGTATTGTAAATGGGACTTAAAGCACCAGCACTCACGAAAGGCAAAATTGAAATGAACAAAAGAACAATTGTTGATGCGAGCGTGCGATAGTTTAACAACTAGGTTAAAACACATGTTACCGAAATAATTTTGACAGTTCGTTTTCGAACATCGTATCGGATCTCGGAGCATTGTAAATGGGACTTGAGTGTGACGGGTGTGTGCTTTGTTGACTTACGTCAAAACAAATGGAATTTGTATGTAGTTATAAGTTGTACTGCGAATATGGCTCATGTTAGTTGCATAGAGAGTATGACATTTAGATATATAAGTTGATGTTTTGTATGCGATGATCTATAGCACGAGAGCGAATGCATGTAAGATACTGTAATGTGATTTGATTATATATTTTGATAAACGTATTTCAACTTATTGTGTTGGGGTGTATGTGCGATTGATATATCGATTAAATAAATTTATTTATATATATATATATATTTACAATATATTTATATATTTATATATACAATATATTTATATATATATATATTTATATTTACATATATTCATATATATATTTATATATAATATTTGAAATATGTTGAATGCCATGATACCATCGGTGTCAGTGAAAGACAGAATGAAGCTGGAACTTTGACTTTAATATCTGAAAAATTTCGTGCATTTGATATGTATTTTCGACAATATGCGATTACTATGTGCAGCTAAATCAAGCTAAACTGTCCAAGCATTAAAGTGTGGATATCATTTTTTACCTGAATGACGGTGTGGGCTTTAATTAAACGTTTTTCATCTTCTGTACTAAGATTTTTCGGCTGTCGTGAATATTGGATCTCTCAAGCTTCGCGTTGAAAGTCTGGACCATTCCACCTGAGGTTATTTGAATGCAAAGCAGAAGGCCCTACTCACATCGATACTAAATCTGTAGGATTGACCTCACTGGGAATGTGTTTCCAGCTATCTGGTTTGACCAGTTGTTGACGAAGGTGATCCAGTTGATAGGAGGAGCAGCGATCCATGATATAGCAATTGTTGAGTCGGTCGAAACCTTTGATTTGTAGTCAAGTATTGTAGCGAGAATCACGGCTCCGCAAAGTTCGAGTCATGAAAGCGTTTGTGTTTTCATTTTACCAACTCGAGTACTGGACAACAAGAAATAAACATGGATGCGGTTGTTAGAATCGAGAGCTCAAATACAAGGCACTGCGCCATTCGCTATTTTGGACATCACTGAACCCGTGTAACTCCAGATCCTTATGCAAGTCGTTTTCGTTTGTTCAGCAGAGTCCAATTGAGTGTTTTGAGAAGAGATAGTATCTTCTACTGCAAACCATTTGATTCCCAGAGTTTTGTCATGTTCAGAAGTATTTATGAAAGAGAAATCAAGTTCAGAGGGTATCGTTCGAATTACCTGCCCATTTTATTGGTTCGGTTTCACAGTCGCGCCAGACTATCAGCTGATAGTACGAATCCTCGAAGTTAACACGAATTTGCTGAAATATTTTTTCTTTATCTGCTGTGAAGGTATATTTATTTCTTCTACCTGAGAACAATATCAATTATATCGGTTTGCATTTAAGGCGCTGTCATCAAATGCTAACTCATCGAAGTCCCGTCCGTCGTTTTGGCCGCAGCATCAAAGAAGACACGGATTTTTGTAGTTGAGCTGGGCTCTTTGAATACGTCATGGTGTGTCATGAAGGAAAAATAAGGAGTTCCTAGTGCTCCATCCTTGATGCAATCAACCTTTTCTATGTGTTTTAGTAGTAAGTACTCGTTCATACACCTTTTGTATTCCCTGTGTAGTATTCGGCTGACCTGGAACAGTCTTTCCATATCGTCCATTTTCTAACCTCTATGTTGTTGCCTTAAAGTACTTCTCACATGCTTTGTATTCGCATGTTTGGTGAGCCTTAATTCCTTCTGGTGGGCCTTCTACCACCCCAAATTTTTAGAGTTGTTAGCCGAAGTCTAGCACTAGCACGACGAATGAACTAGGCTCTGAATGTGTGGTGTGATGTTGTGTCTTTGGTGTGTGTGTGTGTACCAAAGTGGAGCTGAGCTCTTTCGGGGAAGCTCACAGCCTTTCGCAGTCATCTGAAATAAAAAAAATCAAAAATATTATTATTGTTCCTCGACCTTCATTCTAATGAACTAACCAATAATATCCGTATTAAAGATAGATAAAAAAGTGTCGGACTTGTGAAAAAATGTTCTTAAAATCGTTAATAAATTGTTTAAAAAAAATTTTATTAATATTATGTTTGTCCAGAATAACAGGTAGAATATTCGGTTGAATAGTTTTGAGTCAATGCTTCCCCGAAATTTCAAAAACATGGTTTCAAGAAAAACGCGTTTAAAGTTTAGACAGTGCTTACATAACTTTGGAAATATTAAAAATTTCGCTCTGAACATTTGATTTTTTGAACCTACAGGTACGCTACAAGTACGCTACAGGTACCAATCATAGAACTTACCGGAGCTTCAACCGTTGAAATTTATCCAGGTTGACCAATAAAACTATTTTATAGTCCAAATAAATTTCTTTGATCTTGCCGAAAATTTCTTTTCATTCCTCTTTTTTTCCAGTTTCGATTAAGGAGATTTCCAGAACGGAGATCCTATTGGAGATATAATTCTTTTTTCTTTCCTTTGGCGATCGTTTCCCTAAATTTTTAAGATCCTTCGTTTGGTGCAGTTTGGAGCGGAGCTCATGGTGAACAAAAAAATACGCGTAAGAGAAAAAAATATAGTAATAAAAATAGGTGGGTATTTAACCTTCATATCTTTTGGAATTTTAAAACTTCAGTAGATATTCAGCAAAATCCAAATTAACGCAATCCGAAAGGGAGTGTAAATGCTCCGGTACTTAACGGACTCAACCAGGACTCAATAGTATGCTGCACAGTTACAGTAGATTTTCCAACGGATTTTAAATATCCAACGGTGAAATTTAAGTGACATACGTATATTAACAAAATTGTACGGCGCAACCGTTTTGCACTTACCAAAAAAACTCACTGTTCTATTTAAGTTGAATATCAGTTTAATTGTTCTTAATGTTTAAGTTTTGTTATTTTATTTTAGTACACACACAGATTAATAGCTTTTATTCGTCGAAGGACTCGAAAGACCATGAATAAGTGTAGAAAAAAAATTTGACGTACATCACCAACTTTGTACTTTTGTTAACGATTTAATTTCGGACGTCTGACAACTTACAATGATCAATTTAAAGTGTTTTTAATAGGTTTGTATTGTATAATGAATATAAAAATCTTTGGCAGTTTTTAGTTATATAACTTAATTTTAAGTTCTTATCCTAATGTAGTTTATTTCTAATTAATTTCCCTTTTCCAAGGTTGAATAGAGACACATATAACAAAAAAAAAAAAAAAGGAAAAAGTCCAAGGTGGACGAAACTTCACGAACGTTGCCAAAGGCTGCATTAATGGCACATTAGGAAATAGTTTTTGTTTTTGTGGCTACTCTATCCTGACCAGACAATTGATTCCAGTCCCAGCTGTGAACAACTAATGCTATTAAAGCGGGCAATTGGGGTAAATCAACCAGAATTGAACAATAGGAAAGGCGTTGTTTTCCATTAGATAAGGGCAGATCACACATATTTTTAGTGACTCGACAAAAATTGCGAGAGCTTGACAGAACTGCCACACAATTAAGTAAAGCCGACTTCAAAAGAACCCTGTAAAATCATGTGGTTCAGTTTTTCGCCCACAAATTCTCCAATGATGGCTAATCGATCAAAACATAAAAATGTTTAGTATAATAAAGCTCATTTAAAATATAAAACAAATGTGCTTGAATTTTGTTGAAAAGCTCCACGAACTCAATATATTATATTGGATAGTTTTTCTCTAGATTTACACAGCACAATCTTATAGATGTTTTTTTGTTCGGATTTCTTTACATCAAGATGGTTTTCCATTCGGAATTCAAGGTACCTTTTGCGTAACGTAAACAAATCAGATACTATATATTTTACAGTATGTTACTGTCTTACTTGTTTAACAAATGTTGGCTGGGATTCAATATGGTTAATTTACCACTTAAACAACGGAATGAAATCCAAACAATACGATGATTTTATCCCATTTCCAGATGCAAAATTGTTATAATAAATTCGTGAAGAGCTATTCTGCATAACAAGATAAGAACTTGGTATATCCCACTTCTCGACAAACCATTCTGAAACTCACAGGTTGAGAATATTATATTTTCTCAAGGAACTCGATGCACACCGAAAAAAAAGTTTAGTTAATTTTTTTCAATATACTTTTATCAAAACGAATAAAAAAAGATTTAAATTAAAAAGATTATCTCATTTATATAAAAAAGTATGTTTTATTTATTTTTTATTTTTAAACCAAGTAGTATTATGTGTAATATTTATTTGTATGCATATGCTTAGCCGATAAAACTACTTTCCTATTTTATAGATAACATTTTTATAAATAAGTAAAAGAAAGAAATTTTGGCCTTCAATCGCTCCAATAATGCACAGTAATACTCGCTGTTGATGGTTTTTCCTTTTTTGAGGTAGTCCACGAAAAGTATGCCATGACAATCCCAGAAAACCGACAGCATAACCTTTCCGACCCATCGAGCCTCCCTCGGCCGCTTCGGAGCACTCGTGCCGGGCACTCATTCTGTTCTTTGGTGTTCAACAGTTACCAATCGACGCCAAAAGCCCACCCGATTGAGCATCAGCAAGCTCAAACACTTTCGAAATGCTCTCGCGTTCGTGTTTTTGGTCAAGAGTGAGTATGCGCGGCACCCAGCGGCAGGATAACTTTTTCATATGCAGAATATTGCCCAAAATATGGCGTGTGCGCTCAGTACTAATCTTGGTGGTATTTGCTAGCTCGCGCACCTTCACTTTCCGGTCAGCCAACACCATTTCATGTATTTTTTTGACATTGTCCTCTGTAACCGCATCGGAGGGCCTGCCCCTGCGGAATTGATCGGTAGTGGTGTTGCGGGCACCACGAAACTCTCGAAACCAATATTTGACGGTGTAATCTGACGGAGCTTTAGCCCCATAATATTTATCCAACTTTTCTTTTGTTTCCTTCGCCGTTTTGCCTCTCAAAAAATAATGTTTTATGAGAGAACGAAAATCGTTTTTGTCCATACTCAACATGATGCCAAACACGTCAACAACTATCAGCTGTCAAAACAAAACTAAATACAGTATCGCACTGAAATCTGGCATGTCTAATTAGATATGAACGGACTTCAAGGCACCATAACCGTTTCTGCAGTAGCAGCGCATTCTGGCGGTCAAGGAGGTTACTTTTCACTCCACTTAGTATTAGTGGAAAATATAAATAAGAACAAACCCTATCTGTAGCAAACAGCCCTCTTGAGACTATCACAGTGAAAGCATGCACAGTATTTCCATGTCTCGTAAATTAGTTTGATTGAATAAAAAATATTCTCACTATTCTTAATATAAACTTACCTGGCTTAGATTCTAAGCTATTCCTTATGTTTTTGTTGTACCCACTTCTTGTTCTTCTTTTTGTATCAAATAGGTTTCGAAAGCATAAAAGCAACCAAATGAAGCTTTGAATCCAAAAACATGAGGAAAATAGTAAATAGTGTGAAGATGATGTTTTTATGATGTGAGGCTAAATGTTAACTTTTGGGATCGGTAATTTAGTGATAGTCATTGAAGTCATGACAAAATACTGAGAACAAAAATGTATTTGCTTCAAAGTACACAAAAATTGTTATCACGAAAGATAATTAATTCCAACAGGACAAAAATCTCAAACATGTCACACAAATCGGAAAGATGTGGTTGATACAAAAAGTCCATCACTTGCTAGTAACTGTTAAATACAAACGCAGTCGGTGACAGTCGATAAAAGAATAGATAGTTTATTCATATAAAATATTGTCTTATTAAAATTGTAGTAGAATTATAGTACGAGTTGTATATACATATATACATTTGTTGTTCTTAAGGTTAAGTTACAGTTGACTAGGTAGTTTAGAGTAAAGGTAGTAATTAATTAATATTCTTAATTGATATTTCATCACTTCCCCTCAATTCAGAAATGATAAATCTAACGTCTCTATGTATCTGCTCTGTGAGACCTTTTGTGAGCACATATGCTGTCATGTTATCTGTATCAATGTACTGTGAATCAATGTTGCCTCTCTGCACAGCATCTGGAACAAAATGACGACGAATGTCAATATGTTTTGTGTGTGAGTGTTGAAGCCGATTTTTCGCGATTGCTAGGGCACTTTTGTTATCATCATAAAACACAACATCTCTTTGTTTCGTATATGAAACTTCACAGAGAAAATTTTGTAGAAATGTTGCATCTTTGACTGCATCCGCTATCGCCATGTATTCGGCCTCAGCGCTGGATGGTGCCACCTTCCTTTGCTTCCTTGACTCCCATGATACAACTGCTCCTCCAAGTTTGAAGACGTATCTAGTATAGGACCTTTTGTTATCTATATCTAAACCTCAGTCGGAGTCCGCGAAGCTCACTACATTTTGTCCAGTTTTTCGGAAAACAAGCCTATAGCTCATGTTCCTTTAAGATACGGCAGCGCCCGTTTTGCCGCCGTCCAGTATTAATTGCCGTATTCTTGATTAAACTGGCTTAAGTAAATAGTTTCAAAGGAAATATCCGGTCTAGTTATAGCTGCCAAATAAAGTAAAGAACAACCGATTAATTTTTGGTAAGGTAATTAATTATAATAATTATTAATTTTCTTAAAAAGTTTAGTGTTTATATCTAATGGTGTGTAACTGCATTCGAATCTTCCGTATTTAAACGTTTCAGTAATTCTATTATATACTTTCTTGACTCATTGTAATTTCTCCATTTTCTTTTTGATTAAATTCAACGACCAAAAAATAGTTGAGCTTTCCCATATCTTTCATTTATAATTTGGATTTTAGTTTATTTGTAAATAATTCAATTTCATCGGTACTGTTTGATCCTATTATAATATCATAGACATATATGGCCACGATTAATATGTTTGATCCTTCCTGTAACATGTAAATAATAATTTTTAAAAGCTGTTCATTTAACTTCATGTACCACTATCTTCCGGACTGTTTAAGGCCGTATATGGCTTTATGAATACGACAAATCTCATTTCCATTAATTTAGAAATATTAATATTTCCATTTAAATAAGCTGTTACCACGTCTAGCTGATGAAAAATAAGTCCCCACTCTCAAGCGAGTACTATTAACAGACGAATTGAACATTGTCTATCCACTGGAGCAAAAGTATTATTGTAATCTATACCTGTTCGCTGACAGCAACCTTTTGCAACTAACTGTGCTTTTCGTCTGCAAACTTCACATTTAGAGTCGGTATTCCTTTGAAAGACCCACCTACAATCTATAACATTCTCATTCGAAGGACGATCTACTATAGTCCATGTTTTGTTTAACTTATGCGCCGAAAGTTCTTCTTTCATATCCTCCTTCCATTTCAGAACATTGGAATCTCTTAAAATGTCACTAATATTCTCCGGATGTAACGTCAACATGCAAGCGTCAGAAAAATCGTCGGAATCATCACCCGAAGTTTGGTTTTCCCCAGTTGATTTTATTCTTGACCTCGTTTTCGTTGGTACCTAATCTAAAATTTTGGTTTCTTGCTTCTGACTACTTTTCTCCTTTTAAGTTTCGTCAAATTTATTTTCTTCTCTATTTCTATCTTAATTTTCTTATTCCCTAGCGCTTTTCGTTTTCGATTTCAGGTTTTTTAGCTTTTAGCTCTACATATTTATAGTCAAAATTGTATGCAAAACCTTTGCTTAACAATACAACATCCCAACTTTTTATAATTTTTATTGTATTGTGACACAGTAACCTATAAGCTTTCGCCTCTTCGCAGTATCCGTCTAATGTATATGGCTAAGATTTAGGATCAAATTTACTTCTACTTTTACTTTTGATTAATCCTTTCAGAAACACTATTTTCTTTTTTGCATGTTCAAGTGGCCAAACTTCTTTTTTCTTCAAATTGAACATTTGAGCTGACGTTTGCCGCCTCCTCGCTTTTATTTAAGTAGTACAATCCATTTTTCTTATGAGCAATTGCAACAACGCTTTCATTAACATTTTTTATAATTGTCACAATGTTTCGTCTCTCTGCAATGAAAAGTAAATTTGTTCTCAGGTCTGGCACGAAGTGTCAAGTCTTATTTGGTTGCACTGTGGGGTTGGCCTAGAATCTCTGTTGTGTTATTGTTTGCCAGTAATAAACGACGTGGCTCAGTATAAATAATTTGAGATAACTTACTTTTTTCTCCACACATGTGAGACGCTGGTACTCCGGACGCATGTTAGAAAAGAAAACCTTGTCGCTCTGAAAAAATCCTTGTGTGTAAAGTTTGAATTTGGCTTAAAGTCTTTGAAGTCATTTAGAGAAGATCTTACGAAAACATGTCATTACATCAAAACTTCAGTTAAAAGATTTCTTAGCAGAATGGTAAGATATGAGAAGTGAATATCTGGAAAAGTTGACGCATTCTAAGTCATACCGGCTTAAAGAGTACTCAACAAGGTATTAGGTAAGTCGCTTTTCCACAAAATTAAGGGATGAAGTAAAGCTTTTCATTAAGGGTATCGACAATTTATTTTTTATTTTTTTCTGAACAAAATATAATTGTTTTTGTTTTTGCATCTAAAAAGGTACTAATAAACGTTTATTGCTTGCAAAAAACAGATCAGTTGAAAACAATTCCGTTTGGAAACCAAATTAAGTTGGAATATCAAGAATTTTGCTGCACATAGTATGTTGGCTATTCTGCGATTTTTTTTAACAAATAAGCAGTTAAAATACCACTCCTTTTTTACTCCATTATGTGTAAAAAAGAAATCATTCTGGAAATGTTTAAGAAACTTTAAAATTCAATTAGAAAATCAAATATTTTCCTAAAAAACTAAAAATGATCAATTTATAGTATTATTTAATTAATTTATTTACTTAACACTTGCTAAACTAAAAGAACAATAGAGAAATTGATTTTAAAAGACTTTGTGCCTAAACATGAAAAATGCTTATACTATATATGCTACTTATATATTATATATAATAGTTGCAGTTTATTTATATCTTCAAAAGAAACGTTCAAGATATGATTCTTAGGGCCTTTTGTAATTTTATTTTAATACTATCCCTTGGAACAAAAGAGGTTTCTTTCCATACATTCTAATATCTTCACTTTTTCACCACGTTGAAATATATATTCACCAGCTAAAATATTTTTCCTTTACTTCCGCATTTGTTATACATACCTTGTGAATATTACGTAAACTCGTAACGTAACGTAATTGATTGAAGTCAATCTGACAGGTTATATATAGAAATGTAGAATGGATTGGCAATTAACTTACAGTGTGACAACAATTTATTTTTTGTTTTTTTAGTTTCACATGTGTTAAGTAAATAAAATAATACTGATAACTAATAGTTAATGAATTAACATTTTTGATGTTAATGTTTTGGGAAAATATTCATTTTTCTAATTGAATTTAAAGTTTTTCCAAGATATTTCGAGAATGTTTTTTTATTACACATTATAAAGAACAAAAAGAGTGGTATTTTTGATGTTTATTTGATTAAAAAATTTACAGAATAGCTAACATACAACTCTTATTATCCCAACTTAATTTAGTTTTGTCGAAGGGAATTATGTTTATAATTGTTTTTAACAGATCTCTTTCTTTGCAAGTAATAAATGTTTATTTATTATTTATTTTTCGTTCAGAAAAAAAAAATATAGAAATAAAACTGTTCCGCTGCATGTAAAATGAGCACAGCTAAAATGTTGATATCCTGAAACATAAGTGTTAGTTTATACCTTAATTTTGTGGAAGATGGGCTTACATAATACTTTTTTGAGTACCCTTTAAGCCTTTAAATATTTTTAGTCTGACATAGATTGCGTAAAATTTTTCAGGTATTCACTTCTTTCCGCTAAAAAAAGGCTTTTAATTGAGGCTTTGATGTATTGACATGTTTTGGTTAGATATTCTCTAAATGATTCCAAAGATGTTCCGTTGGGTTAAAATCTGGGCTTTGTAGTGGTGTTACTAGCAAGTGAGGGACTATATGTTTCAACCACATCTTTATCATTTATGCGACATGCTTGGAATCGTTGTCCTGTTAAAAGTAATTATCTTCACGATAACTATTTTTTATTTACTTGGAAGCAAATTTTCCTGCAAAATCTGTAAGTATACTTCTTTTGTCATGATCTCAATGACTATGACTAAATTACCGATCCCAAAAGTAGACATTTAGGCCACAGAAAAAAGCCACCATCTACGTGCTTTACTTTTTTTCCTTGTATTTTTGGATTCAAAGCTTCATTTAATTTTCTTCATGCTTTCACAAACCTATTTGTTCCATAAATGTTACTATAAATTTTGACTCTTCTGAAAAAAATTCTAAAAGTTAAATCCTTTGTTTTTGTATTCATTAGCAAAGGCTCTCTTTTTTTATTTGCTTCGCTGAAAAAAGGTTTCATTCTAGCGGTGTAGAATTTATACTCAGTTCGCTGTGTCCATCTACATACTGTGTACGCTGCTTTCGTTAGACTGATTTGATTTCATTAACATTCACGATAATCCCGCAAAATTTAAGCACTTCAACGTGATATTTGTGAAACATGCCAATTGTACAGCAATGTTTACTTTGAAATCGGTAAAACGATAGCATCATACAAATAGGTATTTTAAAATTGAAATTTTTGACCGTAGATAATTTTTTTGAAATTCAAAAATTCATGTAAATTAATAACTATTTGACGTGTAGTTCTCCATTGTAAGCTAAATGTGTCCAGTCACATTCAAATTTGTTTTAAGAAAGAATTGGTAACGACATATTATGTTTATTTTGTTTATTGTTATGTATTTTAAATTCTATTTTGCAAAAGGTTTTTGTATAGTTATATTTTCACAAATAGTCATTATTCTTTTTCTACTACTTCTGATAAAAAATTAAAACAATAATATTGAATTACATATATGTATTTTCCATCTAATCTAATAATCCAGTTTATTCGTATATTGTAACTTACATGTTTTCGGAACATATTCTCCTGATATTCATGGTGAGGTGGAAAACTAGCCCACACCATGGTGGAATTAACGACTGTCAATATTTTTTTAAAGAAGGAACAAAAATATAAGTGGAAAAAAATGTCTAATGCCTTTATTCAGTAAAACTAATTTGTTTTGAATTTATAGGGCTATAAAAAGAAGAAAAAGAAGTGGAAACAACAAGAACAAGAAAACAGTTAGGGTGTAAGACCCACATCCATTGGAGAAGCTAGGTAGGTTTATACAATATTTCGCATAGTGAGAATATTTTTTAGAAAATTAAATTCGACCTTTTCCGAAAAAATCACAGCCTATTTCAAGCAAATGAATTTACGGGACATGGAGATACTGTATCATACATGCGTACCCTGTGATAGTCCCAAGAAGGATGTTTGCAACTATAGGGTTTCTTCTTATTATTTATATTTTCAACTAATATGTATGCACTCTCGACCTATCGATTCTCTTTTTTTTTTGATAGAAATTCTTCGATTGCGACGCTGATTCGAATTTGACTAGAAAGGAGAGAAACTAGGCGAACCACTTAACGGAAGCGAAAATGAAAATGTCGAATCAGGGATTGATGATTACAAAAAAAAAAAACGTGAACTCGCTTAAGCGTGCTTAGGTGATTGGGTACGTCTAATTCATAGCAATAAGTATTCAAAAGCTTTTCTCATAAGAGAATGGAAAATTAGAAATTTCACAGCGTTATTTTTATTTATAATAATGTTACTTGTAAAATAGGAATGCAGTCTTATCGGCTATAAATATAACATAATAAAATGAGAAAATCTCTTTATTTTTTTTTTTTTTTTTTATTATTCGTTTTAATAAAAGTGTATTGAAAAAATTAATCAAACAATTTTCTTTCGGTCGTATCAGTGTGCTAAATCTGCGGGTTTCAGGATGCTCTGCCAAGAGGACGGATATATCAAGTACTTATATTATTATGTAAAATTCCTCTTCGCACATTATTTATAACAATTCTGATAATGGGATTACATCATCGTAATGTTTGGGTTTCTTACCGTTGTTTAAGTTGTTAAGAAACAATATTCGATCCCAGTCAACTTTTGTGAAGAAGACAGGAAACAATCCACCTTACTATTGAAGGTTGTACGACAAACAAATAATATGCTGACTTACGTTTGCTGCGAAATTTTCCCGAACAATTTAATTTTACACTATTTCCTCAGAGTTAGAGATGTATGTAGTTATAAAGATATTTGCGATCCGTCTTTCAGGAACAAGTTTCTTTCAGTAAGCCATCTTTACAAAAAAAAAGATGGAACTGTTTTTTATTGTTCATTTTTCAGAATGCAGGCCTACAGGGGAAACCGAACACCTAGAAAAAAAAAAATCGGTTACCGCACCGCTGTGCATATTGGTGTTCAATTGATAGCCCAAGAAAAAAAAAAAAACAATTTCTTTAAACTTATTTTATTTATTGAATTAAAAAATCAAAACAAAAATCGAGAAAAAGCCATTTGGTATTTTTATTAAACATATCATTAATGTGCAGTAAGAACAATTGATTCTGTCGTTGTACCACAAATGTTGAATGCGCAAAGAAGAAGGCATTAAGTGTATTATTTAACAAAAATTTATTGTATAACTCTTACTCACATGTTCTTAGCCAGTAGTTGATAGTTCCACTTCTTGAATGCTTTTATTGGAACTTTTGTAGTCCAAATGTTGAATCTGCAAAGAATAAGGCATTATATGTATTATTAAACAAAAATGTAAAATTCTTACTCACATGTTTTCAGTTAGTATAATTTATCCACATTTCTTCAAGCTCTTAAGTATTACATTTACATATATTGTTCCTACTGTAAAAAAGAAGTAAAATAAATTATTTCGAAAGTAAAATGTTTTAACTTACTCACAAGAAAATGTAAACAAACAATTGCAACTGCTTTTTAAACATCTCCATAAAAGCATTTTGTTGGTGGCTGATGTATTTTGTAGGAAATTATCTCTCCTTGCTCTAGATGTTTTGATTTTTCTTCTTTTGTTGACCTAGAAAATATAATAAAGAAAATTATTGTACAACATCAAAAATATTTTGCAACTAACACGAAATTAGAGTTGTAAACCTGAGAGACGTCACTCCTCGAATTTTGACATTGTTGACAATTCACACGTTTTTACGGACATGTTCACACCGATAGACGATCAGGAGAAAACTGGTTTTGATTTTCCAATACCATCCTCCAACATTTCCACAAGTGTTTTCATCTATTCTTCCAGGTCGTGTATGATTGCTTTAGCGCAGCCAGTACTTCCCTGGGAGTAATAATTTAATTAAGTTACCGTAACATACGGCACATCATCAGGCCCCTACCTGGCTACCAAATGCTTACAACACTTAGCAACCCAAAATAAGTTTATACATCCAGTTGGGGCACAAATACTTGAAGATGATTATTACGTTCACGACTGCATTAGCGGTGCGGATAAAATCCCACTAGCAAAGGACGCACAAAACCAAGTAACCTTACTACTACACAGTGCCGGATTTAAGCTCCGTAAGTGGTGTACAATCCACCCTGCCCTAATTCAAGACCTCCATGTGGAGGAACAAGAAATCAGCCTTGACTTTAGCGAATCAATTCACTGCATGGAAGAGATCACTTATCTCCGTACTCACGAAGCGAACGGTCAGATCCGACATTGCGCGTATCTTCGAATCATGAAAACTCCTTGACCCAGTTGTGGTTAAGGTTAAAATCTTCATCACTCAATCAGGCCAAAGTTTCAAGGCACATGTTCAATCAAGGGACTCGAACATTCGTTCAAATGGTTATATTGTGGACGCATCAGATCAATCCTATGGGGCAGCTGTCTATTGGCGGTCAACCTAAAAAGATCGAACAACACTCGTAAGACTACTCTGTGTGAAATCACGCATAGCTCCGGTAAAACAACAATTTCTACCTCAACTGGAATTATATGCTGCCGTATTAGGATTTAAGTTTACAACCAGAAACCGACTTTAAACTTGAAGATTTTCCAACCTTTTTCTGGACAGATTCGCAAATTGTACTGTCATGAATCAATTCAACTTCAACAACAAATAGAGTCGCGAAAATTCAGGAAGTATCACTGACAGCCTAATAGCGTCACGACCCTCCCAAGGAAAATCCAGCAGATATACTATCTCGAGGAATATCAGCAGCCAATTGTATGTCATTCAGTATGTGGCTTTATGGACCACACTTCTTGCATGGGAACGAACTAGCATGGCCATGACTCCACTGTAAATGATACAGCGGAAATACTCACAAAACGAAAAATACATCGTATGTTTCTTTAGTGACCACCATAATGTTATCAGTACTACGATTACCGACAGTTTCTGCATCATCAGCGGACATTAACAATCCAGGTATTTATTTCGAAACTATTGGGTCGACCATTCTAGTTGCAACTGAATGGAAAATCGTTAGCAGCATTTTATAATGGAACAACGGCGATTCAACACATATGCAATCAGATTCAACAAAAGACAGCATGCTCTGCACTAGTAACAAACTTTATCACCACCAGAAATAACATAGATTAAAAGCAAATACCAATATAAATTCAAGACGCCGAGTTCCTCGGGCAGTGTTAATTATGAAAATATAATTTTAGGAAAATTAAACCACACACACTTTCTTCAAAAGTAAATAAAAGAGTGAATTTTATATTTCCTTACTTTAACATATCATTAAACATTTTGACATTTGTAGATTTTCTAACATTTGGGGAATTTACGTGGAGAGTTGGAAACTTTTCCGAGTATGTATGTGTTTTCTAACATTCTTCCCCCGGCACAAAATTATCAATTTATTAAATTTTAAGTATATAACAATATAAATTTAGCACAATAGAAAATGATATCAAATGTTTAAGTGCCAGTGATAAAAAAGTTTGATCTTCCCTGATGTACCCAAAACCCCATAGTTGGTACTTTTGCTTCGTGTATGGCCATTTGCATATTTGTTGGCGGTTTGTTTTCATGTTGGTTTTTTAAGTTGGGAGTGGTTTCTTTGTTGTGTAAAAATTACAAAAAAGGTTGGATAAAGATGCCCAGCATTGAACAAAATAAGTACCTGGTGAGTAGACTTCAATTTTATTAATGTTATTTGATTAAGTAATACATCAATAAGTCTATTTATGATAATTTTTTTGTTTTAATGTGAGAAAAAGAAAGTGCATAGTTACGAAACATATGTGTGTGAGTGAATGTGTAAATTACCGATTCGCGGGGGGCCCGAATGAATTGTGTGACGTCACTATACGGCATGTGTGCGGTGTCAACCTACCCTGGAGGTTGCTGATTGGAACTTCATATGTTGCCTAGCATTATGTTGAATCAAAGTGTGTACATATGTTGCTTAGCATTATGTTGACAACCAAATGCAGGTCAGCAGCTGTTGTCAGCTGGAATTTTGTTAATAAGCTATATTTATTTTACCGTCAGCAAATTGAAATTGTGCATACGAGTATAATGATTAGCAAAATATGATAAATTTTATGTATGATTTATATGTAAGTTATGTATAGGGTTTCCAATAGGGACTTGAAAACTTTGAAGTGAACGCACTCTTTCACTAATCATCAAACTGTCACTGCCAATTTATTCAGTAAACTCAACATTTTCATCATGGTAAAGTACACTAAGGAGCTACGTTCTCCGATTGGGTTCTGGAGAAGATGCGCCAAGTGAGAATTTCATCGCAAAATCATCTTCAGTGACGAAGTCATTTTTGGCTCAATGGGTTCGTCAATAAGCAAAATATGCGTTATTGGTAGGGTGATTGCGTGCAGCGTTATTGGGCCATATTTTTTCGTCGACGATAACGATCGTCACGTTACTGTGAATGGTCAGCGTTATCGCGCCATGATCACCGATTATTTTTTGCCTAAATTGGAAGATATGGACTTGGACGACATATGGTTTCAACAGGGTGGTGCCAGAAGCCACACAGCACACGCTACAATCGATTTATTGAAGAGTAAGTATAGTGAGCGTGTTATGTCAAGATATGGGTAAGTCGATTAGCCGCCTCGTTCGTACGATTTAACGCCGCTTGACTGTTTTCTGTATGGCTACGTTAATTCATTGGTTTATGCCAACACGCCGACGACGTTGAAAGAGCTCAGAGCCAACATTGAACACGAAATAGCGGCCGTTTCGGCCGAAATGTGTGGCCGAGTCGTCGAAAATTGGGTCCAACGAATCGGCCGCTGTAAACGTGCCCGCGATGGCCATATGAACGAATCCGAGTTCCATTCATAAATGTTTTGATTGTACTTCAATAATAAAGTTTTTGAAATATCTCAAATGGTTTGCCTTTTATTTAAAAAAAAAAGTTGTCAAGTCGTTATTAGAAAACCCTATATATAAATTTGTGTGATTGTGTATGATAAAAGCATGAATTATTTGATTTCATTTAAATAATTGTACATTCTTATTGTGTTGTGTTAGAGGGCAAGGGACAAAATTTAGCTATTGATCGTTTGAATTCTAAGTGCTGTGTTTTTAACGTAACAACGCGAGTGAATTGGCCTGGTCCGCGCGCTAATATCCACTTAAATGGTGCGTTCATCCTTGACTAGTACGAAGTCTCCTTTTTGAGGCTGTGGCTCGATTTTATGTCATTTCGGCCAACGTAACAACGCGAGTGAGTTGGCCTGGTCCGCGCGCTAATATCCACTTAAGTGGTGCGTTCATCCTTGACTAGTACCAAGTCTCCTTTTTGAGGCTGTGGCTCGATTTTATGCCATTTCGGTGTTGTAGGCGCGATAGGTATTCGGAGCTCCACTGCTTTCAGAATCCAGACTACTTGATATAATCATTGGATCCGTTTTTACGTTGGATCGTGTTTTTAACGTAACAACGCGAGTGAGTTTGCCTGGTCCTGGATGTTTGTCGACAACACGCGCTAATATCGACTTAAATGGTGCGTTCATCCTTGACTAGTATCAAGTCTCTTTTTTGAGGCTGTGGCTCGATTTTATGCCATTTCGGTTGGTGTTGTAGGCGCGATAGGTATTTGGAGCTCCACAACTTCCAGACTCCAGACTACTTGATATAATCGTTGGATCCGTTGCCACCTATCCAAGTGATTGATTTTTGTATCGCTGATATTCGACTGTGGTATACTTGTTAGTGGTTGTCCAACAAGAAAGTGCGCGGGGGTTACTGCGATGAAGTCGTCAGGATCTGCGGTCATGGGGCAAAGAGGTTGGGAATTCAGGCACGCTTCTTTCTAACAGAGAAGCGTGGCGAGTTCTTCAAATGTGAAGACCTCTTGTCCAATGATGCGTTTAAGTTGGTATTTCATGGATTTAACCAATTGCTTTTCATAATCCACCGAAGTGAGGGGATGCAGGTGGAATAAATTTCCATTTCGTGCCATCATTCGCTAAGGTTTCTGCGATCTCCTTCCAATACATTGCTGCTTCTCGTAAGAGTTTCTTTAACTCTTTGTTGGCTCCCACGTAATTAGTACCACAGTCGCTAAACATTTGTAAGCACAGGCTTATTGTGAACCTCCTCTATGCTGTAATGAAGGCTTGGATAGTTATATCGCTAACCAACTCGATATGTATCGCCTTTGTAGCCAAACATATGAACACTGCAAAATACGCCTTGAAGGTTTTAAAACATCGGCCTTTCCATGCCTTTACATCATTGGGGCCAGCATAACCGACTCCCGTGTTTATAAGTTTATAAATGCAGGTGCAATGCGAACTCTTTCTGCTGGCAGATTACCCATTTTCTGTTGGAATGGTTTGGCTCCGAATCGAAAACATATAGTACATGAATGAATCTGCTTCTTAACAGTGCTTTTGAATTTAAAAATCCAGTATTTTTTCCGCAGGTGGTATATGGTTTGCTGGATTCCTCCATGTAACATCTTCCATTGCTTAAGAGCTTAGTTAGATGATGGTTACTGTGGAGGATTATTGGGTGCTGCTTTGATAGTTCCCGGAAAAACTGGGATATTAATTTTCGGCAACCTGAGTTCTTGTTTCCCTGATTGAGATATATTTTGCGCAGAACTTACCTGTTCTCCTATTGTTGCGGTTAGTTTGTCCATTGCATCAAAAAGTTCAGCTCTGTATTTCAGATAGATCTCCTTTATTTTTTCATAGATACCTTGACCGTCTCTGATGAAATAATTCCTTCAGCGTTGTATCCGGATGTTGTGATCCGTCCTGATAAACAAATTTTTGTCCTCTGATGCTCCGACCGCTAACAAAAGTTGCTGTAATCTCTTGTAATCTGTGCAAGAATGTTCTAAAACGAACCCATGATAGTGTAACTCGCAGACGTAAGAATAAAGAAAATTTTTTTATTTTATTATTCTTTTTTCCAAAGAAATTGTATTAATTGTAACTGTACATACAGATCCTCCCAGCGAGGCAAGGAAGACTTGGGACTCTGATAAATTCACAAAATTCTGGTGAAGCGGCAAGCTGGTGATGCACCGTTGGCAATGTGGCACAGGTGTGCTTCCCGTTGCGAAGTTACAAACAGTATCTTTGAGGTGCACCGTTGTTGAAACAGGTACAGCACAATCCCAACGGGGCCAATGATTCCGGTACTGCGGTAATGGCTAGACGACGATGTGCAACGGTGGATGATTGCGCTCTTCGATTTTTATTTTATTTTTTTTTTAATTTAAATTGAATTGTTTTAAAAACTATATTATTTAGAGAATATTGCCACCCAATTTATTATTTTAACTTGTAAAATATTTTAGATTATACAATATTAACCGTCGCGGGAAACCGTTTATGAAAATTTATGAAATTTTTTTTTATGAAAAAAACACTCACTGTCTCTTGTTCAACTAATACTAGTTAACAATGTTAATTGTTAATTAAGAAATTAAAACTTTAAAAGGCTCAATGGACCAATGCTTATTTTGAACTTTTACTTTTAGGAAAATTAAACCACACACACGTTCTTCAAAAGTTAACAAAAGAGTGAATTTTATTTTTCTTTACTTAAACATTTCACTTAACATTTTGACATTTGTAGACCTTCTAACATTTGAGGAATTTACGTGGAGAGTTGGAGACGCCGAGTATGTAGATAGGCTCCAATAGACAGCTATCAACATGGTCGGTAATATAGCACATCCTTTGTTTGGACTTCTTGACTCCGATGACGCTGAAAAGATATTCCGAACCATCATTCAAGTAAAGGGCAATGAGGCGCATTTATGGACAACGTTAAAGAACCAGATTTCCATCTTAGATTCCACGAATAACATCATAAAACAGGACCAATTGGAAGTCTGAGAGTGAACTCCCTTCAAAACCAATCCGAACAGATCATTGTTTGAATCGGAGAAACCTCAGCGCAATCCAAGATCTTCCAAGTTTTTACGTCATTGACAATACAACTAATGATTGTGGCAGCCGACCCGCAACGAATGGAAACCGCAATCCTTAATACATAAACGAAGGAACACTATGAAACCATCAGCCCGTTTCTGCTACCTCAAGCTCAATTGAGGGCAGAAATCATAAACATCAAAAATCATCTGCCTCTTTCGCAAAAACTATTTGATTTGATTCAAGTAAATAATAAATATTAAAAATAATAAACGTTCGTTTGACGGTTTGTTGTGACTTGTAGTTTGCTTAATTTAATTGAATTTTTTTGTGTAATATTGTAAGTATAAATATGGACAAAAGTGGTATTTTGTCTAATTTGTTATATTTAAGTTTAATTCTTTATTAAGACAGATAAAATGGAAGAACATTTATTTGAGCTGGTTAAGAAGAGAGGGTGCCTGTTTTGAAACGCAAGGTAATGGTTTTGCAAAGCAAGAGCAACAAAGCAGTTAAAACGTCAAAGCAAATGTTTGCAAATAAAACTTTCGACGTTTACGAACAAACTATTTGCTATTTTGCTTTAGTTTTAGTTAGTTTATTGGATGGTTGCAATAATAATATTAAAAAAAGGAAAAAATGGGCTTCAAGAAAACTATTCCTTGTTTATATAAAACTGCAACGACGTATACCTAAAAATCTGGTCTTTTTTGAGATTATAAACAGTTTTCCGGATGACATCTTTTATAGCCATTTCAGAATGAAAAGAACAACCTTTCAGGTATGGATAACTTCTATATCCTTGGTTTTCTTATCTAAATTTTTCCGCTATCTATTTCTAGGAACTTTAGTTCATTTTAGAGCCTTTTTGGAAAACAAGCTGGAAGGTCCGGACTAAATATGTGTTTATCGCTCTACATTACGTTATGGAAAATTGCTAACGGTTGCACATATCGCGACTTATCGGATCGATTTAATATTGGTGAAGGAACTTCGCATTCTATTGTTATCAAGATTATAAAGCATAGAACTAGACATCGAAATAAGTTCATAAAGTGGCCAAGAACTGAAATGGATCTGAACAAGAAGATAGACGAATTCCATGTTTTTAGAAATTATCCATTCCCATATGCTGTTGGTTGTATTGATGGCACGCACATTCAAATTCCCAAGCCTTCACGAAATGGTGACAGCTATTATAACCGACATGGAACGCATTGCGTAATATTGCAGTTAAATTTGTACAAAATAATTTCTTCCCTGTGAAATTATATTCTGTTCCTTCTACAGGCTGTGTGCAATGCTAAATTTATCTTCACAGGCATATACTTTGGCTGGCCAGGGTGGACGCATGATGCTGCTGTATGGCAAAATAGCCCACTAGGGGTAGCACTAGAAAATAGTTCAATTCATTTACCCCAGGGAGCACATCTCTTGGGAGATTCGGCGTATCCATTGGCATCTTACTTAATGGTACCATTTCGTGATAACGGGTTCCTAAATGAACATCAAACAAAGTTTAATGTTTGCTTAAGCTCTACTCGAGTATGCATTGAACAAGAATTTGGAATGTTGAAAAACAAATTTCGGGAGTTGAAATCTTTGCAAGTGTTAAGTGTGTATTTCGTTACAACCTGTGTAGCTCTACATAATCATATTATTGTGAACATGCTCCTAATTGTAAAATCAGGGGGTTAAAAGCGACAATCACATTGGTACTCCACTTGAACATCTAGAAGAGGTAACTGTTCAAACTCCAAGAACCAGCGCTGAAACGAGGCAAAATGAGATGCTATAATGACATTGCTTTCAGTATAGTGATAACCCCGATAATACATATGGAATTAGAAACAAAAATGTCTTTTTTCTATTTATTTATTCAAAAAAAGAACTAATAAATGCAACACAATGCATATAAATTCAGTTACAAAAGAGCTTTTAGTCGTTGTTTGAACAAAAAAAAAAAAAAAAAAAAAAAAAAAAAAAAAAAAAAAACGCAATTCTTATGTTATTTTAATATCTTTTAGTATATTATTTTGCTTCCTTTTTATTTCCATCTGTTTTGCATGGCGACTACGTTTCTCACCAGCCTGTTTTTTAGGAATTCCATGATTTCGTTGTTCCTAGTTGTTTTTTTTAAGCGCTTAGCATTTCCTAATGGCTGCGATGTAGAGGCTGGCGAATCCACATCATCTTCGGTTTCGGGGTTATTTTCATACTTATTTTCCAAACTCGAAATCAACAAACTTCTAGGTAGATCTATGTGTGTTTTTTTCCGGTAAGCTTTATGGAAAAGTTCGAAATACTCCCACCTTGTTATATCCCATCCCGTTTTTAAATTTCTTTCTTCAATTCGCTTGTACGGCAATAGCAGATTATTCCACTTACGAAAAATTTCATCTTTTTATCCCCACTTATCCCCACAGTGTCAATTTTTTTTTCTTTCCATTACAAATTTCAATCGAATTGAAATAAAGAGTTTTATCTCCTGATCTAGCATTTCTTAAATTACAGAAATTAAATTAATTAGCTTTATTTTTTGTTCTAACTTTTACCTTTTTTCTCCGAATCAAACACCGTCCGCAAAGTCAACAAATGAAAAAAAATTTTAATATTTGCTTAATTTTGCATATATTTGCGCTACTGCATTTTAGAATTTTGCTTTCCTTTATCGTATATGCATTACTGAATGATATACTTTGCATAATTTGCGCAAAGTTTGTGTTTCCGAATAGGCCCGGAGATTCTCTGGAATCTTTGCCATCCTCAATATAAAAAAGAAGGCACAGGAGTGGCAAAAAATATCGCAGATTTTCTGAGCTCCAGGTAATTATTTTTATTTGATATTCCTGGTGATTTTTTAACAAAGTTTTCGTACTTCTTCGTACTTTTCCAATGGAAATATGGCTAATCTCAAAATTCTGCACTATGCGAATGAGTTGCGATTAGAGGTATTAAAAGAGCAGATAAATTAAATATTCCTCATTTTATTTGCTATAAATCGCGAACAATGAACTGAATTTACTTTATTTTTATTTTTATTATTTAAATGTCCCTTTTTTACCTTTATCTC
The DNA here is from genome assembly GCA_907269105.1 of Volucella inanis. Classification (NCBI taxonomy): domain Eukaryota; kingdom Metazoa; phylum Arthropoda; class Insecta; order Diptera; family Syrphidae; genus Volucella; species Volucella inanis. The sequence goes on from OU026154.1 coordinate 49,997,390, forward strand.
TTCTTTTATTTTTATTAATTATAAATGGATTTTAAATGGGTTGAAAGTTTGTTTGATTCTGAAAGTTTTTTATTTTATTTATTATTTTTATTGAATTAATTTTAAAATTTTAATTATTTTTTTTTTATTTGTTATTGAATTCATTTTTAAAGTTTTTTTTTTTTTTTGTTTTTAGTATTTTTTAAAAGAGAAAACAATAAAAAATTAAGAAAAACAAAGAAAAGGAAAATAAGTTTTTGTATTATTCTGATGATTGGAAAGCTATTTTGCATTCGTTGAGGAAATAAGTTGTTAAGGTTCTCCTGAAACTGAACGCTTCGTCTGTCCTGTTGTTTGTTCCACATTTGCGAATAGGTAACAATTCCTTGGTCTCCTGACGACACATACCAAAGATGCGTTCTCCATTTGCAGAATGAATCTTTGTAGTTGTCTGGGCAGTACGAGTTGCAGTTGTATACACCAGCTGTGATTTTAACGAAATTATGTAAAATTGGGCAGGCAAGCACAACTTTGTTCGTATTTTTGCTAAAAGTCTATAGTTTACCCTAGGATTCGCCAGCGAGCAGATAAAATGCCGAAGGTATTCTCTATTACTAGTTGCGCTTTTGAAAGCCTGAAATCCAATACTTCTTCGGCATGATTCAGCAGAATTTCAGGGTAGGGCCGCACAGCACCAGTCACCAACGACATAACCTCTCATCGGGTGGTGGACTGATGTTGTTATAGATTTCCCAATGACAAGGTGACGAAAAATTTTCGTATCACTTTGGCTGCCAAAAGCCCCAACATCGACAGATGTTAAGGTATAATCGGCGTCAAAAATTGCCATCAAAATAATGCTCAAATACCTCTTGTAGATGATGTAATTTGACCCTGTGTTTGGGTCATGTAATTCAATGTGCTAACCAATGACCACGCAATTCGGCATGTTCCATTTTTATTAAACTTTCTGCTGATGGCTTTCTAGTCCGAGGTGTTAAGTTCTAGTATGTACACTGGAGACAACACTTCCCAAATGGCTTTGCAAGTTTCAACAATTATTTTCCGTACTGTTGACACACCCATTCGGAACGAACAAACCAAATAATCGTAATGTGGAGATACTCCATGAAGAAGTAACAATTATGTTCCAACAAATCACTTTCCAAACATCAAAGTAATAACCAACCGGAATCCGGGACTAATTGCTCTTCTTATTGACGTTCGAAACAAAAACGGTTTTAATAAATATATTGGACTTTCGTCGTACGAGTCGCTTTAAAAAACAAATCAACATGTTCTTTCAAAAAAATCCTTTCCTTTCCCTTTTGGTATAAAGGATGGACCCACCACCGGCGTTTGGTTTTTGCTTTAAATCATTTATGTGCAATGTTTGAATTACATTCACAATAAAAAGAATTTGTTCACGTTTATCCACTTTTACACAAGTTCACAATTTTCCAGTAAAAGCAAAAGCACATTTTCAATTAAAACAGCTGTTTGAAAGTTGACATAACAAAGCGAACTCATTGTGTGAGAATTATTTGGCAATCCTTCCAACTGCGACGCCGACCGCGACCGAGATGCGACAGCAGCAGCAACTGCGACCTCATTGTGTTCCAGCAGTAAAAGTGCATTCCTTAAAATACATCTATTGGACGCTAGCAACTTTTATATACTAACACAAACAAAATAAAAATAAATAAAATTGAATGAAAACAAACAACACAACGATAAAAATAACTTCCTTAATTGAATAGCAGATACATATTGTATATTGTAGAAAATTATTAAGGTTGGTTACAGGCTTAATAATGCATAAAAAATATTAATATGAGATCAATTTTCATGATTTTTTATTGCATTTTATGTAATAAAATGTTTTGTCTTGTATTTCTTTAAAACATTTTTGACAAAAGGTGTATATATCATCTAACTTTTTGTCGCTACATATTTAGGCACATAATTATTGGAATTTGCTTTTTGTTTTTGTTTGTTACTTTTGAATTCTAAACGCTTTTTATGTGATTTCCTTTTCTCAATTCCACATTCTGGGCTTTTTTACCTTTTCTTGTCCTTTTTTATTGAAGAACTCTATTGCTAACGATGAAATGCTGCAAGGTGGTTTTGTGTAAACTAGATTGCCCGTCTGGAACAAGTCTGGGTAGTAGAAATATTTTTGAAAAGTAAGGCTGAGTGAACTGGAGGTGGATGGTGTGTGAAGAGCTTAAACGATAATATTTTAAACTGTTAAAAATATTGATAAGAAAATAAAATGAAGAACCCTGAGATGGTCGAGCTAAAACATATAAAAATATCTTGGTTAAAGTTGGTGTATGATTCCTCTAGTTTACCAATTGGTATTAAAAGGACTACTGCCTTTTGTATAATTTCAAGAATTAATTCTTCTACCATTAGTTTTTTTTTTTACTATTTGATGTTGTTATTAAAACAGAAGTAAACATGAAAAATGCTTATACTATATATGCTACTTATATATTATATATAATAGTTGCAGTTTATTTATATCTTCAAAAGAAACGTTCAAGATATGATTCTTAGGGCCTTTTGTAATTTTATTTTAATACTATCCCTTGGAACAAAAGAGGTTTCTTTCCATACATTCTAATATCTTCACTTTTTCACCACGTTGAAATATATATTCACCAGCTAAAATATTTTTCCTTTACTTCCGCATTTGTTATACATACCTTGTGAATATTACGTAAACTCGTAACGTAACGTAATTGATTGAAGTCAATCTGACAGGTTATATATAGAAATGTAGAATGGATTGGCAATTAACTTACAGTGTGACAACAATTTATTTTTTGTTTTTTTAGTTTCACATGTGTTAAGTAAATAAAATAATACTGATAACTAATAGTTAATGAATTAACATTTTTGATGTTAATGTTTTGGGAAAATATTCATTTTTCTAATTGAATTTAAAGTTTTTCCAAGATATTTCGAGAATGTTTTTTTATTACACATTATAAAGAACAAAAAGAGTGGTATTTTTGATGTTTATTTGATTAAAAAATTTACAGAATAGCTAACATACAACTCTTATTATCCCAACTTAATTTAGTTTTGTCGAAGGGAATTATGTTTATAATTGTTTTTAACAGATCTCTTTCTTTGCAAGTAATAAATGTTTATTTATTATTTATTTTTCGTTCAGAAAAAAAAAATATAGAAATAAAACTGTTCCGCTGCATGTAAAATGAGCACAGCTAAAATGTTGATATCCTGAAACATAAGTGTTAGTTTATACCTTAATTTTGTGGAAGATGGGCTTACATAATACTTTTTTGAGTACCCTTTAAGCCTTTAAATATTTTTAGTCTGACATAGATTGCGTAAAATTTTTCAGGTATTCACTTCTTTCCGCTAAAAAAAGGCTTTTAATTGAGGCTTTGATGTATTGACATGTTTTGGTTAGATATTCTCTAAATGATTCCAAAGATGTTCCGTTGGGTTAAAATCTGGGCTTTGTAGTGGTGTTACTAGCAAGTGAGGGACTATATGTTTCAACCACATCTTTATCATTTATGCGACATGCTTGGAATCGTTGTCCTGTTAAAAGTAATTATCTTCACGATAACTATTTTTTATTTACTTGGAAGCAAATTTTCCTGCAAAATCTGTAAGTATACTTCTTTTGTCATGATCTCAATGACTATGACTAAATTACCGATCCCAAAAGTAGACATTTAGGCCACAGAAAAAAGCCACCATCTACGTGCTTTACTTTTTTTCCTTGTATTTTTGGATTCAAAGCTTCATTTAATTTTCTTCATGCTTTCACAAACCTATTTGTTCCATAAATGTTACTATAAATTTTGACTCTTCTGAAAAAAATTCTAAAAGTTAAATCCTTTGTTTTTGTATTCATTAGCAAAGGCTCTCTTTTTTTATTTGCTTCGCTGAAAAAAGGTTTCATTCTAGCGGTGTAGAATTTATACTCAGTTCGCTGTGTCCATCTACATACTGTGTACGCTGCTTTCGTTAGACTGATTTGATTTCATTAACATTCACGATAATCCCGCAAAATTTAAGCACTTCAACGTGATATTTGTGAAACATGCCAATTGTACAGCAATGTTTACTTTGAAATCGGTAAAACGATAGCATCATACAAATAGGTATTTTAAAATTGAAATTTTTGACCGTAGATAATTTTTTTGAAATTCAAAAATTCATGTAAATTAATAACTATTTGACGTGTAGTTCTCCATTGTAAGCTAAATGTGTCCAGTCACATTCAAATTTGTTTTAAGAAAGAATTGGTAACGACATATTATGTTTATTTTGTTTATTGTTATGTATTTTAAATTCTATTTTGCAAAAGGTTTTTGTATAGTTATATTTTCACAAATAGTCATTATTCTTTTTCTACTACTTCTGATAAAAAATTAAAACAATAATATTGAATTACATATATGTATTTTCCATCTAATCTAATAATCCAGTTTATTCGTATATTGTAACTTACATGTTTTCGGAACATATTCTCCTGATATTCATGGTGAGGTGGAAAACTAGCCCACACCATGGTGGAATTAACGACTGTCAATATTTTTTTAAAGAAGGAACAAAAATATAAGTGGAAAAAAATTTCTAATGCCTTTATTCAGTAAAACTAATTTGTTTTGAATTTATAGGGCTATAAAAAGAAGAAAAAGAAGTGGAAACAACAAGAACAAGAAAACAGTTAGGGTGTAAGACCCACATCCATTGGAGAAGCTAGGTAGGTTTATACAATATTTCGCATAGTGAGAATATTTTTTAGAAAATTAAATTCGACCTTTTCCGAAAAAATCACAGCCTATTTCAAGCAAATGAATTTACGGGACATGGAGATACTGTATCATACATGCGTACCCTGTGATAGTCCCAAGAAGGATGTTTGCAACTATAGGGTTTCTTCTTATTATTTATATTTTCAACTAATATGTATGCACTCTCGACCTATCGATTCTCTTTTTTTTTTGATAGAAATTCTTCGATTGCGACGCTGATTCGAATTTGACTAGAAAGGAGAGAAACTAGGCGAACCACTTAACGGAAGCGAAAATGAAAATGTCGAATCAGGGATTGATGATTACAAAAAAAAAAAACGTGAACTCGCTTAAGCGTGCTTAGGTGATTGGGTACGTCTAATTCATAGCAATAAGTATTCAAAAGCTTTTCTCATAAGAGAATGGAAAATTAGAAATTTCACAGCGTTATTTTTATTTATAATAATGTTACTTGTAAAATAGGAATGCAGTCTTATCGGCTATAAATATAACATAATAAAATGAGAAAATCTCTTTATTTTTTTTTTTTTTTTTTTATTATTCGTTTTAATAAAAGTGTATTGAAAAAATTAATCAAACAATTTTCTTTCGGTCGTATCAGTGTGCTAAATCTGCGGGTTTCAGGATGCTCTGCCAAGAGGACGGATATATCAAGTACTTATATTATTATGTAAAATTCCTCTTCGCACATTATTTATAACAATTCTGATAATGGGATTACATCATCGTAATGTTTGGGTTTCTTACCGTTGTTTAAGTTGTTAAGAAACAATATTCGATCCCAGTCAACTTTTGTGAAGAAGACAGGAAACAATCCACCTTACTATTGAAGGTTGTACGACAAACAAATAATATGCTGACTTACGTTTGCTGCGAAATTTTCCCGAACAATTTAATTTTACACTATTTCCTCAGAGTTAGAGATGTATGTAGTTATAAAGATATTTGCGATCCGTCTTTCAGGAACAAGTTTCTTTCAGTAAGCCATCTTTACAAAAAAAAAGATGGAACTGTTTTTTATTGTTCATTTTTCAGAATGCAGGCCTACAGGGGAAACCGAACACCTAGAAAAAAAAAAATCGGTTACCGCACCGCTGTGCATATTGGTGTTCAATTGATAGCCCAAGAAAAAAAAAAAAACAATTTCTTTAAACTTATTTTATTTATTGAATTAAAAAATCAAAACAAAAATCGAGAAAAAGCCATTTGGTATTTTTATTAAACATATCATTAATGTGCAGTAAGAACAATTGATTCTGTCGTTGTACCACAAATGTTGAATGCGCAAAGAAGAAGGCATTAAGTGTATTATTTAACAAAAATTTATTGTATAACTCTTACTCACATGTTCTTAGCCAGTAGTTGATAGTTCCACTTCTTGAATGCTTTTATTGGAACTTTTGTAGTCCAAATGTTGAATCTGCAAAGAATAAGGCATTATATGTATTATTAAACAAAAATGTAAAATTCTTACTCACATGTTTTCAGTTAGTATAATTTATCCACATTTCTTCAAGCTCTTAAGTATTACATTTACATATATTGTTCCTACTGTAAAAAAGAAGTAAAATAAATTATTTCGAAAGTAAAATGTTTTAACTTACTCACAAGAAAATGTAAACAAACAATTGCAACTGCTTTTTAAACATCTCCATAAAAGCATTTTGTTGGTGGCTGATGTATTTTGTAGGAAATTATCTCTCCTTGCTCTAGATGTTTTGATTTTTCTTCTTTTGTTGACCTAGAAAATATAATAAAGAAAATTATTGTACAACATCAAAAATATTTTGCAACTAACACGAAATTAGAGTTGTAAACCTGAGAGACGTCACTCCTCGAATTTTGACATTGTTGACAATTCACACGTTTTTACGGACATGTTCACACCGATAGACGATCAGGAGAAAACTGGTTTTGATTTTCCAATACCATCCTCCAACATTTCCACAAGTGTTTTCATCTATTCTTCCAGGTCGTGTATGATTGCTTTAGCGCAGCCAGTACTTCCCTGGGAGTAATAATTTAATTAAGTTACCGTAACATACGGCACATCATCAGGCCCCTACCTGGCTACCAAATGCTTACAACACTTAGCAACCCAAAATAAGTTTATACATCCAGTTGGGGCACAAATACTTGAAGATGATTATTACGTTCACGACTGCATTAGCGGTGCGGATAAAATCCCACTAGCAAAGGACGCACAAAACCAAGTAACCTTACTACTACACAGTGCCGGATTTAAGCTCCGTAAGTGGTGTACAATCCACCCTGCCCTAATTCAAGACCTCCATGTGGAGGAACAAGAAATCAGCCTTGACTTTAGCGAATCAATTCACTGCATGGAAGAGATCACTTATCTCCGTACTCACGAAGCGAACGGTCAGATCCGACATTGCGCGTATCTTCGAATCATGAAAACTCCTTGACCCAGTTGTGGTTAAGGTTAAAATCTTCATCACTCAATCAGGCCAAAGTTTCAAGGCACATGTTCAATCAAGGGACTCGAACATTCGTTCAAATGGTTATATTGTGGACGCATCAGATCAATCCTATGGGGCAGCTGTCTATTGGCGGTCAACCTAAAAAGATCGAACAACACTCGTAAGACTACTCTGTGTGAAATCACGCATAGCTCCGGTAAAACAACAATTTCTACCTCAACTGGAATTATATGCTGCCGTATTAGGATTTAAGTTTACAACCAGAAACCGACTTTAAACTTGAAGATTTTCCAACCTTTTTCTGGACAGATTCGCAAATTGTACTGTCATGAATCAATTCAACTTCAACAACAAATAGAGTCGCGAAAATTCAGGAAGTATCACTGACAGCCTAATAGCGTCACGACCCTCCCAAGGAAAATCCAGCAGATATACTATCTCGAGGAATATCAGCAGCCAATTGTATGTCATTCAGTATGTGGCTTTATGGACCACACTTCTTGCATGGGAACGAACTAGCATGGCCATGACTCCACTGTAAATGATACAGCGGAAATACTCACAAAACGAAAAATACATCGTATGTTTCTTTAGTGACCACCATAATGTTATCAGTACTACGATTACCGACAGTTTCTGCATCATCAGCGGACATTAACAATCCAGGTATTTATTTCGAAACTATTGGGTCGACCATTCTAGTTGCAACTGAATGGAAAATCGTTAGCAGCATTTTATAATGGAACAACGGCGATTCAACACATATGCAATCAGATTCAACAAAAGACAGCATGCTCTGCACTAGTAACAAACTTTATCACCACCAGAAATAACATAGATTAAAAGCAAATACCAATATAAATTCAAGACGCCGAGTTCCTCGGGCAGTGTTAATTATGAAAATATAATTTTAGGAAAATTAAACCACACACACTTTCTTCAAAAGTAAATAAAAGAGTGAATTTTATATTTCCTTACTTTAACATATCATTAAACATTTTGACATTTGTAGATTTTCTAACATTTGGGGAATTTACGTGGAGAGTTGGAAACTTTTCCGAGTATGTATGTGTTTTCTAACATTCTTCCCCCGGCACAAAATTATCAATTTATTAAATTTTAAGTATATAACAATATAAATTTAGCACAATAGAAAATGATATCAAATGTTTAAGTGCCAGTGATAAAAAAGTTTGATCTTCCCTGATGTACCCAAAACCCCATAGTTGGTACTTTTGCTTCGTGTATGGCCATTTGCATATTTGTTGGCGGTTTGTTTTCATGTTGGTTTTTTATGTTGGGAGTGGTTTCTTTGTTGTGTAAAAATTACAAAAAAGGTTGGATAAAGATGCCCAGCATTGAACAAAATAAGTACCTGGTGAGTAGACTTCAATTTTATTAATGTTATTTGATTAAGTAATACATCAATAAGTCTATTTATGATAATTTTTTTGTTTTAATGTGAGAAAAAGAAAGTGCATAGTTACGAAACATATGTGTGTGAGTGAATGTGTAAATTACCGATTCGCGGGGGGCCCGAATGAATTGTGTGACGTCACTATACGGCATGTGTGCGGTGTCAACCTACCCTGGAGGTTGCTGATTGGAACTTCATATGTTGCCTAGCATTATGTTGAATCAAAGTGTGTACATATGTTGCTTAGCATTATGTTGACAACCAAATGCAGGTCAGCAGCTGTTGTCAGCTGGAATTTTGTTAATAAGCTATATTTATTTTACCGTCAGCAAATTGAAATTGTGCATACGAGTATAATGATTAGCAAAATATGATAAATTTTATGTATGATTTATATGTAAGTTATGTATAGGGTTTCCAATAGGGACTTGAAAACTTTGAAGTGAACGCACTCTTTCACTAATCATCAAACTGTCACTGCCAATTTATTCAGTAAACTCAACATTTTCATCATGGTAAAGTACACTAAGGAGCTACGTTCTCCGATTGGGTTCTGGAGAAGATGCGCCAAGTGAGAATTTCATCGCAAAATCATCTTCAGTGACGAAGTCATTTTTGGCTCAATGGGTTCGTCAATAAGCAAAATATGCGTTATTGGTAGGGTGATTGCGTGCAGCGTTATTGGGCCATATTTTTTCGTCGACGATAACGATCGTCACGTTACTGTGAATGGTCAGCGTTATCGCGCCATGATCACCGATTATTTTTTGCCTAAATTGGAAGATATGGACTTGGACGACATATGGTTTCAACAGGGTGGTGCCAGAAGCCACACAGCACACGCTACAATCGATTTATTGAAGAGTAAGTATAGTGAGCGTGTTATGTCAAGATATGGGTAAGTCGATTAGCCGCCTCGTTCGTACGATTTAACGCCGCTTGACTGTTTTCTGTATGGCTACGTTAATTCATTGGTTTATGCCAACACGCCGACGACGTTGAAAGAGCTCAGAGCCAACATTGAACACGAAATAGCGGCCGTTTCGGCCGAAATGTGTGGCCGAGTCGTCGAAAATTGGGTCCAACGAATCGGCCGCTGTAAACGTGCCCGCGATGGCCATATGAACGAATCCGAGTTCCATTCATAAATGTTTTGATTGTACTTCAATAATAAAGTTTTTGAAATATCTCAAATGGTTTGCCTTTTATTTAAAAAAAAAAGTTGTCAAGTCGTTATTAGAAAACCCTATATATAAATTTGTGTGATTGTGTATGATAAAAGCATGAATTATTTGATTTCATTTAAATAATTGTACATTCTTATTGTGTTGTGTTAGAGGGCAAGGGACAAAATTTAGCTATTGATCGTTTGAATTCTAAGTGCTGTGTTTTTAACGTAACAACGCGAGTGAATTGGCCTGGTCCGCGCGCTAATATCCACTTAAATGGTGCGTTCATCCTTGACTAGTACGAAGTCTCCTTTTTGAGGCTGTGGCTCGATTTTATGTCATTTCGGCCAACGTAACAACGCGAGTGAGTTGGCCTGGTCCGCGCGCTAATATCCACTTAAGTGGTGCGTTCATCCTTGACTAGTACCAAGTCTCCTTTTTGAGGCTGTGGCTCGATTTTATGCCATTTCGGTGTTGTAGGCGCGATAGGTATTCGGAGCTCCACTGCTTTCAGAATCCAGACTACTTGATATAATCATTGGATCCGTTTTTACGTTGGATCGTGTTTTTAACGTAACAACGCGAGTGAGTTTGCCTGGTCCTGGATGTTTGTCGACAACACGCGCTAATATCGACTTAAATGGTGCGTTCATCCTTGACTAGTATCAAGTCTCTTTTTTGAGGCTGTGGCTCGATTTTATGCCATTTCGGTTGGTGTTGTAGGCGCGATAGGTATTTGGAGCTCCACAACTTCCAGACTCCAGACTACTTGATATAATCGTTGGATCCGTTGCCACCTATCCAAGTGATTGATTTTTGTATCGCTGATATTCGACTGTGGTATACTTGTTAGTGGTTGTCCAACAAGAAAGTGCGCGGGGGTTACTGCGATGAAGTCGTCAGGATCTGCGGTCATGGGGCAAAGAGGTTGGGAATTCAGGCACGCTTCTTTCTAACAGAGAAGCGTGGCGAGTTCTTCAAATGTGAAGACCTCTTGTCCAATGATGCGTTTAAGTTGGTATTTCATGGATTTAACCAATTGCTTCTCATAATCCACCGAAGTGAGGGGATGCAGGTGGAATAAATTTCCATTTCGTGCCATCATTCGCTAAGGTTTCTGCGATCTCCTTCCAATACATTGCTGCTTCTCGTAAGAATTTCTGTAACTCTTTGTTGGCTCCCACGTAATTAGTACCACAGTCGCTAAACATTTGTAAGCACAGGCTTATTGTGAACCTCCTCTATGCTGTAATGAAGGCTTGGATAGTTATATCGCTAACCAACTCGATATGTATCGCCTTTGTAGCCAAACATATGAACACTGCAAAATACGCCTTGAAGGTTTTAAAACATCGGCCTTTCCATGCCTTTACATCATTGGGGCCAGCATAACCGACTCCCGTGTTTATAAGTTTATAAATGCAGGTGCAATGCGAACTCTTTCTGCTGGCAGATTACCCATTTTCTGTTGGAATGGTTTGGCTCCGAATCGAAAACATATAGTACATGAATGAATCTGCTTCTTAACAGTGCTTTTGAATTTAAAAATCCAGTATTTTTTCCGCAGGTGGTATATGGTTTGCTGGATTCCTCCATGTAACATCTTCCATTGCTTAAGAGCTTAGTTAGATGATGGTTACTGTGGAGGATTATTGGGTGCTGCTTTGATAGTTCCCGGAAAAACTGGGATATTAATTTTCGGCAACCTGAGTTCTTGTTTCCCTGATTGAGATATATTTTGCGCAGAACTTACCTGTTCTCCTATTGTTGCGGTTAGTTTGTCCATTGCATCAAAAAGTTCAGCTCTGTATTTCAGATAGATCTCCTTTATTTTTTCATAGATACCTTGACCGTCTCTGATGAAATAATTCCTTCAGCGTTGTATCCGGATGTTGTGATCCGTCCTGATAAACAAATTTTTGTCCTCTGATGCTCCGACCGCTAACAAAAGTTGCTGTAATCTCTTGTAATCTGTGCAAGAATGTTCTAAAACGAACCCATGATAGTGTAACTCGCAGACGTAAGAATAAAGAAAATTTTTTTATTTTATTATTCTTTTTTCCAAAGAAATTGTATTAATTGTAACTGTACATACAGATCCTCCCAGCGAGGCAAGGAAGACTTGGGACTCTGATAAATTCACAAAATTCTGGTGAAGCGGCAAGCTGGTGATGCACCGTTGGCAATGTGGCACAGGTGTGCTTCCCGTTGCGAAGTTACAAACAGTATCTTTGAGGTGCACCGTTGTTGAAACAGGTACAGCACAATCCCAACGGGGCCAATGATTCCGGTACTGCGGTAATGGCTAGACGACGATGTGCAACGGTGGATGATTGCGCTCTTCGATTTTTATTTTATTTTTTTTTTAATTTAAATTGAATTGTTTTAAAAACTATATTATTTAGAGAATATTGCCACCCAATTTATTATTTTAACTTGTAAAATATTTTAGATTATACAATATTAACCGTCGCGGGAAACCGTTTATGAAAATTTATGAAATTTTTTTTTATGAAAAAAACACTCACTGTCTCTTGTTCAACTAATACTAGTTAACAATGTTAATTGTTAATTAAGAAATTAAAACTTTAAAAGGCTCAATGGACCAATGCTTATTTTGAACTTTTACTTTTAGGAAAATTAAACCACACACACGTTCTTCAAAAGTTAACAAAAGAGTGAATTTTATTTTTCTTTACTTAAACATTTCACTTAACATTTTGACATTTGTAGACCTTCTAACATTTGAGGAATTTACGTGGAGAGTTGGAGACGCCGAGTATGTAGATAGGCTCCAATAGACAGCTATCAACATGGTCGGTAATATAGCACATCCTTTGTTTGGACTTCTTGACTCCGATGACGCTGAAAAGATATTCCGAACCATCATTCAAGTAAAGGGCAATGAGGCGCATTTATGGACAACGTTAAAGAACCAGATTTCCATCTTAGATTCCACGAATAACATCATAAAACAGGACCAATTGGAAGTCTGAGAGTGAACTCCCTTCAAAACCAATCCGAACAGATCATTGTTTGAATCGGAGAAACCTCAGCGCAATCCAAGATCTTCCAAGTTTTTACGTCATTGACAATACAACTAATGATTGTGGCAGCCGACCCGCAACGAATGGAAACCGCAATCCTTAATACATAAACGAAGGAACACTATGAAACCATCAGCCCGTTTCTGCTACCTCAAGCTCAATTGAGGGCAGAAATCATAAACATCAAAAATCATCTGCCTCTTTCGCAAAAACTATTTGATTTGATTCAAGTAAATAATAAATATTAAAAATAATAAACGTTCGTTTGACGGTTTGTTGTGACTTGTAGTTTGCTTAATTTAATTGAATTTTTTTGTGTAATATTGTAAGTATAAATATGGACAAAAGTGGTATTTTGTCTAATTTGTTATATTTAAGTTTAATTCTTTATTAAGACAGATAAAATGGAAGAACATTTATTTGAGCTGGTTAAGAAGAGAGGGTGCCTGTTTTGAAACGCAAGGTAATGGTTTTGCAAAGCAAGAGCAACAAAGCAGTTAAAACGTCAAAGCAAATGTTTGCAAATAAAACTTTCGACGTTTACGAACAAACTATTTGCTATTTTGCTTTAGTTTTAGTTAGTTTATTGGATGGTTGCAATAATAATATTAAAAAAAGGAAAAAATGGGCTTCAAGAAAACTATTCCTTGTTTATATAAAACTGCAACGACGTATACCTAAAAATCTGGTCTTTTTTGAGATTATAAACAGTTTTCCGGATGACATCTTTTATAGCCATTTCAGAATGAAAAGAACAACCTTTCAGGTATGGATAACTTCTATATCCTTGGTTTTCTTATCTAAATTTTTCCGCTATCTATTTCTAGGAACTTTAGTTCATTTTAGAGCCTTTTTGGAAAACAAGCTGGAAGGTCCGGACTAAATATGTGTTTATCGCTCTACATTACGTTATGGAAAATTGCTAACGGTTGCACATATCGCGACTTATCGGATCGATTTAATATTGGTGAAGGAACTTCGCATTCTATTGTTATCAAGATTATAAAGCATAGAACTAGACATCGAAATAAGTTCATAAAGTGGCCAAGAACTGAAATGGATCTGAACAAGAAGATAGACGAATTCCATGTTTTTAGAAATTATCCATTCCCATATGCTGTTGGTTGTATTGATGGCACGCACATTCAAATTCCCAAGCCTTCACGAAATGGTGACAGCTATTATAACCGACATGGAACGCATTGCGTAATATTGCAGTTAAATTTGTACAAAATAATTTCTTCCCTGTGAAATTATATTCTGTTCCTTCTACAGGCTGTGTGCAATGCTAAATTTATCTTCACAGGCATATACTTTGGCTGGCCAGGGTGGACGCATGATGCTGCTGTATGGCAAAATAGCCCACTAGGGGTAGCACTAGAAAATAGTTCAATTCATTTACCCCAGGGAGCACATCTCTTGGGAGATTCGGCGTATCCATTGGCATCTTACTTAATGGTACCATTTCGTGATAACGGGTTCCTAAATGAACATCAAACAAAGTTTAATGTTTGCTTAAGCTCTACTCGAGTATGCATTGAACAAGAATTTGGAATGTTGAAAAACAAATTTCGGGAGTTGAAATCTTTGCAAGTGTTAAGTGTGTATTTCGTTACAACCTGTGTAGCTCTACATAATCATATTATTGTGAACATGCTCCTAATTGTAAAATCAGGGGGTTAAAAGCGACAATCACATTGGTACTCCACTTGAACATCTAGAAGAGGTAACTGTTCAAACTCCAAGAACCAGCGCTGAAACGAGGCAAAATGAGATGCTATAATGACATTGCTTTCAGTATAGTGATAACCCCGATAATACATATGGAATTAGAAACAAAAATGTCTTTTTTCTATTTATTTATTCAAAAAAAGAACTAATAAATGCAACACAATGCATATAAATTCAGTTACAAAAGAGCTTTTAGTCGTTGTTTGAACAAAAAAAAAAAAAAAAAAAAAAAAAAAAAAAAAAAAAAAAAAAAAACGCAATTCTTATGTTATTTTAATATCTTTTAGTATATTATTTTGCTTCCTTTTTATTTCCATCTGTTTTGCATGGCGACTACGTTTCTCACCAGCCTGTTTTTTAGGAATTCCATGATTTCGTTGTTCCTAGTTGTTTTTTTTAAGCGCTTAGCATTTCCTAATGGCTGCGATGTAGAGGCTGGCGAATCCACATCATCTTCGGTTTCGGGGTTATTTTCATACTTATTTTCCAAACTCGAAATCAACAAACTTCTAGGTAGATCTATGTGTGTTTTTTTCCGGTAAGCTTTATGGAAAAGTTCGAAATACTCCCACCTTGTTATATCCCATCCCGTTTTTAAATTTCTTTCTTCAATTCGCTTGTACGGCAATAGCAGATTATTCCACTTACGAAAAATTTCATCTTTTTATCCCCACTTATCCCCACAGTGTCAATTTTTTTTTCTTTCCATTACAAATTTCAATCGAATTGAAATAAAGAGTTTTATCTCCTGATCTAGCATTTCTTAAATTACAGAAATTAAATTAATTAGCTTTATTTTTTGTTCTAACTTTTACCTTTTTTCTCCGAATCAAACACCGTCCGCAAAGTCAACAAATGAAAAAAAATTTTAATATTTGCTTAATTTTGCATATATTTGCGCTACTGCATTTTAGAATTTTGCTTTCCTTTATCGTATATGCATTACTGAATGATATACTTTGCATAATTTGCGCAAAGTTTGTGTTTCCGAATAGGCCCGGAGATTCTCTGGAATCTTTGCCATCCTCAATATAAAAAAGAAGGCACAGGAGTGGCAAAAAATATCGCAGATTTTCTGAGCTCCAGGTAATTATTTTTATTTGATATTCCTGGTGATTTTTTAACAAAGTTTTCGTACTTCTTCGTACTTTTCCAATGGAAATATGGCTAATCTCAAAATTCTGCACTATGCGAATGAGTTGCGATTAGAGGTATTAAAAGAGCAGATAAATTAAATATTCCTCATTTTATTTGCTATAAATCGCGAACAATGAACTGAATTTACTTTATTTTTATTTTTATTATTTAAATGTCCCTTTTTTACCTTTATCTCTTCTTTTATTTTTATTAATTATAAATGGATTTTAAATGGGTTGAAAGTTTGTTTGATTCTGAAAGTTTTTTATTTTATTTATTATTTTTATTGAATTAATTTTAAAATTTTAATTATTTTTTTTTATTTGTTATTGAATTCATTTTTAAAGTTTTTTTTTTTTTTTGTTTTTAGTATTTTTTAAAAGAGAAAACAATAAAAAATTAAGAAAAACAAAGAAAAGGAAAATAAGTTTTTGTATTATTCTGATGATTGGAAAGCTATTTTGCATTCGTTGAGGAAATAAGTTGTTAAGGTTCTCCTGAAACTGAACGCTTCGTCTGTCCTGTTGTTTGTTCCACATTTGCGAATAGGTAACAATTCCTTGGTCTCCTGACGACACATACCAAAGATGCGTTCTCCATTTGCAGAATGAATCTTTGTAGTTGTCTGGGCAGTACGAGTTGCAGTTGTATACACCAGCTGTGATTTTAACGAAATTATGTAAAATTGGGCAGGCAAGCACAACTTTGTTCGTATTTTTGCTAAAAGTCTATAGTTTACCCTAGGATTCGCCAGCGAGCAGATAAAATGCCGAAGGTATTCTCTATTACTAGTTGCGCTTTTGAAAGCCTGAAATCCAATACTTCTTCGGCATGATTCAGGGTAGGCCGCACAGCACCAGTCACCAACGACATAACCTCTCATCGGGTGGTGGACTGATGTTGTTATAGATTTCCCAATGACAAGGTGACGAAAAATTTTCGTATCACTTTGGCTGCCAAAAGCCCCAACATCGACAGATGTTAAGGTATAATCGGCGTCAAAAATTGCCATCAAAATAATGCTCAAATACCTCTTGTAGATGATGTAATTTGACCCTGTGTTTGGGTCATGTAATTCAATGTGCTAACCAATGACCACGCAATTCGGCATGTTCCATTTTTATTAAACTTTCTGCTGATGGCTTTCTAGTCCGAGGTGTTAAGTTCTAGTATGTACACTGGAGACAACACTTCCCAAATGGCTTTGCAAGTTTCAACAATTATTTTCCGTACTGTTGACACACCCATTCGGAACGAACAAACCAAATAATCGTAATGTGGAGATACTCCATGAAGAAGTAACAATTATGTTCCAACAAATCACTTTCCAAACATCAAAGTAATAACCAACCGGAATCCGGGACTAATTGCTCTTCTTATTGACGTTCGAAACAAAAACGGTTTTAATAAATATATTGGACTTTCGTCGTACGAGTCGCTTTAAAAAACAAATCAACATGTTCTTTCAAAAAAATCCTTTCCTTTCCCTTTTGGTATAAAGGATGGACCCACCACCGGCGTTTGGTTTTTGCTTTAAATCATTTATGTGCAATGTTTGAATTACATTCACAATAAAAAGAATTTGTTCACGTTTATCCACTTTTACACAAGTTCACAATTTTCCAGTAAAAGCAAAAGCACATTTTCAATTAAAACAGCTGTTTGAAAGTTGACATAACAAAGCGAACTCATTGTGTGAGAATTATTTGGCAATCCTTCCAACTGCGACGCCGACCGCGACCGAGATGCGACAGCAGCAGCAACTGCGACCTCATTGTGTTCCAGCAGTAAAAGTGCATTCCTTAAAATACATCTATTGGACGCTAGCAACTTTTATATACTAACACAAACAAAATAAAAATAAATAAAATTGAATGAAAACAAACAACACAACGATAAAAATAACTTCCTTAATTGAATAGCAGATACATATTGTATATTGTAGAAAATTATTAAGGTTGGTTACAGGCTTAATAATGCATAAAAAATATTAATATGAGATCAATTTTCATGATTTTTTATTGCATTTTATGTAATAAAATGTTTTGTCTTGTATTTCTTTAAAACATTTTTGACAAAAGGTGTATATATCATCTAACTTTTTGTCGCTACATATTTAGGCACATAATTATTGGAATTTGCTTTTTGTTTTTGTTTGTTACTTTTGAATTCTAAACGCTTTTTATGTGATTTCCTTTTCTCAATTCCACATTCTGGGCTTTTTTACCTTTTCTTGTCCTTTTTTATTGAAGAACTCTATTGCTAACGATGAAATGCTGCAAGGTGGTTTTGTGTAAACTAGATTGCCCGTCTGGAACAAGTCTGGGTAGTAGAAATATTTTTGAAAAGTAAGGCTGAGTGAACTGGAGGTGGATGGTGTGTGAAGAGCTTAAACGATAATATTTTAAACTGTTAAAAATATTGATAAGAAAATAAAATGAAGAACCCTGAGATGGTCGAGCTAAAACATATAAAAATATCTTGGTTAAAGTTGGTGTATGATTCCTCTAGTTTACCAATTGGTATTAAAAGGACTACTGCCTTTTGTATAATTTCAAGAATTAATTCTTCTACCATTAGTTTTTTTTTTTACTATTTGATGTTGTTATTAAAACAGAAGTGCCTAAAGGAAGTGTCTGAAGTTCTCCTGTTTCGTTAATCACATTTATGTCATTGTTTTTCTAGAAAAAGGTTTACTTAACTGAGTTTTTTCCAATATCCCAATCATCAAAAAATAATAAAAAGTAGTATGAAAATCAATGTTTTTTTTTTATCAGCTTCTTCTTAATCAGACAGAAAACTTTTCTTGTTTCTTAAAAACTTGACTCTGATTAGATTTCTGCTTTTCTAATTTATTTTAGACGAATTTTGTATAATTGATGGCATTTAGTTCGAAGGGATAAATGACACATACCGCAAGGCATTTTCATCTATCTGTGTCCTATTTGAGGTATCTATAACTAGTTTCGAAACTTCGCAAAAATGCCTGCGTTACCCGGAATGCTCTGCCATTTGTGCATTGCATCTATGTACTCACATTTGATGCCCTTAAATGCGCCAAAATGTAAGGGTTTGTGTTTCTTCAGCCGAAATCAGGATGACTTTTCTTGGGTTTTCGAAAACTCTGTCACGGATCTTGCAGAGAATAACTTTGTTTTTATTTGCATTGGCTTTCCACTTTTTATACTGAACGCAATCCATCTTAAAATGATTTCTTTTTCAGAAGAAATATTGATTCTCCCAGTAACAATCTAAGTTAGAATATTAAATCTTCTTCTGGACGTGTTTCGAGTGCAGTAATCAACATATCGTGACTTCTTGGTAAGCTACTGAGCATAGCAACATTCTAATTTTCAGAAAGCTGTTCCTCACCGATATATCTTAGGTTTTAGAATAATTCAGTCATTTGAATAATATGAGTCTGGATAACGCCACCCTCGTCCAGTGTCAAGCTGCAAATCCTACCCATCAAATGCATCTTATTACTTAATGTAGTCTTTTCGTGGTATGTCTGTAATTTTAACCATGCATCTCTAACCGAAGTCACCCACTTGATATGAACTAGTTGTCCATCTTCCACCAACGAACCAATCAGTGGTTTTGGCTGGTTGTTCCCATTTTACCATTCTATTTCAGCAGAAATAACATCAGAATTTTCCACAACAACATCTTGTTCCGGTTCACTAATAATGTTCCTTAACACTTATTTTAAGCTTAAACTTTCGTGTTGAATAATTTTCGTTGTTCAGTTTTACATTAAATTTCGTTCCTTAGTAATTATGGGTACAGGTTATAATTTTCTTTATCTTTTAGTTTTTCACGAGCTCTGGGCCCATAACCTGTAGAAATAAAAGGCAATTAATTAAGATATATTTGGTAGATATCAGTGTTAAAAACAACTAGAATTGAACGTTACGAAAGGTAATTTCTAATCCACTGAAGAAGATATTTTTGTTAAATGCTGATAAATTTTTATCAATTCATTAACTACAAAAGAAAATCTGACGGTTATCCCCGATGATAATATATCATAGACCGACTCACAAACTACACCCTGCCTGACTCGAACTGCAACCAACTTCAGACTGCTATAATTTTCAAACCGTTCATGACAGTGAGCTCAAATTTTGACACATGACAGATAATTTATTTTATTTACAAGCCTTTTAAACGATTTGCGTCTCATTTGTGTTGAAAATTTTTTATCCGCGATGGAATTCGAACGTGATAATGTTTGGCTGGAAAACCACAAGTAGCTATCGTACTACTCCTCCAGTACCTCAACGTGAATTAATCATTTGTGTCTGAACCATAGCTCGTTACCCTGATACTGGCAGCGTTACAAAACGCCATGGAGGTGGTTATAAAAAAACAGCAACATTGGTTGGTTCGGAAAGAATAGGCTCGAATTGAACGAAATCCGCGTCGAAGTGGAAGAAAAATGGCTCGTGAGCTCAACATATCGTTAGAACGGATGCAACACATACTGAAAAATGAGCTTGGGCTCAAGCAATTGAAATATCAATATCGATCTTACACCGCAACAGGAAAAAGTTAGAGTCGAAAGAGCGAAGGAGTTGCTACGCTTGCAAGAAAGTGGTGAGTTGCCGAATTTGGTTTTTTCCGAAGAGTCGCCTTTTATTATCGAGCAATATGTCAACAAACAAAATGACCGAGTTTACTTGCCAGAGAGGTCCTTCGAAAATTGACACATTCGGATGGCCACCAGAAAGCAGGCAGCACCGATGGTGATGGTTTGGGCCGCCATAACCGCCGATGGTGGTTCTCCGCTCGTATTTTTGGACCGTGGCGTCAAAATTATTGCGATCGTATACCGTGAAACTGTCTTAGAGGTAGTATTGAAGTCTTGGGCAAACAATCATTTCGGTCGGAGACCGTGGACATTTCAAAAAGACTCGGCACCGTCTCACAAAGCGCGCGTCAACCAAGATTGGTTAAAAAACAATGTTTCACACATTCTCCGGATGCAAATCCGTTGGATTACTCTGTCTGGGGTATTTTAAAGGCTAAAATACTAAAAAAATACCAAAGTTTGGACCACCTCAAACAAGAACTTCGCCGGGAAAGGGCCAAAATACCGCAAAGCCACTTGCGTGCAGCGTGCGATGCTTTCTTTGGCCGTCTCAAGGCCATTTTTCGCACCAAATGTAGACATATTGAAAAATACTGATATAATTTGAAAATTGATGTATTTCCCAACATTGTACTTTAGCACAATACAATTTACTTAAAAATAAAAAAAATTATAGCATTTTAAAAAGCTGCAGTTCGAGTCAGGCTGACTATTTATGCCGACTATTTTGCAAACTTTTGTAAACAATCGTTTGCATACAACTTCTTCGTACTTGACCCCATATATTTCAAGAAGCTCTCCGATTTTTGCATTGGCCCCTTTCTATCTCAATCTTTTGATCCTATCCTTATCGAAGAAAAGTTACAAAATCTCAATGATGAATTATTACCCGGGTCAGACGAGCTCCTAGCAATATTTCTCAAAAAGTGTGCTTTCAGTCTTTCGCACCCACTCTCCTACCTGTTTCATTCGTCTCTCACAAAAGGAGAACTCCCCTATGTTTTTAAGACCTCTTTATAAATCCGGTCCACAAAAACGGATCAAAGAATGAAGTAACTATTTACCATCCTATTGCAAAGCTTTCTCACATACCTAAAATATTTGAAAGTTTTTTATATGAAGTTCTAAGCTTTCAGTGCAAGTCATTTATATCACCCAGTCAGCATGGATTTCTGAAAGGTAAATCAACTACTACAAACAGCCCTATAAAATGGCAACGAAATCGATGTTATTGCTACAGATTTTGCTAAGGCCTTCGATGAAATATCTCATCAATTGATCTTTTCCAAATTGTCTTCCCTCAGTTTTGACCCCATATTTGTGAAATGGATGTCTACAGAATTGTTATTATAGTTTTTGTTTTAGGTCAATTAACCCATTTTTAACCACTTCTAGTGCCCCACAACGCAGCCACTAGGTCCCCTCTTTTTAATTTTAACTATAAACGATTTTAAGAGGATTGTTAAATATTAAATTAATATAATAATAAAATAATATAATAATATTAAATTAAATAAATACCCATTTACGCTAACGTCACTAAGTTCTCCAAAAGTATTTTATTTTTTGCATGAAAAACCTGCACCCCAGGTTCATTCCCTTCGCGACCTTGGAATATTATACTCATCACATCGTCCTTCGGGTGTTGTCAACGCCACCCAGAAGTGTGTATATTGAAATCGCCCGTAATAACGATTTCAGTATGAGGATATAGGGATACAGTTTTTTACGCCGTCAGACGAGCATCAAGCTCGTTAAAGGTCCGTCCAGTTTGGGACTTTTGCAAATAAAGCAGTAGTGGATAACTTGGTTTCGGAGATGGAATTTTAACCACATGAAAAGTTGGGATCTACCTGTGCTTCCCTAAATGCTAGTAGCTGCCCTAAATTTGCAGATATACTCAAAATAATTACTTTTTAGCCTGCATATATTGGCTATGTCCACTCTGAATTCCCGAGACAACCAAAATAAAGCTGGATTTTTTTACCCCAAAAAAAGTAAGTACATAAGTAAGTACAAGTGGATAACTTGGTTTCGGAGATGGAATTTTAACCACATGAAAAGTTGAGATCTACCTGTGCTTCCCTAAATGCTAGTAGCTGCCCTAAATTTGCAGATATACTCAAAATAATTACTTTTTAGCCTGCATATATTGGCTATGTCCACTCTGAATTCCCGAGACAACCAAAATAAAGCTGGATTTTTTTACCCCAAAAAAAGTAAGTACATACTTAAGCCTGGATAAGTTATCTAGACTTAAGGGCAAACCACAATTGCTTCTGGTTGCATAAATCAGCTTGGCAATTAAGCATAATTTTTGGACTAAATTTGCAAAAACTATTAAATCCGAGAAAGTTAAAAAGTAAGCGAATGGATTTTAGACAGTTTTGTATAGACAATTTTTTTGACTGTCTTTATTTAGATTGTTTTTTGTTTTCTTTTTTCCACAGAAAAAATCAAAAAGTTAATTTTAATGAAGTCTGGAATATTTTATCTATAATATTAAAGTTGAGAACAACGATTATTTTAACCTAGACACGTCCGAATGACTTAAGATAAGTTCTTCTGATAATTTATCTCTGTATTTTCCATTTTAATGCCATTAGATGTAGATGCCTGAAGGCGTTTGAAGAAAGTTTTAATTGTATTTGCCTGTTCCACAATATATTTTATATTTGAACACATCTTAAAAAACATTTTTATATTTCAACTTTTTATGTAATTTTCTCTTAAAATTTTTGCTTATAACGAAATTAAAAGAAAGTCCAAATACAAATAAAAGAGTTTTCACAGTATGTACAAATTTGGCCGAATAAATTTCTTGGACTATCATAAAATCGATAATAGAGGATAAATTGCTCTCTCATTTCGCTTCCTTCTGCGAAAAACTACAAAAAATATGAGTACGCGAGCGGATTTTGGACCGTTTTTCGTAGATTTGAAATAAAAACTCGCCTTAAAGACCCAATAATAATGGACTTTGGTGAGCCAGCTTAAGTCCCTATTCACATTGGCGTGGGCATGGATGTCCTGCCCATGAACGTCGTGTTCAAATTCTATTTTACTTTCAAACATACCTTTTTTTCCTTTTTACTCTTCCTTGCTCACTAACGATCAAAACTAAAATGAAAAAATGTGTCAGAAATGCAGCGATATGAGAAAAAACGTCATGTTTCACTCGAAAATCTGGTTCAGAAGTGGATTTTCGGAAGTAACCCCTTTTTCCATTTCGTGTCTAAAATTTTGCTTTAAACTTAATGTCTCCAAATGTCAACCTATGGTTTTGTCACGTTAGTCCAATCAATCTCCCCCTCGACCTTATTTTTTGCATGAACAACCTGTACCCCAGGTTCAATTCCTTCGCGACCTAAAACTTCCATTCGCATATTGATGAGATAATCCTTAAAGCCAACTCATCACTTAGTATTATCAGACGATGACCCAAAGAATTTTGCAACCCTTATGTTGCAAGGTCACTTTACATTACCCTCGTCCGCCTCAAACTTAACCTAAATACCCTTGAAAAACCCATTCATTCATTTATGTATTCATTTATCTAAAATTGGACTTGCGCCCAAAGAACCGACAGCTGGAACGTCATAGTTTCTTATACTTTTGACGTAAGGTCCAGAATGATTACTACCTTTAGGACATTGTAAAATTTTTGCTTGTTTTTGGTGGCATCGAAATTTTATACGCTTAAGAAAGATGTTGCCGTTGTTCCTAGTTCGTCTGAACTTTCTTTGGGTTGACTTTGTAGGACCGAAAAAATATTTCCCTATTCAACAACCTCTTTACAGCTCGAGCCGTACCAGGCCTTTTCTTTTGGTTCAATACTCTGTATGCGATGAGCGATAGTGTCTCATTCCAAAGAGAATAGTGTCTGGGATCATATAAGAAGCGACCAGTTAAAATTCCTAAGGAAGGTACTAAGTCCGCTCCAATTGGCATTTTAGTATTGTCATACGGTTCTTTTCTCTAACTGTAATGTACGAGAAACTAGCTGATTTGACAGAATGGTCCGACAAGCCTAAAGGGAAAAGCACATCAACATTGTACGTATCAAGGCTGAGACGTTGAAAACGTCTGGCTAAATTACTATCAACGTCTGGTATTTTCGTTGCTACATTTATAAGCTGGATCAAGTTGTAACCCGCAGCGAAGTTCTCATCACACCGTCCTTCGCGTGTTGTCAACACCACCCAAAAGTGTGTATATTGAAATCTCCCGTAATAACGATTTCAGTATGTGGATATAAGGATACAGTTCATTGCGCCGTCAGACGCACATCATGCTCGTTAAAGGTCCGTCCAGTTTGGGACTTTTGTAAATAAAGCAGTAGTGGATAATTTGCTTTCGGAGATAGAATTTTAACCAAATGAAAGTGAGGATCTGCCTGTGAAATTTTATACGCTTAAGAAAGATGTTGCCGTTGTTCCTAGTTCGTCTGAACTTTCTTTGGGTTGACTTTGTAGGACCGAAAAAATATTTCCCTATTCAACAACCTCTTTACAGCTCGAGCCGTACCAGGCCTTTTCTTTTGGTTTAATACTCTGTATGCGATGAGCGATAGTGTCTCATTACAAAGAGAATAGTGTCTGGGATCATATAAGAAGCGACCAGTTAAAATTCCTAAGGAAGGTACTAAGTCCGCTCCAATTGGCATTTTAGTATTGTCATATGGTTCTTTTCTCTAACTGTAATGTACGAGAAACTAGCTGATTTGACAGAATGGTCCGACAAGCCTAAAGGGAAAAGCACATCAACAGTGTACGTATCAAGGCTGAGACGTTGAAAACGTCTGGCTAAATTACTATCAACGTCTGGTATTTTCGTTGCCACATTTATAAGCTGGATCAAGTTGTAACCCGCAGCGAAGTTCTCATCACACCGTCCTTCGCGTGTTGTCAACACCACCCAAAAGTGTGTATATTGAAATCTCCCGTAATAACGATTTCAGTATGTGGATATAAGGATACAGTTCATTGCGCCGTCAGACGCACATCATGCTCGTTAAAGGTCAGTCCAGTTTGGGACTTTTGTAAATAAAGCAGTAGTGGATAATTTGCTTTCGGAGATAGAATTTTAACCAAATGAAAGTGAGGATCTGCCTGTGCTTCCCTAAATGCCAGTAGCTGCCCTGTATTTGCAGATATACTCAAAATAATAATTACTTTTTAGCCCGCATATATTGGCTATGTCCACTCTGAATTCCCGAGACAACCAAATGAAAACTGGTATTTACAAAAACTGTCAAATCCGACAAAGTGCGGATAAAATTCTAATTTTTTCAAAAACAAAATTTTGCTTCTCGTTTTCATTTAAGAATCAAACTTTCTCTCCTGGATTTTACGCAAAATGTATGAACGTCAAATAGTATTGTGTATCAAACAAGATTTTTGTTTTAGTACAATCGGCTGCGTTTTTGGACAATTTATTATCCTTTAGTGTTCAAATTGATTCGCAAGGACATTATAATATCATCAAAGATAATAATTCCGAAGAGGTGTTTAGTTTCTTTGAAAAAAAAAAATTTCTGATTGCCGAAACGAAAACGCCATTAGTTTACTTCGAGATTTTCGAAAATTAAACATACCTAACCCTTTAAGGCGAAATATAAAGTATTAGTTCAAAAATAGAAAAATAAAAGAAACGAAATAATTATCAATATTTATATTTAATATCTACTTTAGGAATCAAATTATTTAATGTTACAATAAGATAAATTACGTTTGATCATCGACCAGTAGCATAATTTGATCTGCAGTTTCCATGTGACCCCTTCCACATTCAACCTGATGGGAATGCCAATCTTTCCTTTGACAAAAGGTGGAACAATACGGTGTTTTTCTACACAGGGAGCACTCCGCTAAAGCTTCGCGATTACAATTTGCGCACTTGTAAAACAAAGAATTATTAGAAATATATACAATGAAAATCAACGTTCTCGAATTGATATTACCTTTTTAGTAGAGAGTAATTCATTGCTTAGCAAAGAACCGGACGCACTTTGTTCCACATCTACCGCGTGATCTTTTAGTGGTGATGATAACTGGCTCATCATTTTTTCTTTTGTTGTAATTTCTAATGATTTGGCATACGAATTTTGTATTTCCATAATAATTTTCTTAAATTCGTTAGTTGTTTTGACCATAGTTGAATACACTGCTTCTAAGTTTTTAAGTACTTGTTGATTCAGTTGAATTCCTAAACAGAATATTTGACAAAATAATTTTTAAATAATCAGCAACATGAAGACAATGTTTTTTTTTTTTTATTTGATAGTGAAAATTTATTTTTAAAATTATTGTATACTTTTTGATTTTTTCGTATTATTTAATATTATTATTATCAAAGGAAGAGCTGCAAACGATCTTCGACACTTTGAAAAGCTTAGGCTCCTACTCCTAGAAGGGGTAAACATTTTTACCACCCCGTTTAACAATGCAATGAATAATGTCAATTATCGAGCGCATTGGAAAATTTCGGTGATACATCTCATTCCCAAAAGGACTTCCAATTCACCGAATTTCCGGTCGATAAGAGTTTTTCGAAAAAGTGATCAATAGAGTCCTGACTATGTGGGTTACGGACAATACTATAGATCCAAATAATTAATTCGCTTTTAATGTGGGAGAAATTTCATTCATTCCGCGTCTAAAATAGTTTATGATACCAAATCGAACAAATGCAACAACCAGTGCCTACAAGTTGACAAGTTGAACAGGTTGGGCATAAGTAAATCACTGCTTGTCGAAAAGTAGTCATACCTTGGATCTTGCCAGATCAGTATCTGTTTTTTAATAATCATATAGATGTTGCTCTGGCCAGAGCGAATAATACTTTGTTCACAACATTGAAAGCACAACAGAGTGTGCCAGACTAAGAAAAGTCATATCTAAGAGACCTACATTAGCTGGAGATCTAAAATCACTAGATGGTAATTACACGAAATCAAATACTGAAGATTAGACATTTGCTAAAAACCCACTTCCCTGGATACATTCACATTGAAACACCAATAGTTGGTATAGACATACAACATTTTCCCCAGCCAATAAGATAGCTCAGAGGGGATATTAGAAGAAAATAGAATAAGCTTAGAAATCCCCTGGGCTGTACGGAATCATACCAATCATGCTTCAAAAAACGAAACAGGTGTGACACTGCTTCTAAAAACTGTTCGGCAGAGAATCAAGTATGGATATATGTTAAAATGCTGGTATAGATAGTATACATTCTCAAAGCAGGTAAACCCAGCAATTCCCATTTATAAGACCTCATACCCATAAGTCTAAAACCATTCATTTTAAAAGCTTTGGCTTGGCACTCATATTCGAAGGGTGTACTTAGAAGGCTTAGCCACAAACCAGCATACCTATACAAAAGGCACGGAAACTGATCTATATAGACTTATCAGCACGATTAGAAAATTATAGGAACACATTAGCAGTCTCTCTTGACATTGTAAGAGCTTTCAAATCCCAAGACTATCCTATGGATGTACACGGCTATGATCAGACCCATCTTAATCTACAGTAACTTAGTACATATGACAAAAGTACAGATGATTGCATGTATGTTATAGGCATAACTCTTGCCATGGAACGACATCAATGACGGGACTAGAAAATAACTTGCCAAAAGATCTGTACATACAAGAATTTGCAGCGAAAAGCGCTTTAAAATTGAGTCAACTGGGTTTATGTTTCTATATGGACTAAAGGGTGATCTAATAACAATGATAGTTTTTCCAGCTTCAGTGTACAGGTAATGTTAACAAGCTTACCACTTTTAACTAGCTTGAGGCCAATATTCGACACACTATTGCCGGAAAAACACCGAACATATTGGACCGAGTCCTCACAAATTGCACCGCTTCGAGCACTGCCAGCGAAGTCGAGGTGGCCATTTAAATTATGTGCTATATTCCACACATAATGACATGAATGTAGCTTTTAAATAAATCCGGAATCAGTTTTGTCTCACACCGTTGTTGTTTTATTTTTTATTTTTTTAATCGTTCCTATCTGGTCACTCCACAGAATAGTTCGAAAAGGATCCTACTTAGAAAGGGAACTGGCAGATCAAAATAGCAAACCACCACTCTATATTTGTACGAACGATACAAATAAAAGCCAATAAAAGGTGGAATAACCTTCCAATCTGCGAAATCTCTAAGTAATAATGTCCAGAACTCAGCAAATTCAGAGCAAGTAAGATTCTGTTGAAAAATAGAGTTGAACTATCTACGCTTGTTGGAGTACTCACAGGTCATAATCTTCTGGGTGCGCATGAAATAAAGCTGCGCCTCACCGGTGACGACCTCTGTAGAAGCTGTGAAGACAGTAGATCACGAGATGATACACTCAACTTTAGTTTCACTTACATCTCTTTTCAGACTCGCGGCTGCATCAAGATGACTCAGACTCAGATTCGTGTTTTTAAGAGGTAGACTGTGTCTGAGTACATAAAATTCATTCTCATTGAGGTCTTACACAACTCCGGAATATTGCCGATTTCTAACTTAGTACATATGTTTTCCCGGTTTTTTTTATATATCTAAGTGCGATCATCATTTGTTTTACATTTAAAAACGTCAGTGTAAAAAAAAAAAAACTTTTTCTGGATCCACAATTGAAATGACCAAAAAAATCTGCACAAGTATAGGGTTTTCCAATAGGGACTTGACAGCTTTGAATTTAATTTGTGAACGCACTCTTTCACTAATCATCGAAAATATCGCTGCCGTTCAGACGTCCGTAGCAAACGATCCAAATCAGTCAGGTCAAGTCAAGAATTGGGCATCGCTCAGACCACATTATGGTGTATTTTGCGTAAGGATCTTTGTTTACACCTATACAAGATCAAGCTGACTCAAGAATTAAGGCCGATGGACCATTTGAACCGACGTACGTTCACCGATTGGGTTCTGGAGAATATGCGCCAATATGATGAATTTCATCGCAAAATCATCTTCGGTGACGAAGCTTATTTTTTCCTCAATAGGTTCGTCAATAAGCAAAATATGCGTTATTGGTCAGGTGAAAACCCATATATGTGCTTCATGAACCACCACTTCATCTACAAAAAATAACTGTTTGATGCGGTTTGCATGCCGACGGCGTTATTGGGCCATATTTTTTCGTCGACGATAACGATCGTCACGTTACTGTGAATGGTCAGCGTCATCGCGCCATGATCACCGATTATTTTTGGTCCGAATTGGAAGATATGGACTTGGACGATATGTGGTTTCAACAGAATTGGTGCCACAAGCCACACAGCACACGCTACAATCGATTAATTGAAGAGTAAGTATGGTGAGCGTGTTATGTCAAGACATGGGCCAGTCGATGAAAAGTTTTTGAAATATCTCAAATGGTTTGCCTATTTAAAAAAAAAAGTTGTCAAGTCGTTATTAGAAAACCCTATATGAAGATATGTTGACGTATACGAGGTGTGTTCAGAGAGGGAATTTTTAAATTTCGAGTTTTTTTTTTTTTTTTTTTTTTTTATGTTAGTATACATGTCCTTGAAGAATGACAAAATTCATTGTTTACTTTGTCTGTGGTAGCCGCTAATGTTTGATGTGTTTTTATGGGCTCGTTGATTTTCGTTTGTTAAAAGAAATTGATCAAAAAATTGGAATCAAATTTTGTATGAAAAATGGAATCAATTGCTGCTCTAAATTTTGATTAGAAGAGCATCGCTCAGGATCACTTGAATGACGTCAATAATAATTCTGACTTGCTCAAAAGGGTCACAACTGGTAACGAATAACTGGTTCTGTTACCAAAACTGAAGAGACATATAAAAGGATGGATTTGCAACGATTGAGCAAATATAAAACAAAATCGCTGGAAGAGCTCAAGGCTATCCCAAAGATCGAGTTGGAGAAGTGTCTCTTTTCCGTTATTTTCCGAACACACCTCGTATTAACACAAGTGTAATACAGTTTGACTAAGTGAGTTCTGTAGAAAATCTGCATTATTGAACGCAGTTCTTTGTAAGTATAAATTTTTTGAAAAGAAAGTTTGTTGAAGATGTGACCAATTTATCGATTCGTCGTCATGCCCAGCAACCTAGTGCTTTTCTATCCACATTCTTGGGAAAATCTAAGTAACGATCTCTTGGGATTATAAGATCCAATTAGTTCAAGAGCCAAAGCTGCATGACTATTTCTTGCGTCGGGTGTTCAGGGCTTTAAATCAATCATGGATTATTTTGAAGTCAAATCACTAGTTTATGTCGATAAACAAGCAACCGCTAACGCTTTGGAGCAAAACATGTTCGATTTATATGCGAAATGCGATCCCAATTTCTCAGAAAATTGATCGAAAGTTGCACCTCTAGAATGTAATTTTTTAAACAAAAAAGTTTGAAACTCTTAAAAAACACGCTTTATATATTACAACAGAGTGGTTTATTATTATTATTATTATTATTATTATTATACAAAATAACAAAATAATATTAAATTAATAAGTTAGTATGAACAGTTTTAGAGAGCACTAGCTGCATATAAGGATAAGCTGATACCTATAAATAGAGGAAATTATTAAAAATTACAATTTATAGTTGAGTTTTAGAATTATTTTTTGAATAGTTTCTAGATTTTGTTAGATTCTTAAGCACTTCGTAAATATTTTGATTTCTGTTAGTTAAATGCTAGCTTATGTGGTCTAGGAGGTGATAGATATCCATAGATACCTGGCATGTAGGGCAGATCGGGGGAATTTCCTTTTTTAGTAGATGCTGATGAGTGAAGGACGTGTCGAAGTCAAACAAAATTGGAAATGGTTTCTTTTAGCGTGCCCGCTGTGTATATTAAGTGAGTTTTATTGTTTATTTTTTAATAGTGATGATGAATAGTATGTTAACCACTTTTGCTGCTGGACGGACCTTATTTCTGCATTAATGAGTCTCAAAGCATCTGATTTTAACATTTAGTTGACTTTATCCGTGTATTCATTACCCATTATGACTTGGTGACCAGGAACCCACATAATTTTGATTTTTTGTCGAGCTTTTATAATAATTTCTCTAAGAATCATAATTGCTGAAGAACAGTTGTTAAGGTTCATGATAGCATGGATGACCGAGAGACTGTCTGTGCAAATGACAAAGTGACCTATAAGCTTACCATTTTTGTTATAACCGCAAAAGCTGTGTGGTTTTCCGTTTTAGACCCGTCAGAGAGGTCATTTTCTATGGTGTTGAAAATGCTTTGGTATATGTTTTTTGGGGTTACATCTTTTGAGAAATTTGACATTGACAGCTCAAAAGATTAAGTCTACATAACCAAGGAAGGTACGATGGAGCTTGAAAGTAGCTGATTTTAGTGGGCAGGTTGAATTATGTTATGTGAGTCCATATGCATGAAATTGCTGATGGAAGTTTTTTTTGGCGTCTGGATCGAAGGGCATAGGTTATATATTTGTTTATTACCGATCTTGAGGAAAACAAGAATTTTTTTGCTAGCTTTGAAATTATTTCTTCAAATCTTCCGGTAAGAGTGGGCAGGCCGGATCCAGCTAGTATATTTTTTATTGGCGTAGTTTGAAATGCATATATTGATCGCCTTGGAGCTTGATGGTATGTAGGTTTTATTATGTTGAGTGTTGATTTTGGAGAGTTTCCGTAAATGCCGAGGCCATAGTCTACATATTTTATTTAGAATTAACATTTTTGTTATGTAACTTAGTGTATTTGTGCGAAATTTACATTTCTTCGAAGAAAGGTATTTAACAAGCAGCAAGTTTTTTTTTTAATTTCTACACAATAGTCTGTCCAATAAAATTTACTGTTAAAAAGTATTCAAACTTTATTTATACTTAATTTTAAGCTAGGGCATTTTTTTTTTTTTTACAAATGTGGAATGTTTTACATTTCTGTAATGCTGTTTGCACCTGAGTAAGTGGGCCAGTCTACAATATATTTTAATAAGTACGTAAAAGTTGTTTTTATTAATTCTAAATCATTGTTCTTACAAAGTATGTATACATTATCAGCATAACAACAGTGATCTAGAATTTTATACTTGGATATAATAAGGCTGATTTCATCGAATGCATTAGAGAAAAGCATTTCTTAGCTTTTTTAGAACTAGATGGATGCCTATTCTGTAGAAGGCTTTCTCGAAAACAAGGGAAAGTACTGAAACATGATTTTTGGTTGAGATATATAACTATCGATATGGACCAAAACATCTTGGCATCCTCTTTTGGGCTTAAAAGCTATTTGATCTGAAGAAATTAGTTTTTTGGATTCGGTGTACCAGAGAAGACGCTTTGCTACAATGTTTTCTAAAATCTTAGAAATGCGTTGTGACAGTGACATAGGTCTATACCTGTTTACTTTGTTTATCTCCTTATTGGGTTTGGAAATGGGTATGACTGTAGCAACCTTCCAATATTGCGGTATGACACTTGTATCAAAAATTGTGTTATATAAACTAATAAGAACTATCTTTGCTTTGGTAAACAGATTTTTATCTCTACCGGGTGTCTTACCTTTCAGTTTACTTAGGCACGATTCTAATTCAGAGAGAGAAATGGGTTGTTCGAGGTGAATACTGGTAGAATTAGTAGGGGGAAGGGCTATGACTACTTTTTTCTTGTCTAAAATTGTTATGAAAATTAGTGTTGTAGGAGTAATTTGTCGAAGTGTTTGTGTTGATACATCTAATAGTTTGAGAAACAGAGGTGTGGGGATTAGTAGATGTGAGATCATTAAGAATTTTTTTTTTTTTTAGATTGTTCAGGCTGACACTTTTTTGTGTCTTAAATTTTTAAGCTCTTCGTTCCACCAGGGAGCAAAAACTTTGTGGTGCTTGGGAAAGGTTTGTGGAATTAAGTTATTAGCTGCATTTCGGAGGGATTTTTGAAATATAGTTTCTGATTTGTTAATGTTTGTAACTGTGCTAAAAGTATGAGTGAATTCAGTTGTAAATTTTTAAAATTCTTTCCAATTTGCTTGGTCTGTTTTATTTTTGACATTGGACACGTGGAGTCTGCTTTCGTTCCTAAATTAAGATTAGTTAAGATAGGGAAATCATCGCTATTGTGCAGATCATTCAAAATTCTGAATTGCATTTTTGGGTACAGCTCAATAGAGCAACAAGTGATGTCAATGTGGGTAAGGGTTTTGTGTGTAGAGAAGTTAGTACGAAGCTGTCATTCAGTAAAAGAAAGTTAGGATTTGTTAAAAAAATTTGTGCAAGGTGAACCCCAAAAAACACTCCAGGCATTAATATCTTTCCCAATTATTATGAGACCATGAACCTGCATTAAAATTTTTTAGAGGTCACGTCTCTTTAGGAATTGTTCTGGTAAGAGATACAAATTTATATATGTAAATTCCAATTTAGTTTTAATTTTCACTGCTAATATAAGAGGTTGGAGCTTATAGGAACTAGCGGATAGGGAATATTTTTTTTACAATAATACCGACACCTTGTTTGGGCGTTTTGTTGCATGGGAGATTTAAAAAGTAGCCCTTGAATGATTTTGGAAATAAAGGTTTAGTTCTATAGGCACAGTGAGTCTCTTGGAGGTATACAATAGATGGATTGTGTTCAGCAATTAAAATCTTTAACTTTAAAATCTAAACTTTATTATTGGCTTGAAGTACAATCAACACGCTCACTATACTTACTCTTCAATAAATCGATTGTAGCGTGTGCTGTGTGGCTTGTGGCACCATCCTGTTGAAACCACATGTCGTCCAAGTCCATATCTTCCAATTCGGGCCACAAATAATCGGTGATCATGGCGCGATAACACTAACCATTCAGTTACGTGACGATCGTTATCGTCGACGAAAAAATATGGCCCAATAACGCCGCCGGCATGCAAACCGCACCAAACAGTTATTTTTTGTGGATGAAGTGGTGATTCATGAAGCACATGTGGGTTTTACCCGACCAATAACGCATATTTTGCTTTAAGCTAAAGTAAAATTAAGCTAAACTATAAGTATCATAGAGCGGGAGGCCTTTGCAGCTAGAAGCTCTTTAAATTAAATTGATAACTTGCAATTTATTACATGTTTAATAAATATATAATAACAAATAATAATAATAAATCATACATATACTAAAAAAAATTAGTTCATGCTTTACACAAAAGTGCAGAGATTTAAATGTGTTTTCTCATCATACATATAGACAAAATAATATCATTTATGGGAAATAAATGCATAAGAGTGGGATCACCGCCGAAAAAGTGTGAAGGATCATATTATTGTAAAACATTCGCATATTGTTGCTAGACAAAGTTCAGATGAGAAAGAGATTGGTATTAAAATATTCGTATAATAATATATTAGAAAATATCAGAGTTTTCTTCTAAAAGCATTTAAAGAACAAGCAGGCTTATGTATATATATATATATATATATATGCTGTCAAAATATAACCAGGACTGAGTCATTTAAACGGCCCATCGCAATGTTTTTTTTTTTTAAAGATGGTTTCCTATGTTGAACTGTCTTCTATTTTGACGCCGAGCTTGGGTGCCATTCGTCAACTAATTTTTCTTTATTGCTATTATTTCTGATGTAATTCAACTAACTTAAAGCGAATGTAAGTGGAGGTAACGGAAGACCTTGTGTTATTTTACTATTGTGACATACTATATAACATACTCAAGCAGTACCGATCGAGAATATAGGTCATTATCGATTTGCTTGTGTATTCCACAATAGTTACTGAGTTTATATATGCAATTGGTGAACCCAGCGCATTGGTTCACTTACAAACTAGGACGAGTTTACATTTTTAAGTGATGAACCCAGTGCATTGGTTCACTTAGCAATCTGCGATAAGTTTAAATTTTCAAATGGTGAACCCAGTTCATTGGTTCACTTTTGCTATTTTTATTTTTTGTTTATTTATATTCACTTTGTACTATGAAATACAAACTATGTATTATATACTATACTATGGAATCCAAAAAAAACTCAGTCTAAAATATCCAATTTCTTTAAAAATAAAGCATAATATTTTTACTATATTACGTTAACTTCTGTATATGTTCCAACCTTTCGTTTTCTGAATTAAAAAACAATATGTTCAACAACAACAATTTGTTTTCATTTCAAAAATGTGTTTTTTATCACATTGCTATTTTCTCTAAGAAACATAGCCATTTTGACTATCATTTCTTATTTAAAAAATATGTGACCCAGTTAGTGCAACAACCTCTGTTATTGCAACTGCCTTAATTTCTATTAGTTGCGTAAATCGAGTTTATACTACATTTCAGCCGATCTCAAAGCCATAGATTAGAATTTTATATTCACGGACGGGTCCAAAGCTTTGGACAAAACATCATTTGCAGTCACATTCAAGGATGGCACCACAATAAGGCTTGGAATTCTCCCACAAATCGCTTCCATTTTCACTGCGCAAGCCTTTGCCATCCTAATAGGCCTTCAAACGTCCATAAAAATGGAAAGAAAACACGTAATATGTACTGATAGCCTCTCCACCATAAAAGCTATCACAAATACAAACAACAACACATATCTGATCAGTAACATCCGAAATTTATTGATTAAATCTTCCAAAAACAAAACAAATTCGCAAACAAAGCGACAGTTCATCTTTTTAATGTTTATACCAAGGCCGACCTTATCAAATACATTAAAAAAAAGGCCCAGGCAGTTGAATTAACAAATTGGAGCATTAACCAACACCACTATACAAAAAACTACCCCACAAAATCGCACCCTACTTATCTCACCCACAAATCTTCAACACCTGCTTCACGCTGCAAACGAGTAAGACCATTCATCAATAATATAGGGTTTTCTATTAACGACTTGACAACTTTTTTTTTTTAAATAAAAGGCAAACCATTTAAGATAATTCAAAAACTTTATTATTGGCTTGAAGTACAATCAAAATATATATGAATGAAACTCGACTTCGCTCATATGGCCATCGCGGGCACGTTTGCAGCGGTCGATTCGTTGGACCTAATTTTCAACGACTCGGCCACACATTTCTGAGCTCTTCCAACGTCGTCGGCGTGTTGGCATAAACCAATGTCTTAACGTAGCCCCACAGAAAATAGTCAAGAGGCGTTAAATCGCACGAACGAGGCGGCCAATCGACTGGCCCATGTCTTGAGATAACACGCTCACTATACTTACTCTTCAATAAATCGATTGTAGCGCGTGCTGTGTGGCTTGTGGCACCATCCTGTTGAAACCACATGTCGTCCAAGTCCATATCTTCCAATTCGGGCCACAAATAATCGGTGATCATGGCGCGATAACACTAACCATTCCGTTACGTGACGATCGTTATCGTCGACGAAAAAATATGGCCCAATAACGCCGCCGGCATGCAAACCGCACCAAACAGTTATTTTTTGTGGATGAAGTGGTGATTCATGAAGCACATGTGGGTTTTACCCGACCAATAACGCATATTTTGCTTATTGACGAACCTATTGAGCCAAAAATGAGCTTCGTCCCTGACGATGATTTTGCGATGAAATTAATCATCTTGTCGCATCTTCTCCAGAACCCAATTGGAGAACGTAGATCGTTAGTGTACTTTATCATGATGAAAATGTAGAGTTTACTGAATAAATTGACAGTGACAGTTTGATGATTAGTGAAAGAGTGCGTTCACAAATTAAATTCAAAGTTGTCAAGTCCCTATTGGTAAACCCTATATATTGGGAGGAGAAAACGTCATCGAAATATTAAAAAACATAAACAAACACAACAACGAAATAATTAATGATTTTTTAACAAACACAGGCATACTTGTGTTATTAAGTTATAAGGTAAAATTAAGCTAAACTATAAGTATCATAGAGCGGGAGGCCTTTGCAGCTAGAAGCTCTTTAAATTAAATTGATAACTTGCAATTTATTACATGTTTAATAAATATATAATAACAAATAATAATAATAAATCATACATATACTAAAAAAAATTAGTTCATGCTTTACACAAAAGTGCAGAGATTTAAATGTGTTTTCTCATCATACATATAGACAAAATAATATCATTTATGGGAAATAAATGCATAAGAGTGGGATCACCGCCGAAAAAGTGTGAAGGATCATATTATTGTAAAACATTCGCATATTGTTGCTAGACAAAGTTCAGATGAGAAAGAGATTGGTATTAAAATATTCGTATAATAATATATTAGAAAATATCAGAGTTTTCTTCTAAAAGCATTTAAAGAACACGCAGGCTTATGTATATATATATATATATATATGCTGTCAAAATATAACCAGGACTGAGTCATTTAAACGGCCCATCGCAATTTTTTTTTTTTTAAAGATTGTTTCCTATGTTAAACTGTCTTCTATTTTGACGCCGAGCTTGGGTGCCATTCGTCAACTAATTTGTTGTCGGATTAGTTAATCTCAAGCGCTATCGGCAATTTTTACTATGAAAAAAATATAGTATAATACACAGAATTTTTTTTAATAATTTTTCTTTATTGCTATTATTTCTGCTGTAATTCAACTAACTTAAAACGAATGTAAGTGGAGGTAACTGAAGACCTTGTGTTATTTTACTATTGTGACATACTATATAACATACTCAAGCAATACCGATCGAGAATATAGATCATTATCGATTTGCTTGTGTATTCCACAATAGTTGCTGAGTTTACATATTCAATTGGTGAACCCAGCGCATTGGTTCACTTACAATCTATGACGAGTTTACATTTTTAAGTACATTGGTTCACTTTTGCTATTTTTATTTTTTGTTTATTTATATTCACTTTGTACTATGAAATACAAATTAAAAGGGAATACAACGTTTTAAGACCAATATTTAGATCCTCCTTCTTTAGATTGAACATTCTCCCGAAGTTTCTCATGTTTTTTTGGCTCTGTGTCAATACTGTTTAATTAAACCTTTCTCTTCTCCGTTCCTTTGACATTCTTACAAATTATGAACACTATTATTATTAGTATTATCATATTATTTTGATAATATGCCGCTGTTTTTGCAGAACTTTATTTTTTTAGTTTGGCGGTATAGTTGTTTGTCTGTATACATAATCGGTTCCATTTTTTTTGTGATGCGCACATCATATTGAGGAAAACCGCATATTTTTTATTTATTAGTTTTTTTGTAGTCATTTTTGTAAAAAAAAAAAATATGCCAATAACGGAAAAGTCGCCAGGGCGCTGCCTTTGATTGAGGATTCACGAAGTGTGCGGTATGCTGCTGATATGGTCAGGAAACCGGAGACGACGCTAAGAACAGCCATTAAAAGGTACAGCGAAACCAACCCCTACACCCGGCGTCAAGACCCCAGAGCAACATCTGCAAGGGATGATCTATATTTGGTGATTCAAAGCCTTCGAGATCGTCGCTAAACAGCGGTTGAGCTGTCTCACAGACTTAGATCTTAGAGGGACGGATGTAAGTACTCAAACGGTAAGGCGGCGATTAGTGGAGAGTGGCGTGAGAGCATGAAGACCTGCTCGTGTACCGAGACTCACGGCACATCACAAGTGACCTTCACCAAAATTGAACCGAGTTCGACTGGAGTAGAGTTCTTTTTACTGATGCGTCCAGGTTTTGTCTGCGGTGAGAGAAATACTCTTAGACGACAGTTTCCCAGAGGAAACATTTCTGGGGAGGTTCTGTCATGGTGTTGGCATAGGAAAACCGAGCTGTGCATCGTGACAATGCTAGACTACACGTTGCCAGGTTCGTTATCGAATATTTACAAGAAGTAGAAATCGATGGTCTGCGATGGTCATCGCTTGGTCTGCGATGAGCCCGGATATGAATCCCATCGAACACGTTTGGGACCTGCTAGGAAGAATGATTAGGAAGCAATCTGCCCCTCCAGAGACACTCAGTGGGCTGAAATCTGCTCTGTCTGAAGAGTGGGAAAATTTGGTAGACAACATCGTAAGGATGTTAATCCCAGAAGGATTAAAACTTTATTAGATGTTCGGGAAGTAAATACCCATTACTAAAGGAACGAGGATTTTTTAGAAAAAAATAAAAATAAAAATAAATAAATAAATAAATAAATAAAATAAAATAAAAATAAAAATCTTAAATGTCAAGTTCGGAAGCTTTTTTAACTTATTTGATATTATCGCAAAATTTCAAGGTGCGCCACTTTTTTTTGTAACTCATTGTAGTTGTTATTAATATAAGTGCTATGATTTTGTGATATTGTATTACATCTATAGCATGTCTTTGGTTAATTTCTCGTAAATCTTTAATTACATTTTCTTTAAATATCGTATTTTCTCGTATATACGATATTCCAGTTGGAATATATACATGCTTATTCTGCTTCTCGATTCGAATCGACTTTTGTTCGAACCTATCCAAATGACTTTCTTGGTGTCAATATCGATCGAGACTCACCCGATTCTTGGTTTCACTCGAATCGAATTAAATGTCAGTATTCGTTCGAGTAGACATTGTTGTCGGGTTAGTGTTTGAAAATATAAGTAAAATTTTTTTTTATTGTTTTTTTTGTAACATGACATGTACCTAGTAGGGACAGAAATACTGTTACACAGAAGAATCAACGCCAAATAAAAACGAATTAATATTTAAACAATATTTTTTTTTTTTTGTTTTTATTTGGTTAATCAATGGCTACAAATCTTAGAATAACTTATTCGAAATGATTTCCATTTGCCTTTCAGCACGACTTCAGACGAGGTGGCCACTCATCGATTGCGAGACGCACTTCATGCGTTTTGTTTTTGAGCCACAGTTGAGTCGTTTTTGCTTTGTGAGCTGGAGCAAATACTTGCTGGAAGTCCATGGCTTGTTGTCGAATATTGATTGGTTGAGAGACTTCACAATGGGTTCCAAGAAGGTCGACTGATATAATACATGGGCTAAAAAGTCAGTGCCGTTTTATAGTAAAACACAAAATTTTTGCAAAACAACTTTATTTATCAATATAGTTGCCTTCGAGGGCGATACACTGATTGAGACGACTAGAACTTTACGGTTATTCGTAATCATTTTGGGGACTTTTTTGATGTCTGAAACAGCCTCTTTTGGACGACCACTGCGTGCATCACCTTCGGTGCTTGTGTGACCACTTTTAAATTTTTCAATTCACTTGCGAATGGTTCGTTCGGCTGGTGCAGAGTCCGGGTAACACTTATCAAGCCATTTCTTTGCATCTGCTGCATTTTTTCCATCAGAAAGCAATGATAAATCAACACACGAAATTGCTTTGAATCCATTTTTTTTTTTCACAATAACAAAAGTTGCTTCACTCACAACGCTATATTTTGAGAACTAATCGTCCGACAGCTGTCAAATTTATACACGTATCTTTTAAAGGTTGGTACTAACTGAGAATAGTATAGATTTAATTCAAGTGGTACCCTCTCTTACAAACGGCATTGACTTTTCAGCCCATGTATTACTTTGGCCGATGTTTTCACTCCTTTCTCGCAAAAATGGAGCTTGGTAACGCTATCGTAGCACACTCCTCCCCATACCATTATAGACACGGGATGGTTTCCTCTTTGAACAATCGGAATGGGTTGGGATGCTTCTCTGAATGACCGACCATACACACGATTGTTCTGCTTATTGAACGATTATTCTACGGTGAAGATTTTCTCGTCAGTAAACAGAATTTGTCTGTGAGCGTTCTTCGCGTACCGGCTCAGTAACGCTTTCGATCCTCGCGTGCGTTTTTCGTTCAAAGCGGCCAGTGTGTCGCTTGTACGCGCTGAGTCCTAAATCTTCTTTAATAATGCGAGACAGGATTTTTGCGAAATTTGCGGACGACTGGATTTTTGACGGACTCGTACTCCACCAGTATCCTCAAACAACTTCACAGCACGATATACAAAATCGCGAGTGATTCCAAGCAGTCGCAACGTCCTAAAAATATCGCCTTTTTCCATATTGCATTTAAGTAGGCCAACTACAACAATACGATTTTCGATGTCGCCCCATTCCATGATCGTAAGCAAATAATGTCCAAAACTTCTTACGTCACAATGAAGCATAAATATCAACTGTCAAATCGCAATCAATACGAAGTATATGCGCTTAGTGTTGCATTCGTAATGAGTGAGTTCTTGACTTGACTAGGTACCATATGTACATCGGAGGACTCAATCCAAGACTAACCGCGGACAGTTCGAGGCTACGGTGAGGCTATTGGAAACAAAGCCCGATATCACCAAAGAGTTTATCTCAAATAGAAGTGATTCCGATAAGTTTTGGAAAGACGCCACAACAAAATTAAACACTTTGGAGAAGGTAAAGAAAATATAATAGAAGTCCGGCAGTGTTTCTCTTTTTTTTAGGTGTGGGTTGATTTTAAAGCAAACATAAAAAAAAAAAAACTGTCTGAAAATGAGAAAAAAAAAATCAGTCCGGGTGCAATAGCAGCAATCTTTTTTCTTTTTCACCTCTGGAAGAGGACGTGATACGGATAACTGCGATACACAGAGCCGTTGAAGGGATCAGCGCTCGCAGTTTTGGCGACTAAAAACCGACCCAGGACTACGTGACTGCGAAAGAAAGAGTGAGACCCCACTAGACATGCTTAAAAAACAGTATGAAATAGAAAAGGAACTTATTGCTACCGTCTCCACAAAATTAGATACTGTTATCCTGAGCAATAAAGAAAATGAACGCCATAACAGCGAAACAGAGACAATTCAGTAAGGAAAAATGGAGATGAAAACAAAGCTTCTTGAGTTTCAGGTGGAGCAGCTAAAACGGAAGTTCGACTAGGGGATGCATAAATTGAAATGTGCAATATACGTTCCATTATATGGAACGAAGTCAACTATAACAAAAATAAAGTATGTACAATACGTACTTACATGTTTCAAATGAGTTAGAAATACTTATCTATTTTTTTTTTTTTTTAAGAAACATTTATGTATTTTAGTAGAAACATTCATTTTATTTATTTAGTTTTTCTTCATCATATGTCCATGTTACATTTACATAAACTTATTTGAATGAATTAAAATAAACTAACAAAAGAAGTACATGGTTAAAATGAGTTAGCAAGTGCATTTATTATTTCTCTTGCTTCACTTATGTATCTGCTATCGCCGATGAACTCATTATCAACACTATCAGAAGTGTGCCCTTCATGCTGGATTCTTATAGAATCGTCGACTTTATAATGTATGCATTAGTCACCGACTATCTCTCGTGCTGTACGCATTGTTTCAACCGGCGGCTACCTATACTGTGCTTACTCTGCTAGTGCATAACTCCCGTTACTTATCAATCTAATCTCTTTCTTCCGCTTTGTTTTTGTGCCCGCGAGTGATAGTGGTTTTTGTTTTGGTTAAAAAAATAGATTCAATGCCCTTTCTAAGGTCGCAATTTCTGAACTCTCACAGCCTAAAAGAAATAAGATATCTTCTTACTTACTTAATAAGTTTCCCGATCTTCCGAAAAACATCAATCAAAAAAACCCAAGATTTGTTATTGTCGCTCCACAAATGAGAAACAACCTCTTTCTTCTGTGAGCATTTTTGCATTAAGAAAAGCTATTGATGCTATAAGCACCGAATATATGCAGATCTTCCAACTTAGAGATGTTAAGATCTTAATCCTCAAAAAAAAATCAAACGGTTGCGGACAGATTCATTTTCACAAAAAATCTTTCTAACATCTGCCCTGTCACGATCACTTTACACAGCCGGAGGAAGAAATTATATCAAAAATGAAAAAGCAAAATGTAACAGAAGTCTACAAATTTACGAAGCAGGCGGATTCCAACAGGTTTGATGCTGTTTACTTTCAGCAAATTTCAAGTGGCAAATTCTGTCGAAATCGGATGTACTGAGTACATTCCCAATAACATGCGGTGCCGAAACTGCCAGCTACTTGGTCACATCACTAAACAGTGCAACGGTACCATCATGTGCCCAAATTGTAATCTTCTACCACACGTAAACTCTGAATGTTCTCGAACTTTACGTGCAAATTGCTTGGGCACACATGCTGCCTCATGGGGCATGAGGCTGCTCAAAATTCATTCAAATAAAAGAAATCCTTAAAATAAAAACCCAGAAAAAGTGCAGTATGACTATTGCCAAACGCATATATAAAATCCAGTTCCCTCCCCTGTGAATACAACTCATGAATCATTTGCCTATGTATCAACACAAAATATCCCCACTTTTACCTCTTCCCAACAAATAGCATAGCACTCTCCACACACGAAAAAAAAAAAACATATCAGTACATAAACTCGAACTACCAATAATAACAGACAAACATATTGTATACAATACATTAAATCCTGAACGAAAATAACAAAAACAATTCATCTTCCTCCTACAACCTCCCACCATTATCACTACCTTCGAAACCTGAAGTAACCATACAATTTGAATGCTGTCGAACAAAAAATACTAGAACAAACAAATACAATCACACTTATTCCCAACGAATACACTAACAAAACAAAAACCATATCACTAAAATACTCAAATCACTCTAAAACAGATAAGCTCAATTATCATTCTCACTCAAATTTGCTTACTCCTCAATTGAGTTCAAATCCCGAAAGCACTTATCCTATTTCCAAAACCACTCAATCTCTTATCGAAAACAATCGAGTTTGAACGTTTATTTAAGGAAAACATGTACAATAGTATTATTCAAAGTATTGCCCATATGAAGCCATGATTTTTTCCCATCTTTCTGGCAGTTTGTGAATCCCATTTCAAAAGAACTGCGCCGGCTTGGCAGCAGCCAATTTTTGATATTCTGCTCTGATATGAACCGCATTTCAGTGAGGGCGTTCTGCATCGACCGGAACAAATGGTAGTCAGAAGGGACAAGGTCTGGGCTATAAGGCGGGTGGGGTAATACTTCCCATCCACTGTTTTCCACATACTTCTTAACCGGAATAGCAACGTGGGGCCGAGGTCGCATATTCCGGGAGTTTTTCGGCTACTGCTCTCTTCAAACGGATTAATTGTGTTCGGTAGCGTTGTCGATTGATGGTTTCACCCGGTTTTAGCAGCTCATAATACAGCACATCCATCTGATCCCACCAAATACAGAGCATGGATATTCGGCCTTGCCGTTGATTTGGATGGTTGGTCGGGTTTCACATATGAATTTTTGCGGTTGGGGTTGTCGTAATGGATCCATTTTTCATCAAAACATGACACTTGTAACTTTGCAATGAACATGAATGGATTTTTTAAATAACTACGACGAGTTAAAGATTTTAATTGCTGAACACAATCCATCTTTGTATACCTTCAAGAGACTTACTGTGCCTATAAAACTAAACCCTTATTTCCAAAATCATTCAAGGGCTACTTTTCAAATCTCCCATGCAACAAAACGTCTATGGACAAAATACCACCTTGATAAAAAAATATAACAACAAATATCATCGAACAGCCACCAAATTTACCTGATTTGGCTCC
Organism: Volucella inanis; assembly: GCA_907269105.1. Classification (NCBI taxonomy): domain Eukaryota; kingdom Metazoa; phylum Arthropoda; class Insecta; order Diptera; family Syrphidae; genus Volucella; species Volucella inanis. The sequence continues at coordinate 50,042,138 of OU026154.1, forward strand.
CTGTGACTTCTTTCTGTTCAATGGAGTCAAAAAACCACTACGAGGAACGCGTTTCAGCAGCCGAGAGGAAGTAATGGAAAAATCGCAGGAAGCACTGATGGACAAACCGAAAAACCGAATTTTAAAAATGTTTCAAGGATTGGATCAAGCGCTGGCATAAGTGTGTTGCAGTCGATGGGCATTACTTTGAAGGGGACAATATAGATTTAGATGCATAAACTTGTATTTTTAATTTTCTGAAAAAATTCCGAAATTTTTTTGATCAAAATGGTATTCCCCATACGCCAGTTCCTATAAGCTCTAACCTATTAGTATTAGCAGTGAAAATTAAAACTAAATTGGAATTTAAATATATAAATTTGTATCTCTTACCAGAACAATTCATAAAGAGACGTGATCTGGAAAATATTTTAATGGTTCATGGTCTCATAATAATTGGTGGAGATATTAATGTCTGGAGTGCTCTTTGGGGTTCACCTTGCACAAAATTTTTTTTAACAAATTCTAACTTTCTTTTACTGAATGACGGCTCCCCTACTTACTTCTCTACACACAAAACCCTTACCCACATTGACATCACTTGTTGCTCTCCTGAGCTGTACCCAAAAGTGCAATGGAGAATTTTGAATGATCTGCACAATAGCGATCATTTTCCTATCTTAACTAACCTTAATTTAGGAACGAAAGCAGACTCCACGCGTCCAATGTCAAAATATAAATAACAGACAAAGCAAATTGGGATGAATTTTAAAATCAAAAAAAAATTCTATTTCTGAAAACCTTATTTCGTGTAAGAAAGCCAATGCATTATTTAGAAGAACGTTAAAAGCAAATAAAATTAATAGTCTTAATGATCTCACCTTATCTATTAATCCCCCCACCTCTGTATCAGCTGTTTTCCAGACTATTAGATGTATTGACACCAACTCGGGACCTCTTATCACCCCGCCAGAAATAAATAATCATTTCGCAACCACTTGGTCGAATTACTCCAACGACACTAATTTTCATAACAACTTTAGACACGAAAAAAATAGTCTACAGAACCCTTTTCCCTACTAATTCTGCCAGTATTCAAATCGAACAACCCATTTCTCTCTCTGAATTAGAATCGTGCCTAAGTAAACTGAAAGGTAAGACACCTGGTAGAGATAGGCTTTCGTATCCTATGTTCAAAAATCTGTTACCCAAAGCAAAGATCGTTCTTATTAGTTTATATAACACAATTTTTGATACAAGTGACATACCGCAATATTGGAAGGTTACAGTCCCCATTTCCAAGCCCAATAAGGAGATAAACAAAGTAATAGGGTTATACCTATCTCACTGTTACCACGCATTTCTAAGATTTTAGAAAAGATTCTAGCAAAGCGTCTTCTGGTTCACCGAATCCAAAAAACTAATTTCTCCAGCTCAAGTAGCTTTAAAGCCCAAAAGAGGATGCCAAGATGCTTTGCTCCATACCGATAGTTATATATCAAAAGTTATCTCAACCAAAAATCATGTGTCAGTACTTTCCCTCGATTTCAAGAAAACCTTCGACAGAATAGGCATCCATCTAGTTCTAAAAAAGCTAAGAAATGGCGGATATGGTAGCTCCTAAAATATATGGTTACTTTTCTTTCTAATAGAAAATTGTTTGTGAGAGTTAATAATACGTAAACTCCATGCTTTCCTCTCCACAATGGCATACCACATTGATCCCCCTTTCAGTAATGATTTTCTCTAATGCATTCGATGAAATCAGCCTTATTATATCCAAGTATGCTGATGATGTATACATACTTTGTAAGAACAATCATTTGGAATTAATAAAAACAACTTTTACGTACATATTAAAAGATATTGTAGACTGGGCCACTTACTCAGGTGCAAATATAGCATTACAGAAGTGTAAAACATTCCACATTTACAAAAAAAAGAGCCCTAACTTAAAATTAAGTATAAATGAAGTTTAAATACAATCTGTTAGCAAATTAAGTATTTTAGGATTAATTTTTAACAGTCAATTTTAATGAACAGACTATTGTGTAGAACTTAAAAAAACACTTGCTGCTTGGCTTAATCTTATTAAATATATTTCTTCAAAAAAATGTAAAGTTCACACAAATACACTAAGTAACATAACAATGTTAATTCTAAATAAAATAGACTATGGCCTCTACATTTACATAAACTGTTTAAAATCAACACTCAACATAGTAAAACCTATATACCATCAAGCCGCAAAGCGATCAATATATGCATTTCAAAATAATTCCATCAGCAATTTCATGCATATGAAGTCACATAACATAATTCAACATGCCCACTAAAATCAGCTACTTTCAAGCTCCATCGTACCTTCCTTGGTTATGTAGACTGAAATCTTTTGAGCTGTCAATGTCAAATTTCTCAAAAGATATAACCCCAAAAAACGTATACCAAAACATTTTCAACACCATAGAATTTCATCTTCTCTGACGGGTCTAAAACGGAAAACCACACAGCTTTTGCGGTTATAACAAAAATCGTAAGCTTAAAGGCCACTTTGTCATTTGCATAGACAGTCTCTCGGTCATCCATGCTATTATGAACCTTAACATCTGTTCTTCAGCAATTATGAATTTTAGAGACATTATTATAAAAGCTCGACAAAAAATCAAAATTATGTGGGTTCCTGGTTACCAAGTCATAATGGGTAATAAATACACGGATAAAGTCGCTAACTCTGCCGGAAAATCACCCATACACATTCAGCGAGTCAGATGTTTTGAGACTCATTAATGCAGAAATAAAGTCCGTCCAGCTGCAAAAGTGGTTAACGTACTATTCATCATCACTATTCAAAAATAAACAACAATAAAACTCACTTAATATACCCAGCGGGCAAGCCAAAAGAAACCATTTCCAATTTTGTTCGACTTCGACACGTCCTTCACTCATCAGCATCTACTAAAAAAGGAAATTCCCCCGATCTGCCATACATGCCAGGTATCTATGGATATCTATCACCTCCTAGACCACATAAGCTAGCATTTAATTAACAGAAATCAAAATATTTTCGAAGTGCTTAAGAATATCAACGTACAAAATCTGGAAACTATTCAAAAAATACTTCTATAACTCAACTACAAATTGTAAATTTTAATAATTTCCTCTATTTATAGGTATCAGCTTATCCTTAACTTAGTAATTTAAGATTATTTTGTTAGTTTGTATAATAATAATAATAATATAATGTTTGCATATGTTATGCAAAGCCGCGCAGACATTTGCTATTGTGCCGCCTTTTCTGAACTATAGTAAAGATGTTTGGCTTAAAGAGAGCATATGGAATGATTTTATACACCACAATTGCCTTCTCCACAATATTTCTTGCTTAAGAATGCTGTATATTAAATTTACTTTCGAGGGAACCACTAGCAGGAGTGGAAATGGAAAGGCTCCTAGGCATATCCGGAATCACCTTTTTAAGAATAGATTAAGCCTTGTAGAGCCGAATGTGCATAGCTAAAATATGTATACTGTACCAAGGAGACACGAGAAGTTTTCCAAATCAGGGCATTGTGAGTGGAGCCAGGATGTGATGGGTCTTTGTTATGTTAATAATTCTGTATTACAGCCAAACTCAAGTACACAAGCGGTTATATTGTACTTACAATTAATACGTATAGGCTATAGAAACCGTTCTTGGAATAGAATAGATGACTAGTTTCCTTGGAGGCGTTTTAATGGCAATATGAGTTCCGTCTACACAACCCATTACACCGGGAAATCTGTATTTATCATAAAACTTGATTTGCTCCCTCTCATCCTCATTCATCCACGTCCTGTAAAAAAAATCTAAGAGCTAATTTTATAATCGGGGGATTGAAGACAGGGTGCAAGGCTGCAATTGAGAACTCAAATCGTCCAAAACATACTAAAATGCTGCTTTATTTATTTGAAAATCTCTAACAAACCTAAAGAAAGTTAATTAGTTTAGTATCTTAACAAAAATTTACATACGTACATACATGCCATCTTCCAGATTAAGTGGATTTGATCTGTCTCTTAATATTCTCCTATTTATTTTGTTTATTTGTTCCTGCACAAATAAATACAACCATTCTCTCTCTCTCTCTCTCTCAAAAAAAAAAAAAAAAAAAAAAAAAAAAAACACCGACAATTAAATTGTTGCACAGCTGATTTCGAAAATAGAATTCACTAAATTTGTTCTTTCGATAATGAACACCTCTCACTCGATATCTAGAATATGAAAAGTTCATTCGAGTGAAATTTGCTACTCGAGTGAAATCTGTCTCGAGGGAGATCTGGAATAAGCATGTTTATTTTCTTGCCCTTTAAGGTACTCAATCTCGTATACAAATTCTTGCAATGTGCTCTGTTAAGGATGTCAAGAATATCAGAATATCGTCTAGATAGACAACACAGGTTTTGTTAATATAGTCCCGTAAGATGTGGTTCATTAGTCGTTGGAATATGGCTGGTGCATTTTTTAGTTCAAAATGCATGCGAATATATTCGTAAAGTCCTTGTGGAGTAACAAATGCTGTTTTTTCTACATCATCCGGGTGCATCAGTATCTGATGATTTATCATCTCGGGTTAGCTCATTCAATGCCGTATAGCCTACGCAAATTCTGTACTTAATTTCGTATCTTTATTTGGTTTTTTGGCCATTATCATAACTGGAGAAGCATATCTACTTATACTCTTCCTTATTATCCCTTGTTTTTCTATTTCCATGATTTGTTTAGCTACTTCTTCCCCATGTTTTTTCGGTAACCTATATAGCTTTGCATGAACCGGTTTATCTTCTTTAAGATGAATTTCATGCTTTATAGTCGAAGTGTGAGTCAAATGGTCACCATCTCTATTTGGATGTCTTTCAATTAATCTAATAGAGAGGTTAATTAATGCCGTTTGCTCTTCGCGATTAAGACTGCCGAAGTCAGAATTGCCCTCCTCTAAATAATTGGATGACACATCGTGTCCTTGTTCTATCTTCAAAATAGTCTGATTTTTTAAGGTTATAGTTCCTATCTCAATGACATTGATTTTAATAATATTCTTAAGGACATCCATACCCAGGAGTATCGTATAGTTTTTATTCTCTAGACTCTGGGCATAAGCTTTAATAAAGTGTTACTGCTATAACTGAATTCTTTTGGTAAAGGAAATTAAAATACATATATTTCTGGTAACAGTACTATTAAAAGTTCTAATATCTACCTGCCATGTATCTATGATTTGGAACTATCAAGTTGCTTAGTGTTGATGTTAGTAATAGCACTGCCTGTGTTTACTAAAACATAGTGCCGTTGGTTTTGGATATCGATGGCTAACGTTATTAGTTATCCGATGAATTGTTCTGAATTGATGTCCTGTTGGATCACATCTTGATCGTTTGGATAGTATTAGTATTCCTCGATTCTGGTCTGTTATGGCTGTTCTGTATGGTGTGGTTCTGGGAGACCTTTGAAGGTCTCTGTCCTGTGTTGAAATTTTTATAACGATGGTCATTTTGTCTGAGATTTCCCGAATGTCTTTGTCCTCTAGGATTATTACTGTAGTTGGTTATTTTTGTTTGGTGTAGGTCTACTTGTCTCATTAACCTTGATATTTCCAATATCATAGCCAATGTAAGAATATAAAATGGTTTTTATCTATGCATGTCATAGAGATTTTTTATTTCCCGAGCTAAATTCCCTATTGTTACTTTAATATTATAAAGTATTGGGTCTATAACTGAATTCGTGCGATTTGCTAAGAGATGGCGTAACTTGTATTATTCCATTGTTATTATTCCATTGGAACATGCGTATTTTGGTGGAAGTTTATGGTGAACATGCACTAGCTGAACGAACGTGCCTAAAGTGGTTTGCACGATTTAAAAGTGGTGATTTTGGCTTGGAAGACGATGAACGGCAGCCAAAAAAGTTTGAAGATGAAGAACTGGAAGCATTACTCTATGAAGATTGTTGCTAAACACAAGAAGAGCTCGCAAAATCTTTGGGTGTCACTCATTGAAAACGTTTAAAAGCAGCTGGATATATTCAAAAGTAAGGAAATTTTGTTCCACATGAACTCAAGCCGAGAGACTTCGAAAGGCGGTTTTGCATGTCCGAAATGCTCCTGGAACGCCACAAAAGGAAGTCATTTTTTCATCGGATTGTTACTGGTGATGAAAAATGGATCCATTACGACAACCGCAACTGCAAAAAATCATATGTGAAACCAGACCAACCAGCCAAATCAACGGCAAAGTTGAATATCCATGGTGCGAAGGTAATGCTCTGTATTAAGTGGGATCAGATGGGTGTGCTGTATGACGAGCTGCTAAAACCGGGTGAAACCATCAATGGACAACGCTACCGAAGACAAATAATCCGTTTGAAATAATTTTCCATCATGACAACGCTCGGCCCCACGTTGCTATTCCGGTTAAGAAATATTTTGAAAACAGTGGATGGAGAGTCTTACCCCACCCGCCTTATAGCCCAGACCTTGCCCCTTCTGACTACTATTTGTTCTGGTCGATGCAGAGCGCCCTCACTGAAACACGGTTCACATCAGAGCAGAATATCAATAATTGACTTGATTCATTCTTGGCTGCCAAGCCGGCGCAGTTCTTTTGGGATGGGATCCACAAATTGCCAGAAAGATGGGAAAAAGTCATAGCTTCAGATGGGCAATACTTTGAATAATACTATTGTACATGTTTTTCTTAAATAAACGTTCAAATTTTTTAAAAAAAAAAACCGCACTTAATTAATTATATACCCAATAGTAATTTTTACTGCTCTTGATTTTGACAAAACACCACACACGTGTTGACATAATATAATATATATTCTAATTTATTGGTTAATTCGTAATGTGAACTTACTTTCATAATACATCTGCTCGGTTTACGGGTCTGTAGTGCTGTTTTAATAACTCCTTGGCCTGGTCTCATGTGGTCACGACATTGACTATTTGTAGGCCCATTGCTCGTCCTTTGATCTTCGTCTGTTGAATTATCGACCAGGTTGTTTGCTGGTCCCCTCCGGTATTTGCGAGATGGTTTTTCACCATGAAAAAGAAGAGTGTCAGCGTTTTACTGTCTCCTTCGAATTCGGGTAGATGTTGGATCTTTCTTAATACATGGCATAATAAAATAATAATATAATACAATACATAATAACGAATTTGTTTAATTTTTGGTTTGATTTACTGAACTGTCGTGGCGCTGCGATTTAAAGATCTAAAAATTCTTTTACTGCGTAACGAATTTTCATGTTTCATTGACAACAGAATTTTTTTTAATAACTTTTCTTTATTGCTATTATTTCTGCTAGTTAGGTTGACGGTTGTAATTCAACTAACTTAAAATCTAAAACGAATGTGAGAGGAAGTAACTGAAGACCTTGTATTATTTTACTATTGCGACATAATATATAACATACTCAAGCAATACTGATCGAGAATAGGGGTGAACCCAGTGCATTGGTTCACTTAGCAATCTATGATGAGTTTACATTTTCAAATGGTGAACCCAGTTCATTGTTTCACTTTTGTTATTTTTATTTTTTGTTCATTTACATTAAATGGAATACAAAATAAAAGGGAATACAACGTTTGAAAACCAATACTTAACTCGCACGGAATTTATTGTTCGTGGAACTCTATATTATCGAGAACAAGGGCATTTGAGTGGTACAGAGCGTTCAAAGAGAGCCGTAAAGTAGTTGAAAACATGCCTCATCCGAGACAGTGCAATGGCAGTTACTGAAGAAAACATCGACTTAGTGAATAAAATGGTGCTCGAAGAACATCACTATAATTCGAGAAAGCTTTCACAAAAAATATCCGCCTCTTATGAATCAGAAGGAGAGTATCGGAATCGTGATAGAACTCTTCGATTTTACACCACGGTAATGCAGCATTCCACAAATTCATCTCAGTTAGTGACTTATTGACCAAAATTGGTACCAATGTGATTAAGAATGCACCGTATTCTCTAGATAGGGCACCCTGTGACGCAACGATTGCTTAGCATTTCTTTGGTCATAATCGTGAGAATTCAGTTTTTAAGCTGATATTTTAAAACGACAATTCGAACGATAAATATGAAAATGGGAAGAAAAGATTAACGACAATAAACCAAAATTATTGCTAATAGCAAATAAGCTTATTGCAGATCAGCGACTGTATTGTTTTGTTTTGCGGAAAAGGAAAAACAAAAAAAAAAAAAAAAACAATCTCGGCCTGCAGACTACTATAAGAATAAAACTAGATCAAATTATCTTCCTTAATAAGATCGTTTACTTTTGTATAAAAGTGAAAAATGACTGTACTTAGTATCTGACATCTGCTTGTTGTGAAATTGTTTGTTATTTATGGGAAAATTCCCGTTACTGAATTGAACACAAACCCGGTGACCAAGCATAGAAGAATCTGACACGAAAGAGTCAGAAGTTTTTCGGTAGTCGTAAGATTCGTATTGTGATGGGTAAAAAACAAAAGGACATATCATCGGAAAACCGACAAGGAGTGATAGGAAACTGTCGCAAGCGGGTCCACCTAATAGGTATGAAGTGCAAAAAGAAGAGCCGAGAGCCAGCAGCAGCTCAGCTAGAAAGCTGATCAGTGGCCAACTAGATTCCGTTACTGTGCATCCAAGTGTCGGTTACAGACTGATATAATTTCATTTCTGTTTTACGGCAATAAGTGCGAACGTGAAATGTAAATTGCGTGAGAATGATGTAGAATTATGGAATCTAGTCTAAGAGGACTCAGATTTAAAATTATGATAAACTGCAAGTCCTGTACGCCAAAAGTAATCACATCATGCCCGTTAATCCAAAATCCATACGAAGTTAATAATCGATTTATTTTTGCGATGCGACTGCGATTCATGAACTTGCCGCGCCCTATTTTTAAATCTTTCTACAATACTATTGTGGGGCAGATTCGAGACGCTACAGAATCTATAAAAATGTCATTCAAACTAGCTGGTGAAAAAATAGATGGATTGACAGTTTCTTGTGGTCGAACTTGTTGCAAACGCGGTTTTAGTTCGTTAGATGGTGTCACGACACTTATCGGTTATTGCTCGAAAAAAGTTATTAATATTTGCTTGAAAACCGAATACTGTGGAAAGGCAAAACTGGTTCAGAGGAATATCAAAATTGGCTAGAAAACCATGCTGAATCTTGTAACGCAAATCATGTCGGGTGTGTAGGCTGAATGAAAACTGGTGCTGTGCTTGAGATGTTTCAAAAAGCAGAGGAATTACACTGAAAGAAATACGTTAATTATATGTGAAGAAAAAAGAATGTGTTAACCATGTTCAAGATTGCCAAATTGTAAATAAAGACCTCGATAGAAAGGGGAAGCTGACTGGAAAGCTAATTGGAGAATTAACTACATTCTAGAGTCTTGCGATTTTTCGGCAAAGTGATTCGTTGGAAGATACAAAAAAGCTGCCTGGGTTACATTCACCAACATAAGTATTGACCGGAGAGCCAGATCAACAGTTGAAAATGCCGCTAATATTGCTTTAGCAATGGTCATATTGACCTCATTAATGTATTTTAGATATTGAAAATAAAAATTGATAAGGAACTCTACCAATATTTTCTAGACATTGATGTGGGTGGCCGTGGTGTAGTGGTATATGCATAGACTCCTCAAGTAGAGGGTCGCGGTTCGAGTCCCGTGCGTGGCAATTCTCTGAAAAAGTGTTTTCATAGACTTTGTATGCAATTATATGAAAATCCCGACGGCGTCAACTCTGACATGAAGGCATAACATTGATGTTGGGTTGATTGCTGAATGAGCTAAATTTAACGAACTAACAACTAGCACGTACTTAAGACCCACTGGTTGAGGATGCACTGGCTTCAGTTTGACAACTACCTCTGGGAAAAATAAGGAAATATAATACACCTGAGTTTGAAACTACTACCGCGCGCTGGTAAAAAGCTAGTAAAAGGGTATTCATATCCCCTTGGTGCGAGCGTCTGATTATAAAAAAAGGAAGCGGATATGCGGAGGGTCGTCTGCGTGGAAAACATGGAAAAGTGATGAGTCTCTGGATGCTGAGGAACTATTTAATGGTCCAGAAATAGCTGACTGATGGTAAAAAAAAAACAGATATTAAATTTAGTTTGTATGTCGAATTATCAATCAGCAAAACTTTGAACGCGTTTTTTCGAAACTACGCTTTCTAACCTCGTTGACAACACATTTTAAAAACTATTCATCCGATTTCCATGTACGAAGAGCCCCCATCAATTTTTTTTTTTTTTCATAAGCGATGATTCTTTTCTATGAAAATGGGAAATAAAATTCGCTGTTATAATGGTATTATAATGGTTAATATCGAAAAGTTTATAAATATATTTTTTGTATTTTTCAGATGAACCATATACTTAATTTCTGTCAACCACCAAGCAGCAACTTCATCGGAGTGTTTTTTTGAAGCGGCGTACACTCCAAAATGTGTAGTGTGTTCTATATGTACAGGGTGATTTATTGTGAGGTTTGATTTATAATGTAAAATAAAACACATAAATTTGAAAGTGAACCTAAAATGTTTATTATCGGTTAAAAGAACGATTCATGGTATTTACTTTTTGAAAATGATATGTAAATGTTGGCCACGACTACGTCTGGGGTGGTCCATTCGGAAGGTCCAATTTAGGGAGACTCGTTCGAACATAGCGGATAACATGAGTAATGTTGGCTTCCAAAGCTTCAATCGCAGCTGGCTTATTCCTGAAGACCTGAGACTTTACATAACGTCAGAGAAAATAGTCCAAAAGTGTGATATCGCACGATCTAGCTCACCAAAACGATTTCTCAAAAAGTCCATTGTTTCACGCTCACCGAGACCATGTGCTTAAATTTCACATACTCCGTTTACATGGCGAGATAACGGTTACCATTGACGGTAAAATTCTGATTTGCATATTTTTTGAAGAAATATGGACCAGTGATTCCACACCATACCGTTGTTTTTAAAGGATGTAATGGTAGCTCTTGGTACTGTTCGGGTTGCTCATCAGCCCAAATACGGCAATTTTGTTTATTAACGTATCCATTGAGCCAGAAATTACACGATAAAATACCAGATTTTCATTGAGTTTTTCCAGAGCCCATTCACTAAAAATATGACGCAAATTCAAGTCACCTGGCTTGAATTTTTGCACAAGTTGAATTTTGTACGCTTTTAGGCCGAGATCCTCACGTAAAATACGCCAAGTTGTCGAATAAGCCAAGCCAAGCTGCTGAGAACGACGACGAATCGATTCGTCACGGTCTTCGCGTACACTCTCAGCTACAACTGCTATAGTCTCATCACTACGTGCTGGATTTGGTCTTACCGGTCGAGTATCATCCACTAATGTAAGCTGAGACTCAAATTTGCGAATGGTATTGGCAATAGTGGTTTCAGTAGCTCGATTATGCGCACCATAAGTTCCTCGAATCGCACGAAAAACATTTCTCACAGAACGCTGATTTTCGTAATACAGCTGAGCAATTTGGAGACGCTGTTGCGGTGTGAGTCTTTCCATGATGATTTGCCAAACGTTTGATAGGATTCACGCTTGATCTGTCAAGAAAAGCTTATTGAAAATCAAACCTCACGATGAATCACCCCTTACATCCTACTAATGCTATAGACGTGAAAGTATGTATGGATGTATGTGTGGATGTTTGTTACTCTTTCACGCAAACTTTACAATAATATAGCTCATACATCAGAATAACAGGCTATAATTTATAAAGCTATTGAGTTAATTGGCCAAAATGTAGCAATAAGTGTCACGTAAGTCAGAAAAAATTCCCCATCTGCGAGCTATTCTGACATGCGCTGTAAGCACCGTAAGAGTTACACGAATATAATGTATGGTGGAAATGTATCTCTTAAATTTATACAAAAAAGTCCGCGACAGCACATATCTATCTTTGATGTGTAAGCTAATATACCCAAAATTATGAATGAATTTGATATTTGATTGCATTTATTATTTGACATTTCCAAAATGCACATTTTGTATTAACAAATTGATTCTTAACAAAACAAATTCTTTTATCGTTTCTGATATTTTATGTAGATAAACTTTGTCTTTTATACTATGTCATTTAGACAAATATCTTAAAAGTTACGACCATATATAATTGATTTCATATATAGATGTCTCATCCAGAACAAACTTTTTCAGCCGGAAAAAATTCATGCATTTTTCGAAGCCCAACCATCGAACTTATTTCAAACTGAACGTCATACCGCTGACCAAACAAAAAGTGAGCACTCCAGTGGGTTGCATGCCAAATATTCGCACAAGCACAGGAGGTGGCCGTGGTGTAGTGGTATATGCATAGACTCATCAAGCAGAGGGTCGTGGGTTCGAATCCCGTGCGAGGCAAATCTCTAAAAAGGTATTTTCATAGAATTTGTGTGTAGTTATATAGTATGAAAATCCCGTCGACGTCAACTCTGACATGAAGGCATAACACTGATGTTGTAGTGGTTGCTGGCTGGGCTTAATGTAACGAACTAACAACTAGCAAGTATTAAGACACACTGGTTGAGGATGCACTGGCTTCAGTTTGACAACCACCAATGGGAAAAATATCGAAAGTTAATACACCTGAGTTTCAAACTACTACACCACCCAGCAAAAGGGTGCGCGCGGGATTATAAAAAAAAAAACATGTCATGTACACATGCAATGCGACATTCTTGAAAACAAAATACATTGGCATATACACCAAACGAAAACGGAAACAGAAAACATTTATTTATCCTTCCATTCCCAATCTATCTATACATGTATATACAGTGATCAATGCGAGCACATCTGCAAATTGTTGTTGCCGCACGAAGGCTGAACGAGATCTTTACTCTCTAGACATCTGTGGCCAAGACGCAAGTTGAACTGCGAAGGCTTGAACAGGCGGTGAGTGAGGCAGCACACAAAGCTGTTGAGCCACCAGAGCAGTCAAAAGCTCGGCGTCAGCAGCATTTAGAATATCTGGCATCTCGACGGGCTGCGCAGACACCAGAACAAATCCATATTCAGCGTCAACAGAACGCTCAATATCTGGCTTCCCAACGAGCTGATGAGACACCAGAACAGTCCAAAGCCCGGCGTCAACAGCATGCTGAATATCTAGCATCTCAACGTGCTGCTGAGACACACACACAGTCCCAAGTTGAGCGTCTTCAGCGAGCGACATACAATACGTGCCGAAGAGCTACAGAAACCGTTGAAGCAGCAGAATCTCGCAGACGCGCCGTTGCTGAAAGGGCACAGCGACAACATCAAATATTCACAAGAAACACGTGGAGTGCTTTCGATAAATCTGCATTTGAGTACGATGAGACTCTTGATTATGAAACTCACAAACTTATAAAAATAGAAGCGATTTACAAAGAATGTAGATTTTGCATTCTTAAACCTCTTAAAGAACTTTTCGGCTATGAAACAGATGAGTCTCGCCGTTTTTTAAAAAACATAAGGAAATATAATACATGCTTCCATATGACATCTTATGCAGCGGATAACATTGTATCAATACCACACAATTGGCTCTTTGCTTGCTGCTACCAAGACGCAACCAAAAATTTTACAAATTTATTTCATGGGAGATGAGGAAGCACAAGTCAATAGGCGTTCTGAGTACATACAAGGTGTAGAAAGAAACACGGTAAAAAAAAAAAGATTACAAGTTCTACATGATCACAACATTTTAGTGCATAAATTTAAAATAGTTAGAGATAGATTGACTATCGATAATTACAAGGTTGTGATACACCCAGATCGTGTCCCACGTGGTGAGCACGAAAGGCGATTCAATGCACAAACGAAATAGTTGCCGTAGTAGTTAGTAGTGAACAAACTATGTCTCGCGACATCGTTGTTAAGGCGCACGAACGCCGACTAACTAGAGTACCGGGCACTCATAGATTTTATGACGCTCTCGAGTACCCAATAATTTTTGGGAAAGGACAAGAGGGATACAGCTTTGACATTCCTCAGACAAACCCAGTTACCCAACAACCCATACCTAACAAAAAAATGTCCTGCATATTTATGCGTATCATTATTATTATTATTATTATAAATTATTAACATACGATTAAAATACATAAGTTAATATATAGAAACGAGCACTAGCTGCAGAGGCCTTCGGCTCTATAGTACTTCGTTATAAAACTAAATGATAGGAATGCGAATACAATTTTAATTTATTGTTTCGATGTAGACTTCTCCTTCATCAATTCTTGGTTGACGTGTACGTCAAAATAGAGAGTGAGTGCTTAAGGTTTATTGTAACGAAACTGCGAGCAGAAAACTATATTCATTTATAAGACTCGATAAGGAATGATGTGGATTTAGATCCAAATAACTTGAGTCAAAGGGTGATTCTCCCGTCTTCATTTGTAGATAGCCCGAGATATCTTCATGAGTACACGCAGGATGGATTCACATACATATGTGCGTAACTAAGGGAGGCCTGATCTGTTTATTACAATGACAAGTAATTTCGCCTGGTCAGAAATTACTATAGAGATCATGCCGGGCCAAAATGAGTTTAAAATAGTTTAAAAGTTAGTTGCTCTACTTACGTAAGGTAAAATATTTGGTGACATGAAGTGCTTCATGTACTCGATTGAGTAGCAAAAAAAAGGTTTGGCTCACGTGCACTTTCTGCTGTGGTTGACGGAAAAGTTACGTCCTAACCAAATTGACGAATTCATAAGTGCGGAGATAGCGAACCCAGAAACTGATCGAAAGCTCTAAAATATGATTCACGGACCCTGTGGTGCACTAAATCCTTGAGTACAATGCGTAAGGGAAGGAAAATGTACCAACAAAAATCCAAGTGCGCTTTTAAAATATACTTAAGCCAAAGAGAAAAGCTATCCTCTGTACAGGCGTTGAGCACCAGAAGAAGGTGGACGTACAATAACACTTAAAACCCGAGATGGAATACAGGAAATATTGGTTGACAATTGCTGGGTTGTCCCATATTCTCCTCTTCCCTCTAAAATTTTTATTTGTCATATAAATGTAGAGTTCTGGAATACTGTATAGGCTATAAAATAAGGCTATAAATAAAGGTAGTGACCAATCTTTTTTTAACATCCGACAGCAAGGAAACGTTAATATTGACCAGAAAGATGGGGAGCAGACATTTCGAATCAGGCGACATGTTAGTAGTAACGAAGCAGCCTGGCGGATCTTGGGTCTACCTCTGCAAGAGAGACACCCAACAGTCATTCATCTTGCGGTACATCTGCCTAATGGCGAGCGTATTTATTTAACTGAAAACAATTTTAGAGGGAGAATGGCTGCACCACCTAGGACGACACTTACCGCATTTTTCCTTCTGTGAGAAAATGACGCATTTGCAAAAACTTTACTTTATGTTGACGTACCTCGCTACTACACATGGAACATGTCGTTTAAAAAATGGAAACGTCGTTTACAAGGAACAGCTGTCGACGGCTGGCTAGGTGTGAAGGCAGGAGATGCTCTTGGCCGCATTTATGCAGTGCACGTTAGTAACTTCGAATACACTTCTTATACACTTGCGATTTATCCAATCCTCTTCAATTATGGGATAGGTAAAAACCTGCGTTATCAGAAGATATCTTGCATAGATTTGAAAGGATGAAAAAAGTCAGTGCGATACTGTCTTTAGTTTTGTTTTGACAGCTGATTGTTGTTGACGTGTTTGGCATCATGTTGAGTATGGACAAAAACGAAACAAAAGAAAAGTTGATTAAAAATTATGAGGCTAATGCTCCGTCAGATTACACCGTCAAAAATTGGTTTCGAGAGTTTCGTGGTGGCCGCAACTCCACTGCCGATCAAGTCCGCAGGGGCAGGCCATCCGATGCGGTTACAGAGGACAATGTCAAAAAAATACATGAAATGGTGTTGGCTGACCGGAAAGTGAAGGTGCGCGAGCTAGCAGATACCACAAAGATTAGTTAGATTGGGCAACATTCTGCATATGAAAAAGTTATCCTGCCTCCTACTCACTCCTCACCAAAAACACGAACGCGAGAGCACTTCAAAAGTGTTTGGACTTGCTGATGCGGAATCGGGCGGACTTTTGGCATCGATTGGTAACTGTTGAACACCAGAGAACAGAATGAGTGCCCGGCAATGGACTGAAGAGGGCACGAGTGCTCCGAAGCGGGGGAGGGAGGCTCGATGGGTCGGAAAGGTTATAGCGTCGGTTTTCTGGGATTGTCATGGCATACTCTTCGTGGACTACATCGAAAAAGGAAAAACCATCAACAGCGAGTATTACTGTGCATTATTGGAGCGATTGAAGGCCGAAATCGCTGCAAAACGGCTTCACAAGCGAAATTTTTTTTTGCAAGACAATGCACCGGCGCACAAGAGCATCGCAACCATGGCTAAAGTCAATGACTTACAACTCCAATTGCTGTCGCATCCACCATATTCGCCGGATTCGGCTCCCTCGGACTATTATCTCTTCCCAAACCTTAAAAGATGGCTCATCAATAAAAAATTCATCTCACGCGAGGAAATCATCGACGCCACGGAGGAGTATTTTGCAGACCTTCCGGAAAATTACTTTTCGAACGAGATCAAGAAGTTGGAAAATCGCTAGAATAAGCGTATCAAACTAAAAAGGGACTATATTGAATAAAATAAAAAAAAAAACATTTAAAAAAATTTTTTTTTTCATTCCCAAGGTTACTTTTCACTCCACCTAGTACAAACAACAGGGTACATAGGGTATGAGTATATGCAAGGCCCACGACAAACCATCGCCCCCAGATCAAGCACGGCACATGGTGTCGCATCTTCACGGAAAGGTATTCCTGCTTTTGGGATGTGTTCCCAACATCGATGACGAAAAAAAAAAAACAATAAGCAATGCTTTGTCGCAGGTTTGGGCAGAGTACTGCCACTCCATTGAGCTAAACTAGCGTCCTCAGTTCAGAAATCTGAGATAAAGCCTAATTGACCCATGCATTTAGGACTGTTGAACGATAAACTCCTGACGCCAGACAGTTCGGTAACGGAACTCGCAAAACTCAACGTAACCTAATATCACCATCCATCGATACCTACTAAATATGGAAAAGTACCACACTACCTATTGCAAAATATTCTTCAATAAAGAATCGCAATTTGCATTGCATTTCTGTTTTTCCCAAATTCTTAACCGGAATAGCAACGTGGGGCCGAGCGTTGTCATGACGGAAAATTATTGCCTGTGTTTGGTCGCATATTCCGGGCGTTTTTCGGCTACTGCTCTCTTCAAACGGATTAATTGCGTTCGATTGCGTTTCCCATTGATGGTTTCAATGGAATAATACAAGTTACGCTATCATAATTCCGATGGTTGGAGAATTCTTTGATGTTCTCCACGAATGTCCATGCCCTTTTCGTCCAGGAGATATAAGGTGGAAGTCTTCATGTTGTTCCGCTGTTGTTATACAATAGTTTGAAACGATCGTTGTACTTGAAAAGTGCAGTGTTGTGCTTCACCGAAATGTGTGCAGTTTATTTATAATCTCAAGACTGATTACAATATTCGACCTTGCTGTTATTTATACTAACTAGGATGCGGTTGTTATCGTATTGTTGTTTATGTCGATAATGCAAACGCATCGGATTATTTTCTTAAAGTATGTTTTCAGTATTGCAAGATAATAAAGCATGTTATTGCTGGATACGTGTTTTCGAATTACAAGTTACTGTTTTTTGATATAACATGTTGTCGTTGTTTTAGGTCGAGAGTTTCTAGTATTTTCTCAAATTGTGAATTTATTATCTTTTGTATGTTGTAGTTTTCTGTTATCATATTTAATTTTGTCTTCATTTCAATTAAGTCATCGTGATCGGGTGTACATGTTATAAACTCAAGAGATGATCCTAGAGAGTTAAGTGAATGTCTAGTTCTAATGATGTTTGGGAGTATTTCTATTGCGTTTATTAATATATGCGAATTTCGCTATATTTTCCTTATGTAAAAATTGTACCGTGGTTTGTAAGAATAGTATTACCCCTATCTTCGTTTACAATGTGTTTGGCGTAATTCGGCACGTTTTTGTTTTGTACAAGAATTTGAAAGTGAACTTAAAATTTTTATTATCGGTTAAAAGGACAATTCATGGCATTTACTTTTTGAAAATGATATTTTGTAAATGTTGGCCACGACTACGTCTGAGGTAGTCCATTCGGAAGGTCCAATTTTGGACGACTCATTCGAGCATAGCGACATGTATCTCGCGGATAACACGAGTAATGTTGGCTCCCAAAGCGTCAATCGTTGCTGGCTTATTCCTGAAAACCTGAGACTTTACATATCCTCTTTACATATGCTCTTGTTGAAACCAGAGTACACCGAGACCATGTGCTTCAACTTCAGGAAGCACATACTCCGTTAACATGGCGCAATAACGGTTACCATTGACGGTAACTTCCTGATTTTCCTCATTTTTGACGAAATATGGACCAATGGTGCCACCAGCCCATAAACCACATCATACCGTTGTTTTTAATGGATGTAATGGTAGGTCTTGGTACTCTTAGGGTTGCTCATCAGCTCAAATACAGCAATTTTGTTTATTAACGTATTCATTGAGCCAGAAATGGGTTTCATCACCGAACAAAATTTCACGATAAAACACCGGATATTCATTGAGGTTTTCCAGAGCCCTTTCACTCAAAATATGATGCAGATTCATGTCGCTGAATCTGGATGTGGTCTAACCGGGCAAGTATCATCCACTAATGTAAACTGGGATTCAAATGGTATTGGCAATAGTGATTTTACTAGGTCGATTATGCGCACAGTAAGTTCCTCGAATCGCACGAAAAACATTTTTCACAGAACGCTGATTTTCGTAATACAGCTGAACAAGTTGGAGACGCTGTTGTGGTGTGAGTCCTTTCATGATGATTTGACAAACGATAGTCATGCGTGATTTGTCAAAAAAAAAAAAAATCCTATTGAAAATCATACCACACTTTATGCTCTAAAGTATTTTACTGACCAAACCAAAGCAAGAAGTTCCTTTTCAATAACGGAGTAATTCAGCAAGAACAGCACCTAAGGCATAGGCAGACGTATCAATAGTGAGCAAAAATGGTTTGGAAAAGTAAGGGGTTTTTAGAACAGGGTCAGTAATAAGAAGTGTTTTCAGCGTTTTGAAAGCTTGGATGTATTGAGGGTCGGATACTTTGATCTTTTCGGATTTCTTCAAATACTTAATCATTGGATAAGCAACCTTCGCGTAGTCTCTAATAAACTTACGATAGTATCCGGTGATTCCTAAAAACTGTTTAATACCTTTAAATTTACCGGGAAGTTTCATTTCAGCAACGGCTTTAATTTTCTTAGGGTCTGGTTTAATGCCATTATTTACAATAATATGACCTAGGAAACTTATATTAAGTTCAGCAAATTGACATTTACAAATACAAGTAAATATTTTCCAATTAGATTCCTTCGATTTTTGAAAAACTTTTCTCAGTGAGTCAAAGTGCTTTTCGAAACTTGTAGAGAAAACCAATATGTCGTCCAGGTATTTATTAGCTCACTAAGCACGTCGTTCATTAACCTTTGAGATGTGGCCGGGCCGTTCTTAAGCCCAAACGGCATTCTAAGGAACTCATAATGACCGTGCTTAGTTAAGAAAGCTGTTTTTTCCACATCTCGAGAATCAACCTCAATTTGGTGGAAATCTTTTACTAAGCCAATGGTCGAGAAACAATTACATTTTCTCAGTTTGTCGTAAAGGTCCTCCATATTGGACAACGGATAACGATCGTCTATAGTCTGGCCATTGAGCTCTCTGTAATCTATATCTAGTCTCCACTGATTTTTGACATTCTTATAACTTTTTTTTAGGTACAACCCAAAGAGTAGTATTAAAAGGGCTGTTATTTGGCTTAATAATTCATTACTGTAGCATGTCACTAATCTGCTTATTTACCTTATCTGAGTGTATCTCTGGGTTCCTTTAGAGCTTACTATAAATTGGAGTCTCATTTTTAGTATTAATTCGATGCCTGACATTACTAATAAATAATAACATATCGCCCTCCTTATAAAAAATATTTTCGTATGACAAAAGTAAATTTCTTAATTTGGTAGTATCCGAACTACTTAAATACTTTGTGAAAATTGTATCGGAGAACTTATAGTTGAAGATTTCTTTGTTATATATCCCTGGAAGCTCATTACTCAAACTGTTTTTAATGTAATCTTTTCCCTTACTAAAAAACAAATTAATTGCAACATTATCAATAATCAAATACCATTTCCTTTAGTCGATAATAGGATTAAGATCACTGAGAATGTTGTTTCCTATCAATCCATCAAAAATGTTATATAATTGATATTCCAAGAATTCAACGAAATATCCTTTCTTTTTAAATTCTTTAAATAGTGGTATACTTTACATTGTGTTCGAATTTATACTCCTACCAAAAACTCTAAGTGTATGGTTATCAGGCTGTACATAAACAGTGTTTATGATGCTTAATTCAGCTCCACAATCAATAATAAATCTGTGCGACTATTTATGACTGTAAAGGGTAATCGTTTTCTTTAATGTTCTGAAAATTTGGGAGTTCATTCAAACTATTTTCGTTTAACGCTATATCAATAGGTTCACATTGTCTGTACCTATTAGACTGTCGAGACTGGCGACTAGGATTGTAATTACTTTGAAGTTGCTCGTTTCGCGCCTGATTATAATCTTGTCTTTGTGGTTCAGTGCGAACGTTGTTATGCACAAAATATTGGTTTCCTAGGTACTCATTTTTGTAAGGTCCTGATAACGTAGGACCAACCTATACTACAATTTGATTGGCCTCATTTAAATTCTTCGGATTTCTAAGAATCGTTTTTGTAGGTTCTGAAAGGTTGCTATTAAAAGCATCCAGTGCTATTCTTTTGTTCTATAAATTAAAAGATTTCCTATGTTATCTTTTTATAGAAACGCATTATACATATATCCTACCCAAAAACTGATTTATTGTCCGATAATCCTCGATAGTATTGTAGTTTCGATTCTAGCAGCTCTTTACCAAAATTTTTACCAAAATTTTCCTTCAAAATCTCTTATTTCGGTTCAAGTATTAACTCTGCCATGTTTTTGCAATTCACACCTAGCCTTCCCTATAATTTTGTCTTTGATATACCCTATTAAAAGTGAAATGGTGTTTTCATCAAAACCCTCAAATGTAGCTGTCAATGAATCGACCCTGTCCAGAAAGTCCACTGTACAACTCTCATCTCCATCAAATTTTTGAAGTTTGCTTATTAATTTTAAAGAAATTCTTAACCGCTCTGCTACAAGAACCTCCTAGTTTTTGCTGTAATATTTTAACATTGATTGCTTGATAACGGGACATCGGTTTGAAAAACGGGAACCTGAGATGCTTGTATCACGTTGATGTGTTGAATCTTGGTAGGTTCCAATATGAATTTCCTAAAACTGAAACTTTTGTTGGTGAGCTAAGATAACAAAGATCAGGTGCAGGTGATAACAGAATCCTTTAGAACCAGATTAGCTTGACAACGGAACATCAATTTGAAAAACGGAAACGGATGTTTGTATCACAATAATGTTAATTTTCTCCTTTATTAGTTTTTATTTTTCAAAAGTTGTTTATTTTTCTTATTTTGTTTGTTTTTGAAGGGAGCTTAACTCAGATCTCGAATTGAAACGCACGCGGTGATTCTTTATTTCGAATAAATAGACTTTTTTCCCGACTTATTAGTTTTAGAAAAATAGGATCTTTATTCCTTTAAGTACAAACTTTATTGAATCAAAAATTAATTAATTATCGACTTCGATCTTACGACTGACTAGTTGAGTGACTAACTAACTCTCCATAACTCTCAAACTTTGTCTTTACTCAAAGATAAGTGCGTGCACCCTTAGGGGAATAGGAAGATAATAGGAAGATAATTGTTACAATATGAAAACGTATTAGATGGGAAAAATCAAACTAAGCCATAAAATTATCAGAAATGTTTTCGGATTTTTAAAAAATGTGTAACATGTTATGTTACTCGTAAAAGCAGTTCAGAGCAAATTAACACTGAAATGTTACTAAGGTATGTCTTATACAAACCATTGTATTACTGTGGAATGAAAAAAGGTATGCAATCAAAGTAATAACTTGCATGCAATAAGATTAATTTAGCAAAATAGCACTTCATCAAATCAAAATGTAATTCAAAGTTAAAATTTTAAAATCATTGAGAAATTGAACCAAAGTTCAATGTAGGTGCTAGTTTCACAAAAAGTTAAATTTAGAATTATCGTTTTATCACTCAATTAACGATTCCTTCATCCGGCTCACATTAAATGTGAGGACACTTGACAACTTCTTAAACTACTGATAAAAGTTATAAATATATAAATTTTCGGCTTTCACCCGCAAGGTGTTGCCAGCACAAACAAAGTAACTAACAATTTTTTTTCTTAATAGGGCTTGGTTGGACTCCTCCACCTGAAACTGACGATCCCCTTAAATCTCTAAAGAATGTAACGAAAAAAGGAAAATAAAACGAAAAATTGGATAGGATTTCCTGTGTCAGAAAAAAATTGTGAATCAGTACAAGAAAAGAATTATGAGCTTGAGTTACTATATGGACAACTTAAAAATGAAATTTGAAAAAAGAGGAAAATAGAAAACTCAGACAAAAATTGGAGTATGAGGAACGGCTTACCGAAATCGGACATAAAGACGGTAAAGAATTTTGCATCGGTAAAGAAGAGCTGGTTAATGAAACCGCTAGGCACCCAAGCAAACCAACTACTTTAACAAAAAAATGTTCCCCGAGAAAAAACTGGATCAGCTATAACTGCAACAGTTACCACCCATCACCGCCAACCGCCGATTATAGTAACAAACTTCTTGAAATATCAACAAGTGAACTCATTGCTCAAGAAGCTTAACGAGGGAGATTTTACAATTAAATCAACCAATGGAAATGTCTATAAAATAAATGTATATGATGTCAGTGATTATAGACACCTAACAGGAATGCTGAATGAGACAAAAACAACTTGGTAGGTAAGGTTTTACTTATGCTTAATACGTACATACATAAATTAAAAAAAAGATAGCGTTTGTAAATACCTAAAACTTCCTTCGATTTTGCAGTTCCTGTAGCGCAATGCGTTCACTGCGTAGTTATAGAGTAGGTCCCAGCCTCTGCCACTATTCAAGTGTTGAGCACCGAAGAAGTTTTGGCGGAAACTTGTGCAAGTGCAACACATCCTTGCGTTCCCTGAGATTGCACAACTCGCATAAAATTTTAAGCTCAGGGCGGTACTTTACAACATTAAGATTTAAAAGTTCGCTTCTTAGTTTAAAGATGGTACTTTTTTTATCCACCAGGTAGCTGTTCAAAAAATACGTCCTTTTCTGCAGATAATGATTCATCTTGCTGTAGTAAGCTCTGTATTGAGATGACTGAGCTTCATTTACAAGTTGGTTGTAAATTCTGTGACTAGTTTCCTAAAATAGCATGTTTGCGTTTTGGTTTAGTAATTCCACAGAGATCTATTCCACCCCTAACTTCATCCGTTATATAATTTATGTGCAGTATAAACAGCAATGTGCTAAACAAGCAACCTTGTTTGACACCCATTAAGACTTCAAATTCCTCCGATAGATAGGCACCATCCCAAACACAAGACTTATTATTGCAGTACATGGCTCTTAAAACATTAACGACTTGGGACGAGATTCCGTACCAATATAGCTTATAGAAAAGCATTTCTATATGGAGTCAAAAGCCGCACGAAAATCCACGAAGAAAGCTTACAATTCTTTTAAAACTTTGTTATTTTCCACCTACTTCGTGATTTTATTGAAGAGCAAACTGGCAAACAACTTAGCAGATGTGTTTAAGAAAGATATTCCTCTGTAGTTTGCTGGGTCATCGCAGTCACCTTTCTTGTGTAACCGAAAAATGATAGCTTTCTGAAACCGGGCACATCAGCAGTTGAAAATATTCTACTGAATTCTTGTGTAGAAACCAATAAGAATTCCGATGAGAAATTTTTGTAGAATTAAAACGGAAAACAGTCGTTTCCTGGTGCTTTATTTTTCTCCAATAAGCTTAACTGATCCACAAAATTCCCCGAATAATCTTGATCCATTAATCAAAGCTATATTTTGTTCAACAAAAGATAGTTTTTTTTTTTTACTTGCAGCTGCATATAATACTTTAAATGTGTTACAATATTTCTTCCGTAATAATTTAAGAAACGAGAATGAAATTTGTCTAGCCCGTATGCACTCGGTATTGAACCACTTCTGTTTGCTGATTGTGTAGATTGAACTCTTCAGCGGCTTAAGTGGAGCAGCTCTTTTGATTAACTCCGTCAGTTCCTCAATTCAAGGTACAGTATTTGGTCTCTTGCAGTTTTCCGATTGCATGCGATTATAAGATTTCTGATAATTATTTTTCCATATCAACTGTATTATATTTTCCACTGTTTGGTCACCGAAAACATTAAATTTAACTTCTAAAGGCATATGGTCGGAGTAGGTTTTCATGACATTGCGAAAATTTCTAAGGTGTAATATGCAGTTTCCCGATAAAAAGCAATAATCTAATACTGAATTAGCTATTCCTCATATAAAAGTATATTTTCCTTGTATATCTTCGCCACAACAGCCATTTAATGGCCTCTTCAATTATGGGATAGGTAAAAAACTGCGTTATCAGAAGATATCTTGCATAGGATGAAAGGATGAAAAAGTCAGCAATGATCTATGTTTCAATAAAGAACTGGATCTTATCGAAGACAAAATAATAATGATTTCCGGTAAGAAGTTGTCCGACTTCGGTACGCCTATACTACAGCGTCGAGCTACAGAGCTATCTATCGATTTGGTCAAAGAGCTAAGCTACGATACCACATTGTTAGATGTAGTAGTAGTAGTAGTAGCCACGCCTGCTACCCGACGAAAGACATTTATGAGCGTCTTATGGGCGGAACAGGCAAAACTTTTTTGCTGAATTTGCTTCTAGCAAAAATTCGAAGCCACACCAGCAGAAGAAATTAACGCATGTCTGAAACTATCATACCTGTGGACCAAAGTTGAAAAAGCTTTATCTCACCACTAACATGCGAGTCCAGTTATTCAGCGACGTCGAGCCAGAAGCATATGCTCAAAAAATGCTAGAAGTTGGCGAAGGCCGTCTTGAAACTGAACAAGAAGGTATGGTTCGTTTCACACACCAACTTTGTCATGTTGTGTAGTCGGAAGACGACCTTATTCCTCAAGTTTTTCCAAATCTGCAACACAATATTCACGACGAAAATTGGTTGTGTGAAAGAACCATACTGGCCCCAAAAAATGAGACTTGCGAAAATAAATAAAAAATCTTGAACGAAATAACTACCGAAACTTCAGTGTACAACTCCATCGACACAGTCATGTCATCCGATGACACTACGAGCTATCCCATGGAATTCCTAAACTCTTTGGAGTTATCCGGGGTGCCATCCCATAAGTTGGAATTAAAAGTAGGTATACCCGTTTTGTTAAAGCGCAACTTAAACGCCTCAAGATTATGCAACGGTACTAAATTGCGAGTCACAGAACTAGGAAGGAATATTGTGAAGACCACAATCTTAACTGGTGAAGCCAAGGGAGACAATGTGCTTATACTACGCATCTCAATCATATCAAATAACTTACCATTTAATTTGAAGCGTCTTCAGTTCCCATTAAAAGTTGCATTTGCAATGACTGCCAATAAATCACAGGATCAAACCAGCTTTACGTAGCAACAACAGCAACTACAGCAGTAACTACCTATTTTGCATATTATGAATCATCATCAAAAATTCTCAGTTTCAATGTTCATTCAATACATAGGACAAGGGCCTCTCAAAGTAGTTCTGTCTGTCTATTACGCATTCACGTCGAAACAGCAGAATCAACTTTAATGAATAAACATAGAAAAAGAAAATAGGCTACCCGTAGTACTGCAAACAAAAACCATCAATTGTTAACTCGAAAAAAAATTATGAAAAATACACGCTCGTACCGCGCGCGTATCGTAGTCTGGTGCCTTAATAAAATACACTAAGAAGTAAAAAGGCTTTCTTAGTTGTACAAGATGTACTTAGAGTTTTTCTAAATGTTGGATATTTTTCTCAACTTTAATTTTTTTCTATTTTATTCAAAAATTTGTATCGTGAATAAATTATTGGACATTGGAATAATAAATAAATTCTGTTAAAACCAATTCTGTGGATTCTGTGGCTCCACGACTTCGATTTATTTGGTTTAGCCATTTTGAGGTGAACAAGTTATCTGAATTGTAGAGAATTTTTAAAGTATTACGAGTACGTTTAAATATATAGTATTGTATAATTCTTGTAGAGTAATAATAATAAAAATACGATGCACTACCAGAGTTAAGTGTCCTCAGAATTAAAACAAAAACTTTAAGTAATAATTATGATGAATGATTTATAGAAATTTTAGAATTATTTACCTAGAGAATATTGATTAGCCTCAGAAGTATGTTCAACATTTGTAAGACTATTCGATGAAATTGCATTAAATGGAAAAGTTCGAGATGAGGTACATAAACTATTTAATTTCGTTGCTAATTCCGTAGTTTTCAGTTTTTTAACATCATCACAAATTTCATCAGTTTGATTTTTTTTTCTTCGTTTGTATGGAGTAAAAAGCCGAATAGGTCCTGAGCCTAAAAAAAAAAAAAAAAATAATAATAATAAATAAATAAATAAATAAAAATAAAAAAATTCAAGTACAAATATATTAGATTTTAATATATGAGGTGTACGAGTACATACAAGGGTGTCCTAGATAGGACCGATGAATAGGAAGGAAGATTTGAATACATATTTGAACGTTCTCTATATTTGATTTTATCATTACAATTTCTAAGAAAAGTTATTTTCTCAAAAAAAAAAAAAAAAAAAAAAAAAAAAAAAAAAATACACTATTCTTTTGCCATATGTACTGAGATTGTTACATGACAAATACCCCCATCATCAAAGAGTTTAAACCAAAAAGTAATTATCAAAAATTTGTGTAAAGTGAATGCAAGTGCAAGGATAATTGAAATCAGCATCCATGAGCGATATCGAAGACATCGCGTTAAATCAGACGCGAATTCCATTGTTTATAGATCCATTTCACTGGGGAATCCCTGTGCTCTGTGATATATTTTACAAAAAGACTAGATACTTGGAGTAGTATTTGATAGACTTAAAAAAAAAACGGACATTTGGAATAGCTAAGGAAGGCAAACCGACATTTGAAGTAAAGTATCTCGACATGAAAGCTTAGTTTCAGGCAAATTTGGAACACCTTAAAAAAAAAAAGAACGCAACTACCGTCGATTTCGTTACGAATGGATGTCGACTGACCAGCAACGAATTAATCGACTTGGAGCAGATGCATCAAAATGTGTACATCCGAATCAAGGAAGGAGAGCAATGATAATAGCAACCGGAGTTGTTTATCTGGATAATATCGGGACCAATCATCACCAGCCCAACACAAGGAAGCAGGTACAACTTAATAAACTCACGTCATGTATCAGTATGTGCAGTAAAAACGACGACTTGCATAAATTTTGGGAGTTAGAAGAATTACCAACTGCAAAGGTCAAGTCTACAGAAGATAGAAAGTGTGATCACCACCAAATGACACACAAATGAAATGAAACGGAACGATACACCATCAAATTGCCCCTATTGAAGGATTGCAATTTTGAGCGATACACGAAAAATGGCAATGAAGCGATTCCGAAAAATGGCAATGAAGTAATTTTAAATGTTGGAATAAAACCTCGCAACAAATTAAATTAAACCTTCGGCATGTATATTCCTACATATGTATATCATATAAATTTGGGGTATATTTAAAAAACATATTATCTTCCATATCATGGATTAATGAAAAATGGCAGCACTACTACTAAACTGAGGGTATTCAACGCAAAAACGACATCTGGAGAATCGCTGAATAGCATAATCATGACAGGTTAGGCTGTTCAAAAGGACCTGTTCTTCGTGCTTATTCGATGGAGGTCGTTTGCAATAGTATTCACAGCTTACATGGGAAGAATGTACAGATTTTAGTCAATCAGGGGATAGGCTCAAGTTCGGCGAACGTTCCTCCAAGCTGAAGAACTTCAGACTAACGAGTCTGGACGATAAGCTGGAAAGGGGATCTGGTTGATCTCATTCAGCAAAAATCACAACAATAGTATGGTCAATATTACACAATTTAATCTCCAGCACTCGAAGTGTGCATCGGAGAATTTGTTAGTCTTCATTTGCAAGAAAAACTATAACATTGCCATCATCCAGGAGTCCTCGGTCAGTGGATCGTATGTCCCCATCTCAGAACAAAAGACTTAACAGTCCTTCAAGTGTTGGGTATACCATACACTAGGTGGAGTGAAAAGTAACCTCCTTGACCGCCAGAATGCGCTGCTACCGCAAAAAAGGTTATGGTATCTTGAAGTTTATATATAGGCAGACATGCCAAATTTCAGTGCGATACTGTCTTTAGTTTTGTTTTGACAGCTGATTGTTGTTGACGTGTTTGGCATCATGTTGAGTATGGACAAAAACAAAACAAAAGAAAAGTTGGATAAAAATTATGGGGCTAATGCTCCGTCAGATTACACCGTCAAATATTGGTTTCGAGAGTTTCGTGGTGGCCGCAACTCCACTACCGATCAAGTCCGCAGGGGCAGGCCATCCGATGCGGTTACAGAGGACAACGTCAAAAAAATACATGAAATGGTGTTGGCTGACCGGAAAGTGAAGGTGCGCGAGCTAGCAGATACCACAAAGATTAGTTAGATTGGGCAACATTATGCATATGAAAAAGTTATCCTGCCGCTGGGTGCCGCGCATACTCACTCCTCACCGAAAACACGAACGCGAGAGCACTTCAAAAATGTTTGGACTTGCTGATGCGGAATCGGGCGGACTTTTGGCATCGATTGGTAACTGTTGAACACCAGAGAACAGAATGAGTGCCCGGCAATGGACTGAAGAGGGCACGAGTGCTCCGAAGCGGGCGAGGGAGGCTCGATGGGTCGGAAAGGTTATAGCGTCGGTTTTCTGGGATTGTCATGGCATACTCTTCGTGGACTACCTCGAAAAAGGAAAAACCATTAACAGCGAGTATTACTGTGCATTATTGGAGCGATTGAAGGCCGAAATCGCTGCAAAACGGCTTCACAATAAGCAAAAAAAAAAATTTGTTTTTGCAAGACAATGCACCGGCGCACAAGAGCATCGCAACTATGGCTAAAGTCAATGACTTACAACTCCAATTGCTGTCGCATCCACCATATTCGCCGGATTTGGCTCCCTCGGACTATTATCTCTTCCCAAACCTTAAAAGATGGCTCATCAATAAAAAATTCATCTCACGCGAGGAAATCATCGACGCCACGGAGGAGTATTTTGCAGACCTTCCGGAAAATTACTTTTCGAACGGGATCAAGAAGTTGGAAAATCGCTAGATTAAGCGTATCAAACTAAAAGGGGACTATATTGAATAAAATAAAAAAAAAAACATTTAAAAAAATTTTTTTTTTCATTCCCAAGGTTACTTTTCACTCCACCTAGTACAAACAACAGGGTACATAGGGTATGAGTATATGCAAGGCCCACGACAAACCATCGCCCCCAGATCAAGCACGGCACATGGTGTCGCATCTTCACCGCAAGGTATTCCTGCTTTTGGGATGTGTTCCTAACGTCGATGACGAAAAAAAAAAAAACAATAAGCAATGCTTTGTCGCAGGTTTGGGCAGAGTACTGCCACTCCATTGAACTAGACTAAGCGTCCTCAGTCCAGAAATCTGAGATAAAGCCTAATTGACCCATGCATTTAGGACTGTTGAACGATAAACTCCT
The DNA here is from genome assembly GCA_907269105.1 of Volucella inanis. Lineage (NCBI taxonomy): Eukaryota > Metazoa > Arthropoda > Insecta > Diptera > Syrphidae > Volucella > Volucella inanis. The sequence continues at coordinate 50,072,084 of OU026154.1, forward strand.
GACGCCAGACAGTTCGGTAACGGAACTCGCAAAACTCAACGTAACCTAATATCACCATCCATCGATACCTACTAAATATGGAAAAGTACCACACTACCTATTGCAAAATACTCTTCAATAAAGAATCGCAATTTGCATTGCGTTTCTGTTTCTCCCAAGTTCTTAACCGGAATAGCAACGTGGAGCCGAGCGTTGTCATGACGGAAAATTATTTCCTTGTGTCTGGTCGCATATTCCGGGCGTTTTTCGGCTAATGCTCTCTTCAAACGGATTAATTGCGTTCGATTGCGTTTCCCATTGATGGTTTCAATGGATTAATACAAGTTAATCCATCATAATTCCGATGGTTGGAGAATTCTTTGATGTTCTCCACGAATGTCCATGCCCTTTTCCTCCAGGAGATATAAGGTGGAAGTCTTCATGTTGTTCCGCTGTTGTTATACAATAGTTTGAAACGATCGTTGTACTTGAAAAGTGCAGTGTTGTGCTTCACCGAAATGTGTGCAGTTTATTTATAATCTCAAGACTGATTACAATATTCGACCTTGCTGTTATTTATACTAACTAGGATGCGGTGGTTATCGTATTGTTGTTTATGTCGATAATGCAAACGCATCGGATTATTTTCTTAAAGTATGTTTTCAGTATTGCAAGATAATAAAGCATGTTATTGCTGGATACGTGTTTTCGAATTACAAGTTACTGTTTTTTGATATAACATGTTGTCGTTGTTTTAGGTCGAGAGTTTCTAGTATTTTCTCAAATTGTGAATTTATTATCTTTTGTTTGTTGTAGTTTTCTGTTATCATATTTAATTTTGTCTTCATTTCAATTAAGTCATCGTGATCGGGTGTACCTGTTATAAACTCAAGAGCTGATCCTAGAGAGTTAAGTGAATGTCTAGTTTTAATGATGTTTGGGAGTATTTCTATTGCGTTTATTAATATATGCGAATTTCGCTATATTTTCCTTATGTAAAAATTGTACCGTGGTTTGTAAGAATAGTATTACCCCTATCTTCGTTTACAATGTGTTTGGCGTAATTCGGCACGTTTTTGTTTGTTGTGTTTTGGAGTAAACAATGTATCCTTTTTTGTATGTACCTTATTTTGTTTTTTTTTTCTAGTTTTTGTTTGATGTGTTGTTATTGTGTTGTCGCACCGCGTTGAAAATTTCCTCTCCTGGTGAAGAATTATTTTCTTATATTAAGACTCTAGTGAGTTCGATTAGAGTGCTGTGTACGTTCAATTTGACCGTTGGTTACTGAATGTTTGCTGCTTATGCTTGTGAATGATAATTCCTTATCGGTCATTATGAATTTTGCGTTGGGATGAATTTGTGATAAGGTTTCTTTTTACTCGGGAATTCGCGTATATAACCATATTTTTATTAGTTGTGCTTATATGTTTCCATTCATGTAAAATAAATCTAAGTGAATATGTTCGCCCACATGATTTGCTATAGGTGTGGCACCAATTGGTTGTTTGTTTGGTCGGCGTTCGTATTTATTTTTCAAGCAGATTTCACAGTCTTGTGCTTCCTTTTTACATATTTCACGTACAATTGCTCGTTTGTGTGTATGCATTACTATTTCTTTTTGCCTATCTATATTTTCTATGCCTTCTGTAATTGTTTGTACTAAAACAATTGGTACATTTGCAAACGTTGAAATAATGTAATTTTCGATGTGGAATGCCTTTGGGTTTTTAATCTGTCTAATAGCTCTGCTAGTTGAACAGAAAAGTGTGCGTCGTGCATATAAACAAATGTTATGTGAAGAAATTTCCACTAATTTTTTTGTACTATACATAGTTTATAATTATTTGATGTCAAAATATATTTAATGATTGTTTTATGCGTTTTAATTTATGGGTTGGTGAACTTTGAGCTGATTTTTGTGAGTCGCTTGAAGTGTTGTTAATCTGTTGGCGAGACAGTGCTTTAACAGTGCGACAACATTTTGGTGTCCTGGTTTATATACTAATTTAGCGCCGTATTCTTCGATGAAGTTTTTCAATCATTTTAATTTTGTGTTAGAGTTTTTGTCAGAAATTGAAAAGATGGGAGACTGAAAATATGTATAAATTGTTAGGTCTGCTATACCGTACAGGTAATTTCAAAGTTTCTGAAGTGACCAAACGATCGCGAGGAGATCCTTTTCATTCGTGCTGTTGTTTTGCTCAGTTTTGTTAAGGGTCCTAGATATAAATGGATTAGGTTTCTTATTCTGAGAAAGCACAGCTCCTATTGCAACTATTGTTACTTGCGTCCGTTGTTAATTCAAAAGGTTTGTTGAAGTCGGGTTGGAATAATTCGACTTGTGCTTGTAATGCATTTTTATTTTAGTTAAAGCCTCGGGTGCTGGATGATCTAGATTAAGTAATATTTTTTTGGCGCTTTGATTTATATTTATACTACCATTATCCCCGCGTAGAAATGTAATGAGGGATTTTACTATTGCAGCGAAATGTGCGTTCTTTAAACCGAACTGCATTCTAAGGAATTGATACTTTGCGCCATTTACACTCAATGCGTTTTTTTTCCTATCTGATTCTTTGATTACGATTTTGGTGAAAACCTGACTCTAAGTCTAATGTCGTAAAAATTGCTTTGGTTTATAGTCATTGCAACGTCTGGGATAGGGTATCTTTCAGTGATAGTCTGAGCCTTAAGGTTTTCCTTAATTATCGGTACCTTTTTTGCGACGGTCCAGATTGGAGAGTTGTATGGACTTTTACTAAGTTGTATAATCTGAATTTTTAAAATTATTAGCGTATCGAACTAAAAGGGGACTATATTGAATAACATAAAAAAAAAAACATTTAAAAAAATTTTTTTTTTCATTCCCAAGGTTACTTTTCACTCCACCTAGTACAAACAACAGGGTACATAGGGTATGAGTATATGCAAGGCCCACGACAAACCATCGCCCCCAGATCAAGCACGGCACATGGTGTCGCATCTTCACCGCAAGGTATTCCTGCTTTTGGGATGTGTTCCTAACGTCGATGACGAAAAAAAAAAAACAATAAGCAATGCTTTGTCGCAGGTTTGGGCAGAGTACTGCCACTCCATTGAGCTAGACTAAGCGTCCTCAGTCCAGAAATCTGAGATAAAGCCTAATTGACCCATGCATTTAGGACTGTTGAACGATAAACTCCTGACGCCAGACAGTTCGGTAACGGAACTCGCAAAACTCAACGTAACCTAATATCACCATCCATCGATACCTACTAAATATGGAAAAGTACCACACTACCTATTGCAAAATACTCTTCAATAAAGAATCGCAATTTGCATTGCGTTTCTGTTTCTCCCAAGTTCTTAACCGGAATAGCAACGTGGAGCCGAGCGTTGTCATGACGGAAAATTATTTCCTTGTGTCTGGTCGCATATTCCGGGCGTTTTTCGGCTAATGCTCTCTTCAAACGGATTAATTGCGTTCGATTGCGTTTCCCATTGATGGTTTCAATGGATTAATACAAGTTAATCCATCATAATTCCGATGGTTGGAGAATTCTTTGATGTTCTCCACGAATGTCCATGCCCTTTTCCTCCAGGAGATATAAGGTGGAAGTCTTCATGTTGTTCCGCTGTTGTTATACAATAGTTTGAAACGATCGTTGTACTTGAAAAGTGCAGTGTTGTGCTTCACCGAAATGTGTGCAGTTTATTTATAATCTCAAGACTGATTACAATATTCGACCTTGCTTTTATTTATACTAACTAGGATGCGGTTGTTATCGTATTGTTGTTTATGTCGATAATGCAAACGCATCGGATTATTTTCTTAAAGTATGTTTTCAGTATTGCAAGATAATAAAGCATGTTATTGCTGGATACGTGTTTTCGAATTACAAGTTACTGTTTTTTGATATAACATGTTGTCGTTGTTTTAGGTCGAGAGTTTCTAGTATTTTCTCAAATTGTGAATTTATTATCTTTTGTTTGTTGTAGTTTTCTGTTATCATATTTAATTTTGTCTTCATTTCAATTAAGTCATCGTGATCGGGTGTACCTGTTATAAACTCAAGAGCTGATCCTAGAGAGTTAAGTGAATGTCTAGTTTTAATGATGTTTGGGAGTATTTCTATTGCGTTTATTAATATATGCGAATTTCGCTATATTTTCCTTATGTAAAAATTGTACCGTGGTTTGTAAGAATAGTATTACCCCTATCTTCGTTTACAATGTGTTTGGCGTAATTCGGCACGTTTTTGTTTGTTGTGTTTTGGAGTAAACAATGTATCCTTTTTTGTATGTACCTTATTTTGTTTTTTTTTTCTAGTTTTTGTTTGATGTGTTGTTATTGTGTTGTCGCACCGCGTTGAAAATTTCCTCTCCTGGTGAAGAATTATTTTCTTATATTAAGACTCTAGTGAGTTCGATTAGAGTGCTGTGTACGTTCAATTTGACCGTTGGTTACTGAATGTTTGCTGCTTATGCTTGTGAATGATAATTCCTTATCGGTCATTATGAATTTTGCGTTGGGATGAATTTGTGATAAGGTTTCTTTTTACTCGGGAATTCGCGTATATAACCATATTTTTATTAGTTGTGCTTATATGTTTCCATTCATGTAAAATAAATCTAAGTGAATATGTTCGCCCACATGATTTGCTATAGGTGTGGCACCAATTGGTTGTTTGTTTGGTCGGCGTTCGTATTTATTTTTCAAGCAGATTTCACAGTCTTGTGCTTCCTTTTTACATATTTCACGTACAATTGCTCGTTTGTGTGTATGCATTACTATTTCTTTTTGCCTATCTATATTTTCTATGCCTTCTGTAATTGTTTGTACTAAAACAATTGGTACATTTGCAAACGTTGAAATAATGTAATTTTCGATGTGGAATGCCTTTGGGTTTTTAATCTGTCTAATAGCTCTGCTAGTTGAACAGAAAAGTGTGCGTCGTGCATATAAACAAATGTTATGTGAAGAAATTTCCACTAATTTTTTTGTACTATACATAGTTTATAATTATTTGATGTCCAAATATATTTAATGATTGTTTTATGCGTTTTAATTTATGGGTTGGTGAACTTTGAGCTGATTTTTGTGAGTCGCTTGAAGTGTTGTTAATCTGTTGGCGAGACAGTGCTTTAACAGTGCGACAACATTTTGGTGTCCTGGTTTATATACTAATTTAGCGCCGTATTCTTCGATGAAGTTTTTCAATCATTTTAATTTTGTGTTAGAGTTTTTGTCAGAAATTGAAAAGATGGGAGACTGAAAATATGTATAAATTGTTAGGTCTGCTATACCGTACAGGTAATTTCAAAGTTTCTGAAGTGACCAAACGATCGCGAGGAGATCCTTTTCATTCGTGCTGTTGTTTTGCTCAGTTTTGTTAAGGGTCCTAGATATAAATGGATTAGGTTTCTTATTCTGAGAAAGCACAGCTCCTATTGCAACTATTGTTACTTGCGTCCGTTGTTAATTCAAAAGGTTTGTTGAAGTCGGGTTGGAATAATTCGACTTGTGCTTGTAATGCATTTTTATTTTAGTTAAAGCCTCGGGTGCTGGATGATCTAGATTAAGTAATATTTTTTTGGCGCTTTGATTTATATTTATACTACCATTATCCCCGCGTAGAAATGTAATGAGGGATTTTACTATTGCAGCGAAATGTGCGTTCTTTAAACCGAACTGCATTCTAAGGAATTGATACTTTGCGCCATTTACACTCAATGCGTTTTTTTTCCTATCTGATTCTTTGATTACGATTTTGGTGAAAACCTGACTCTAAGTCTAATGTCGTAAAAATTGCTTTGGTTTATAGTCATTGCAACGTCTGGGATAGGGTATCTTTCAGTGATAGTCTGAGCCTTAAGGTTTTCCTTAATTATCGGTACCTTTTTTGCGACGGTCCAGATTGGAGAGTTGTATGGACTTTTACTAAGTTGTATAATCTGAATTTTTAAAATTATTAGCGTATCGAACTAAAAGGGGACTATATTGAATAACATAAAAAAAAAAACATTTAAAAAAATTTTTTTTTTCATTCCCAAGGTTACTTTTCACTCCACCTAGTACAAACAACAGGGTACATAGGGTATGAGTATATGCAAGGCCCACGACAAACCATCGCCCCCAGATCAAGCACGGCACATGGTGTCGCATCTTCACCGCAAGGTATTCCTGCTTTTGGGATGTGTTCCTAACGTCTATGACGAAAAAAAAAAAACAATAAGCAATGCTTTGTCGCAGGTTTGGGCAGAGTACTGCCACTCCATTGAGCTAGACTAAGCGTCCTCAGTCCAGAAATCTGAGATAAAGCCTAATTGACCCATGCATTTAGGACTGTTGAACGATAAACTCCTGACGCCAGACAGTTCGGTAACGGAACTCGCAAAACTCAACGTAACCTAATATCACCATCCATCGATACCTACTAAATATGGAAAAGTACCACACTACCTATTGCAAAATACTCTTCAATAAAGAATCGCAATTTGCATTGCGTTTCTGTTTCTCCCAAGTTCTTAACCGGAATAGCAACGTGGAGCCGAGCGTTGTCATGACGGAAAATTATTTCCTTGTGTCTGGTCGCATATTCCGGGCGTTTTTCGGCTAATGCTCTCTTCAAACGGATTAATTGCGTTCGATTGCGTTTCCCATTGATGGTTTCAATGGATTAATACAAGTTAATCCATCATAATTCCGATGGTTGGAGAATTCTTTGATGTTCTCCACGAATGTCCATGCCCTTTTCCTCCAGGAGATATAAGGTGGAAGTCTTCATGTTGTTCCGCTGTTGTTATACAATAGTTTGAAACGATCGTTGTACTTGAAAAGTGCAGTGTTGTGCTTCACCGAAATGTGTGCAGTTTATTTATAATCTCAAGACTGATTACAATATTCGACCTTGCTTTTATTTATACTAACTAGGATGCGGTTGTTATCGTATTGTTGTTTATGTCGATAATGCAAACGCATCGGATTATTTTCTTAAAGTATGTTTTCAGTATTGCAAGATAATAAAGCATGTTATTGCTGGATACGTGTTTTCGAATTACAAGTTACTGTTTTTTGATATAACATGTTGTCGTTGTTTTAGGTCGAGAGTTTCTAGTATTTTCTCAAATTGTGAATTTATTATCTTTTGTTTGTTGTAGTTTTCTGTTATCATATTTAATTTTGTCTTCATTTCAATTAAGTCATCGTGATCGGGTGTACCTGTTATAAACTCAAGAGCTGATCCTAGAGAGTTAAGTGAATGTCTAGTTTTAATGATGTTTGGGAGTATTTCTATTGCGTTTATTAATATATGCGAATTTCGCTATATTTTCCTTATGTAAAAATTGTACCGTGGTTTGTAAGAATAGTATTACCCCTATCTTCGTTTACAATGTGTTTGGCGTAATTCGGCACGTTTTTGTTTGTTGTGTTTTGGAGTAAACAATGTATCCTTTTTTGTATGTACCTTATTTTGTTTTTTTTTTCTAGTTTTTGTTTGATGTGTTGTTATTGTGTTGTCGCACCGCGTTGAAAATTTCCTCTCCTGGTGAAGAATTATTTTCTTATATTAAGACTCTAGTGAGTTCGATTAGAGTGCTGTGTACGTTCAATTTGACCGTTGGTTACTGAATGTTTGCTGCTTATGCTTGTGAATGATAATTCCTTATCGGTCATTATGAATTTTGCGTTGGGATGAATTTGTGATAAGGTTTCTTTTTACTCGGGAATTCGCGTATATAACCATATTTTTATTAGTTGTGCTTATATGTTTCCATTCATGTAAAATAAATCTAAGTGAATATGTTCGCCCACATGATTTGCTATAGGTGTGGCACCAATTGGTTGTTTGTTTGGTCGGCGTTCGTATTTATTTTTCAAGCAGATTTCACAGTCTTGTGCTTCCTTTTTACATATTTCACGTACAATTGCTCGTTTGTGTGTATGCATTACTATTTCTTTTTGCCTATCTATATTTTCTATGCCTTCTGTAATTGTTTGTACTAAAACAATTGGTACATTTGCAAACGTTGAAATAATGTAATTTTCGATGTGGAATGCCTTTGGGTTTTTAATCTGTCTAATAGCTCTGCTAGTTGAACAGAAAAGTGTGCGTCGTGCATATAAACAAATGTTATGTGAAGAAATTTCCACTAATTTTTTTGTACTATACATAGTTTATAATTATTTGATGTCCAAATATATTTAATGATTGTTTTATGCGTTTTAATTTATGGGTTGGTGAACTTTGAGCTGATTTTTGTGAGTCGCTTGAAGTGTTGTTAATCTGTTGGCGAGACAGTGCTTTAACAGTGCGACAACATTTTGGTGTCCTGGTTTATATACTAATTTAGCGCCGTATTCTTCGATGAAGTTTTTCAATCATTTTAATTTTGTGTTAGAGTTTTTGTCAGAAATTGAAAAGATGGGAGACTGAAAATATGTATAAATTGTTAGGTCTGCTATACCGTACAGGTAATTTCAAAGTTTCTGAAGTGACCAAACGATCGCGAGGAGATCCTTTTCATTCGTGCTGTTGTTTTGCTCAGTTTTGTTAAGGGTCCTAGATATAAATGGATTAGGTTTCTTATTCTGAGAAAGCACAGCTCCTATTGCAACTATTGTTACTTGCGTCCGTTGTTAATTCAAAAGGTTTGTTGAAGTCGGGTTGGAATAATTCGACTTGTGCTTGTAATGCATTTTTATTTTAGTTAAAGCCTCGGGTGCTGGATGATCTAGATTAAGTAATATTTTTTTGGCGCTTTGATTTATATTTATACTACCATTATCCCCGCGTAGAAATGTAATGAGGGATTTTACTATTGCAGCGAAATGTGCGTTCTTTAAACCGAACTGCATTCTAAGGAATTGATACTTTGCGCCATTTACACTCAATGCGTTTTTTTTCCTATCTGATTCTTTGATTACGATTTTGGTGAAAACCTGACTCTAAGTCTAATGTCGTAAAAATTGCTTTGGTTTATAGTCATTGCAACGTCTGGGATAGGGTATCTTTCAGTGATAGTCTGAGCCTTAAGGTTTTCCTTAATTATCGGTACCTTTTTTGCGACGGTCCAGATTGGAGAGTTGTATGGACTTTTACTAAGTTGTATAATCTGAATTTTTAAAATTATTAGCGTATCGAACTAAAAGGGGACTATATTGAATAAAATAAAAAAAAAAAACATTTAAAAAAAATTTTTTTTTCATTCCCAAGGTTACTTTTCACTCCACCTAGTACAAACAACAGGGTACATAGGGTATGAGTATATGCAAGGCCCACGACAAACCATCGCCCCCAGATCAAGCACGGCACATGGTGTCGCATCTTCACCGCAAGGTATTCCTGCTTTTGGGATGTGTTCCTAACGTCGATGACGAAAAAAAAAAACAATAAGCAATGCTTTGTCGCAGGTTTGGGCAGAGTACTGCCACTCCATTGAGCTAGACTAAGCGTCCTCAGTCCAGAAATCTGAGATAAAGCCTAATTGACCCATGCATTTAGGACTGTTGAACGATAAACTCCTGACGCCAGACAGTTCGGTAACGGAACTCGCAAAACTCAACGTAACCTAATATCACCATCCATCGATACCTACTAAATATGGAAAAGTACCACACTACCTATTGCAAAATACTCTTCAATAAAGAATCGCCATTTGCATTGCGTTTCTGTTTCTCCCAAGTTCTTAACCGGAATAGCAACGTGGAGCCGAGCGTTGTCATGACGGAAAATTATTTCCTTGTGTCTGGTCGCATATTCCGGGCGTTTTTCGGCTAATGCTCTCTTCAAACGGATTAATTGCGTTCGATTGCGTTTCCCATTGATGGTTTCAATGGATTAATACAAGTTAATCCATCATAATTCCGATGGTTGGAGAATTCTTTGATGTTCTCCACGAATGTCCATGCCCTTTTCCTCCAGGAGATATAAGGTGGAAGTCTTCATGTTGTTCCGCTGTTGTTATACAATAGTTTGAAACGATCGTTGTACTTGAAAAGTGCAGTGTTGTGCTTCACCGAAATGTGTGCAGTTTATTTATAATCTCAAGACTGATTACAATATTCGACCTTGCTGTTATTTATACTAACTAGGATGCGGTTGTTATCGTATTGTTGTTTATGTCGATAATGCAAACGCATCGGATTATTTTCTTAAAGTATGTTTTCAGTATTGCAAGATAATAAAGCATGTTATTGCTGGATACGTGTTTTCGAATTACAAGTTACTGTTTTTTGATATAACATGTTGTCGTTGTTTTAGGTCGAGAGTTTCTAGTATTTTCTCAAATTGTGAATTTATTATCTTTTGTTTGTTGTAGTTTTCTGTTATCATATTTAATTTTGTCTTCATTTCAATTAAGTCATCGTGATCGGGTGTACCTGTTATAAACTCAAGAGCTGATCCTAGAGAGTTAAGTGAATGTCTAGTTTTAATGATGTTTGGGAGTATTTCTATTGCGTTTATTAATATATGCGAATTTCGCTATATTTTCCTTATGTAAAAATTGTACCGTGGTTTGTAAGAATAGTATTACCCCTATCTTCGTTTACAATGTGTTTGGCGTAATTCGGCACGTTTTTGTTTGTTGTGTTTTGGAGTAAACAATGTATCCTTTTTTGTATGTACCTTATTTTGTTTTTTTTTTTCTAGTTTTTGTTTGATGTGTTGTTATTGTGTTGTCGCACCGCGTTGAAAATTTCCTCTCCTGGTGAAGAATTATTTTCTTATATTAAGACTCTAGTGAGTTCGATTAGAGTGCTGTGTACGTTCAATTTGACCGTTGGTTACTGAATGTTTGCTGCTTATGCTTGTGAATGATAATTCCTTATCGGTCATTATGAATTTTGCGTTGGGATGAATTTGTGATAAGGTTTCTTTTTACTCGGGAATTCGCGTATATAACCATATTTTTATTAGTTGTGCTTATATGTTTCCATTCATGTAAAATAAATCTAAGTGAATATGTTCGCCCACATGATTTGCTATAGGTGTGGCACCAATTGGTTGTTTGTTTGGTCGGCGTTCGTATTTATTTTTCAAGCAGATTTCACAGTCTTGTGCTTCCTTTTTACATATTTCACGTACAATTGCTCGTTTGTGTGTATGCATTACTATTTCTTTTTGCCTATCTATATTTTCTATGCCTTCTGTAATTGTTTGTACTAAAACAATTGGTACATTTGCAAACGTTGAAATAATGTAATTTTCGATGTGGAATGCCTTTGGGTTTTTAATCTGTCTAATAGCTCTGCTAGTTGAACAGAAAAGTGTGCGTCGTGCATATAAACAAATGTTATGTGAAGAAATTTCCACTAATTTTTTTGTACTATACATAGTTTATAATTATTTGATGTCAAAATATATTTAATGATTGTTTTATGCGTTTTAATTTATGGGTTGGTGAACTTTGAGCTGATTTTTGTGAGTCGCTTGAAGTGTTGTTAATCTGTTGGCGAGACAGTGCTTTAACAGTGCGACAACATTTTGGTGTCCTGGTTTATATACTAATTTAGCGCCGTATTCTTCGATGAAGTTTTTCAATCATTTTAATTTTGTGTTAGAGTTTTTGTCAGAAATTGAAAAGATGGGAGACTGAAAATATGTATAAATTGTTAGGTCTGCTATACCGTACAGGTAATTTCAAAGTTTCTGAAGTGACCAAACGATCGCGAGGAGATCCTTTTCATTCGTGCTGTTGTTTTGCTCAGTTTTGTTAAGGGTCCTAGATATAAATGGATTAGGTTTCTTATTCTGAGAAAGCACAGCTCCTATTGCAACTATTGTTACTTGCGTCCGTTGTTAATTCAAAAGGTTTGTTGAAGTCGGGTTGGAATAATTCGACTTGTGCTTGTAATGCATTTTTATTTTAGTTAAAGCCTCGGGTGCTGGATGATCTAGATTAAGTAATATTTTTTTGGCGCTTTGATTTATATTTATACTACCATTATCCCCGCGTAGAAATGTAATGAGGGATTTTACTATTGCAGCGAAATGTGCGTTCTTTAAACCGAACTGCATTCTAAGGAATTGATACTTTGCGCCATTTACACTCAATGCGTTTTTTTTCCTATCTGATTCTTTGATTACGATTTTGGTGAAAACCTGACTCTAAGTCTAATGTCGTAAAAATTGCTTTGGTTTATAGTCATTGCAACGTCTGGGATAGGGTATCTTTCAGTGATAGTCTGAGCCTTAAGGTTTTCCTTAATTATCGGTACCTTTTTTGCGACGGTCCAGATTGGAGAGTTGTATGGACTTTTACTAAGTTGTATAATCTGAATTTTTAAAATTTTTTGCATTTCATTATTTATAAATTCATTGTCTGCCATCGGATACGGGCATATCCTATACCCAAATAGGATCTTCGGATTTTGACCTAATTGTACCTTGGTATTGTAGTTGTGAGTGGTAGGACTTCGTTTGTATCATTATATATCATGTATTATTATATGGCAGCATCTTTATAGTCATGGCAATCCGTTTATTCTGCTAAAAAACACATTCTTGTTTTTTTAGGTATCATCGGCGTGTGAGATGAGTGATTGTAGGTCTTCATCTCTGGTTTGGTTTACTCGTTGAGTTTTACTTGGGTTGTAGTTTTTTGATGACGATACTCGTTCACGTTTTGCTGTATGCTGGTTTTCTCTGAATGGATTGTGGCGCTGTTGTGTTTTGTTGAAAGTTTTTCGTAGGTCGCACATATTGACGAGAGTTGTCCACTTCCATTGGTTCTAGTGGTGAGTGGGGATGGAAGGGTTGTACCTTCTGTTGTCCCCATATCTTTGTGTTGGGGATAAAGCAGGAAGAGAAAAGAGATATCAAATTTCTATGCTATTTTGTTCATAGGTTCTTGTTTTAACAAAACAATAAATTTCAATTCAAAATGTGTGTTTCATTTATTAAATTTCAAGAAATAGTATTCAGATAAAAAGAAAAAAATAGGGTACTCGTTAGGTAGGAAATTCATTTTTTTAATTAGGTAGATTGCTCAAAACATTGACTTTTAATAAAGTCCAACCTTCGTTTTCTGTTACAACAAGCTCTTGATGCTTCAAATCGTCCTTTTCTGCTTCCTTTAAGAAAAAATATATAAGTAGTTCGTTGTTTTTTGAAGTCCTTTTTCTTTTCGTTGGGGTTTTAAAAACGTCGTCTTCAGCAGATTCGATACATGCAATAGAAACTGCTTCGTAGTTTGGATTTTGAAAAGTCAAATTAGTTTGTACAAAAACATATAAAAAATATTTGCAATACTTTAATTTTTTGGTAAAAATTAATTTTGATCTTCTTGCAGAAAAAAAAATATGGCTGCGCAACTGTCCGAGGCCGAAAATATAAAGACGTTTTTGAACAGTAAATACTGCAGTTGACCTAAGTTAGTTCGATCAAAAATCAGACTTTCTAAACGTCGATAATGCAGTTTTAAGTTAGTTACGTTTATGAACTCACCCTATTTCAACTGTGGGGATGGCCGTGGTGTAGTATTATATGCCGGGTTCGAATTCCGTGCGAGGCAAATCTCTGAAATAGTCTTTTCATAGAATTTGTATGTAGTTTTATATGAAAATCCCTTCAGATGGGCTGGTTGCTGGCTGAGCTAAATGTAACGAACTAACAACTAGCACGTACTTAAGACCCACTGGTTGAGGATGCACTGGCTCCAGTTTGACAACCACTTCTGGAAAAATATCGAAACCTAATACACCTAAGTTTCAAACTACTACACCACACCCGCCCGCGGCCTGGAGAATAGCCAGTGAGAGGGTATTCATATCCTCTTGTTGCGCGCGCGGGATTATAAAAAAAAAGTTATCACATAAGACACAGAATATATAAGAATATTTAAATAAAGCTGACATTTTGCTTTGAAAAAAGCAAATTTATGATTTGACTGAAATTTACTTTTTTTGCTTTCACATAACTTTTTTTAACGCAAATGGCGACCGTATTAAGTTATGTTTTATTATTGGAAATTTAAATTGAGCAGGTTCGGGTTAATATAGGTCAGCAAGTTCATGACAATAACAACGCCACACACACGCTTCATCAACGCATTGAAATTATTAAAATACAATAAAAAAAATGGTAAAAATGTAATTCAAACAGTTTGAATTTCGTCCAGAAATCTGGGATAAAGCCTAATTGACCCATGTATTTAAGACTGTTGAACGATAAACTCCTGCCGCCAGACAGTTCGGTAACGGAAATCGCAAAACTCAACGTAACCTAATATCACCATCTAAGCACATACGACACAGCACCCGGACCGTATATGGTAATTAAAAGTTATGCCATCTAGCTGAGGATAAAAGACAGAGGTATCCACGAGCAAGTAAAACAGTGCTTGAAGGGTTCTATATTGTCTGTTACTAAAAGCAGTATGAAGACATTCAACGAGAATTGATGCAACTGCTTCATATGGGTAATTCAATTTGTGGAAATGGACATCAAATAATTGAGAATTGATAAAAGCGTTGCTCAGAGATGTTTTTGAAATGGAGCCAGAACATGACTACATTTAAAGTTTTGGTAATAAAATGGTGATGACTTTCAAGTGAGTTTTTCGTTATTCAGGATAAAAATATTATATTAAAAATCTTCCAGCTCAGAGGGAGGGGAAATAGATCCCGCTACCATCGATTTTTTTCTTTTTCTAGCCTTACTAAAATCTATATACCATACATACGAGGTGACTTTATATTTTTATAAACAATAAATTTTTATTTATTCATCAATATTAATGTTGTCCCTTTCAAAGTTATCTCCCTCAGATATAATACACTTGTGCCAACGATTTTTTTTAATCCTCAAAGCTCATCCAGTGATGCCGTTTTTTATTTCCTTAATCGTTGCAAATCTCCGTCCTTCATTTTTGGGAACAGAAAAAAGTTATAACCATATACCCATGATTCGTCACCAATTACGACCCTTTTGAGCAAGTCAAGATCATCATAGACGTTATTCAAGAGCTCCTGAGCGATGCGACGATCCTTCTGATCAAAATTAAGAAGTTTCGGAAATAATTTCGCTGACATACGTCTCATGCCCAAAACATCCGAAAAAATTGCATGACACGAGCCGCCTGATATGCCAATATCCTCAGCAACTTTTCTTATGGTAATTCGACGATTTTCCAAAAAACTTTTTTTTACAGCTTCGACGTTATTATCTTTTGTTGATGTGCTGGGGCGTTCAGAACGGAGTTCGTCATTGGCATCTTCTCGACCATCTTTGAAGAGCTTGTACAACCTGTAAACATTTTGGCTCCATTTTTTATAATCGAAAACCACTGGGCACACCAAAACACGTCTAACTTTTCTATCTGTCAAATACAAACTAAGTATAATATACTTAAAAAAATAAATAAATAAATAAATAATAAAAAAAAAAAAGATATCTGTCAAATCCATGGGATGAAAATATCGCTGTATCAGCAAATATGATTGTATCACAGTTTGGTATACTTGGAAAGTCTTATGTAAACAAATTTGGTGATTTTAACGGTAAAGGTTTTTCAATATTAGTGTTGCAGAATAGTTTTAGAGTAAAAGCAAGATAGACTGTAGACTGTTTCGATTTTCCTAAAAGATCCAGACGGGTCAAATACGATGGAAGAACCCAAAAAAATTGTCCGCTAGAGAGCATAAAAACGGCGAACTCTTAAAGCTTAAGCCAACTAAAGACAAAGCTTGACCTAAATGTATCAAAAAATACTGTGCACCGGACGATTTTGAGATCAGAGATCTTAAAACATTCTATATTAAAGCCGATGCCACGACTTAGTATAAGCCACAGAGTAGCACGGTGGAAGTTCGCTCGCAATAACCTGAGCCGTAACTGGAATAAGGTAATTAAAAGCCGTTCATTTTTTTTTTAGGAAACCTGCACGTATGAATTATCAAATTTTTAGGGTATCTTTTCTGACGAAAAAAAATTTAATCTTGATGGTACAGATGGGTTGCAATACTATTGGACTTACGGAAGGATCCTATGTATTTCTCTTAACGGAATTTTGGTAGTGGTAGCCTAATGGTTTGGGGTGCTTTCATCCTTTTTCAAACTCCCATTGGTTTTTCCGTCCACAAAAATGAATAGTTTGGAATACATCAGAGTTCTTCAAGAGAATTCAAGATTCAAGAGAATCCAGTAAGGCTACCAAATTGTGGCTACGGCAAAATAACATCAATGTTATCTGGCCAGCATGCTCACCGTATCAGAATCCAATGAAAATCTTTGGTGAATACTGGTTAGGAAAAGAGCTTAGGAGTGAGCTTGGGGTGAAATTCCTCAGCAAACCCTCCAAAATCTGGTTGACAGTATGCCTGAAAGATTGTTTAGCTTAATAGAAAATCGAGGCAACTCAATATCATATGTATTAATTAAAAGTGTTTCTTTTTTTTTCTTCTTCTTATTTTATCTTATTATATGGTTTTTAAACTATAGGTATAGTTATAGCTATGAAACACATTTTATTTAGATTATTATTGTTTTTAACGAATTAAATAAATTTTCTTTAACATATAAATTTAAAAAGTTCGCTACCTTTAATTTTTTAATTTTTAACAAGAAATCCTTATCCTGTCATCCTTCTTAAAGACATAAACTCAATTTTAGTTGAACTTGGCGCGCCCTTTTCGGTCTGGCTCTCCTAGGTGCTTCTATTGGGACAATTGAACTTTGGTTTCGAATTCACAACCATATACCCATGATTCGTCACCAGTTATGACCTTTTTGAGCAAGTCAGGATCATCATTGACGTTTATTTATTTATTTATTTATTGTATTTATACACATTCACATAGTCATATTAAATTTCTATGTTAGTACTATTTTTGAGAGCACAAGCTGCATCTAAGTTTTTAATGTTGATATTTTGTAAAAAATTTCATAGATGCTGTCGTCATTATTAGGTAGGGAACGCTTGAAATGGGGTAGGGTTTTCTTTGGTTAGGAGGTGTTGGTGAGTTAGAGAAGTATGGCCTAAGCGAAGTCATACGAAATTTGTAATTGCCAGTTTGACTGCTTGGACTGGGTATATAAGTTTTGTTTTGTTGTTGTTTATTCTGGAGTAGTGATGAGTGTATGTCCGCCAGTTGTTGACCTAAGTAATTTCGCTTGCTTGTTTGATAATTTTTAATAGTTCAGCCCCACTGTATGTGTTGAATAAGATTCTATGAGTTTTATTGGCGTAATAACCAATAATTAATAATAATTATTAATAATTAATCAATAGCCTTGATGCCTGTAACCTACATATTTTTTTTTGTAACAATATTTCTAAGCTTCATTACAGCCGGGGTGTTATTGTTCCGATTCGTTATAGCATGGATAACTGAACTGCATACGACCTTTTGTGTTGATAGCGTATTTTAAGGCTTCATAGATCGCTTGTGTTTCCGTAGGGAAGATTGATGCATGTTCAGGAAGAAGACCTTGCCTAACGAGTTCGCCATTGTGAGTTGTTACAGCAAAGCTTGTATGTTTTTTTTTTTTTGTTTTTGACCTGTCTGGGAATATAAATTTCCAGTTTTTAGCTCTGAGGTCGTTTTCCATGGCGTTGAAATTTTTCTGGTAAACACATTTGGGAGTATGATATTTTGGGTATTTAGACAAAGATAATTTGAGAATTCAGGTATCTGCACAATCCAGGAGGGTAAGCTGGTGTTTGGCTCCAGTAGATTTTTTTTTTTTTGGCAGGTTGAATTTTGATATGCTGTTCCAAATGCATGAAGTCGCTGATGGGACTACCATTGTGTAGGGGGGAAGTTTGGAGAGTATACATTGTTTACTCTAACACAAAATTTTCTATTGGAAAGAAAAGTCTTGATATACCCAAACATTTTTGGACCTATGCGCCATTCTTTTAACTTTGTTAGCACTAAGTGAACTCCTATTCTATCAAATACTCGAGAGAGTATTGTTTTAAGATTTTTTGCTGAGATGGCGCTGGAGATATAGCTGTCAATGTGTAGGAAAGCATCTTGGCATACTCCTTTCAGCTTAAAAGCTTCCTAATTTGGGGCAATTAATTTTTTGTATTCTGTGTGCCAAAGGAGACGTTTTGATATTATTTTTTCCAGAATTTTCCAGAATTTATTAACCGTTTTTTTTTTTGGTTTTGCGATTGGGATGATCGTGGCTGTTTTCCAGTATTGCGGTATTCTACTTGTGTCTAATATTTCATTATAAATTTTGATAAGAGCGGTTTTTTCTTCTGTTGACAAATTTTTAAGACTTTAGGAAAGTCTGTCCCTATCAGGTGCCTTTCCTTTTAGTTTGCTAAGACAGGATTCTAATTCGGGCAATGAAATGGTTTGCTCAAGATGATCATTTCCAGGATGGGTAGACGGTAGGGGTACAATGCTTAGACTTTCTTCTTTTTTTAATCTAAAATTCGTATGGAAGTTAGTGTCCTTAGAGTAATCGGACCAAGTAGTTGCAAAGTGGTTGCTAATTTCTATTTCTATATTATAGAAGAGTTAGGATTTATAGATGAGGTGAAGTCATTGAAACTTTTTATTTTATTCATTTTAAGTGTTCGTCTGAAGATTGCATTTGCTTTCTTAAAAGAGATAAACTTTTCTGCAATGGAATTTTTTTTAAAATTTTGTACAGGCTTTCAATTTTTCATCTCTTAGCTTGCTAAAGTCCGTGTCCCACCATGGGACAGTATGTTTAATTTTTTTGGGATAGGTTTGGGGGATTGTTAGGTAAGAAACTTTTCGGAGAGATTTTTGAAAAATGGCAGCAGATCTGTTGATATTATTGCTAGTTACTAAGCCCGCTGATATGTCTGTGGTATTACTATTATGATTATCTAGATTAGTTATTTAAAATAACTAATTAGGTTTAATATTTAGGAGCAAGTTAAAATATTTATATGATGAAGTTAAGGGTATTAACGAAATCATGGATAGTTTTTATATTTGCGGCAGTGATGTTTTATAGTAAGTCTTGAATGTTGTGGGTATGCAATTTTTCGAGATGTTGTAGAAGATGTTGAAGGTTAAAAGTTTTGTTGCACTTTGGCGGATTTTCCTTTTTAAGTAGATATTGATGAGTTAATTCAGTGTGACCCAGACGCAATCGGACTATGGCTTAACTATAGCTTTTTTTGGTAACACAGAATAGGTCGGAGGATTTTTATTGGGATTAATGGATTTATAGTAGTGGAAATATGCCTGCCACGTAGTTTGCTCTTTGACAATAATTATGCTTTTAATAAGCTTAAGAGTAATTTGCCTTGTTTATGCAGTCAAAGGTTAAAGTCGGATAGAGAATCACCCTTCTTGCTTCGGCTGTAAATATTGAGGCAAATTCTGGAAGAAATCTATGGTTAATTAGATTTCCATTAGTTGTGGTTACTGCAAAACTAGTTTGATTTTTTAAGATATCGGAAAAAATAAATTGCCAGCCTTTTGCCATAAGATCTGTTTTAATAGATTCAAAAGTTGCACGAAATAATCTTGAAGGGATATTATTTTTAGGGTAGATTGCTAGAGATAAAATAAAATAGCTGGGATCGATGTACCATGGACGAAAGCAGGGGGTTGAAATGCGAAAAACTTTTTGTGGTAAATTGGATTCTTTTAAGAGGTGCCAAATACGATCTATTGCAGAGGAAGCCGTTTTGCCGAAGATTGGGGACGTTTTGTAGTTAGATTCCGTTGATTTGCACAGACAAACCCGAGCATATTTTTTTCCTGCATATATGTAGAATCTTGCTTTTTTGTAACGAGAGGCTTGCCCCCGAACGAGTTCCCCAATTATCAATTTCCTGCAGAATGTGTGAATAGGTGTTATTAACCTTAACACAAAACTTTCTGTCAGAAAGGAAAGCTTTGATAAAGTTGAATATTTTTGTGCCTATACCTCATTCTTTTAACTTATTAAGAACCATATGGATACCGATTCTGTCGAAGGCTTTAAGAAAGTCTAGTGACAAGATAGTAACATGGTTTTTGGCAGATAATGCAGTCGATATGAGATAATGCATTGATTATGACTGACTAAGTTCTTTATAACTATATACCAAAGAAGTCGTTTGTTTATGATTTTCTCCAAGACTTTTGATATACGAGGCATAAGAGAGATAGGACGGTACCCGTTCACAATATGAACGTTTTGGTTTGGTTTAAGAATAGGGATAACAGTGGCAGTTTTCCAAATTTGAAGTATGGTGTCCTTCGAGAAAACATGGTTGTAAAGTTGGAGTAAATTGAGCTTTATTTCGTTAGGGAGGTTTTTAAACATGGGATATGACAGCTTATCTCTGCCTGGACTTTTCCTTTTCAGATTGATAAGACACGCATCGAGTTCTGTCAGAGAAATATGCAGACTTGTTATGAGGATAAAAGTAGGGTTATAAGAGAAGATTTAATTTTTCATTAACGAACTTCTTCTGAACTGATGTTCCATGTATGGGCGAAATTTCTTGAGGTGTAATTAAAGAAGTTGAATTAGATTTGATGCACCGAATGATTCGTGATGAGAAAGGAAGACCACTAAGACGTCTTTTTTTTTCAAATGCTGGTAATAGAGGTATTGGGATTAATGGAGCTGGTGAATTGTTCAAAGGTTTTTCTTTTGTCAATTTTGAGTTGCCTTCTAAAGATTGCATTTGCTCTCTTATATGCAATAAGGTTACTAAGCAAAGGTTTTTTTTTTTTTTTTTTAAAATTTCTCCACAACATCATTTTGGTGTTTCTTAATTCATTTAATTTCGGGTTCCACCGGGCACCATAGACTTGACGGGTTTGGGAGCTGATTAGGGAATTGAGATGTTCACGGCAGCTCTAATAGATTTTTGGAGAATTGCAGAAGCTCTGTTAACGTTGCCAATAGGATCAAAAGTTTTCACAATAGAGGAGTTTTGGAATATGGACCAGTATGCTAAAGGGGTTATAAATTTATGCTCCAAAAAGGTGATTTTTTTTTTTAATTGTTAAGGGTAATAGAAATTAAAATTGAAAAATGGCCACTGTTGTGAAAGTCATCGAGGACAGCCCAATGCGTTCTTGGGTACAATTGGGGGAACAACATTGGAGTTAACAGGGAAGTGAGTTTCTTGAAGAGAAATGAGGCAAGGTTGGTGTTCTCTTATGAGAAGAGAGAGTTCGTCAAAATTGTTCCAAAAGGCCTTTTATATTCCACTGTAAGACTCGGAAAATGATGGGATGAAAAGATGACTGAGAGAGTAAGTGAGGCTCATACTGCACACCAGGTAGAGCGGGGAGAGAGTAAGTGTTGGTACTATTTTTGCTGAATGTTGTCATCATTATCGAAATCAGATAAAGAAATGTTATATTAATGATTAAGGCCAAGAGTTTGCGTTAAAGTTGATAAAGGTGATAAAGTATTTGAATTGGTTGTGAACTTTTTTTTTTTTTTAGTGGAGAGATAGGAGTGGCATCAGAGGAAAAGATTGATTTAAATGAAACGATTTGAGAACTGGATACAATATTTTTATTTTTAACGGCAGGGGGGCTAGAAACATGTTGGGGGTTAGAAGATTGAGGGCAAATTGGTTTAGAAGATTGCTGGATAAAGATGCTGAGCTTTTTAAATGGGGTTGAGACACAGCGGACCGAACTGCTGTTGTTGGGTTATTTTTTGTTTGCTTAGATTGGGGGATAATAGCTTTGTTGCCAGCATTGGATTGGTTTGAGAGATTTTGTTTTGAAACAGAAATGATAGATTTAGTGTTAATTTTGCTGCATCAGAATAAGTTGTATTGAGGGGGATTGTTTGGATAGCATGTGTTTGGTTATATAAGCGTTTGGCGTCAGTCATAGAGCACTTATTTCTTGTTTTAATTGTTTGTAATTCTTTAGCTTGGAGATATTTAGAACATGTTTTTGACGATGAGGGTAGGCTACAACCATCGCATTTTGCGGTATCCCCGCAGCGCTTAGCTGTATGACCAAGTAACTGACAGTTACGACACCTCATTGGATTAGGGATATATTCCCTAACTTTAGCCTTGTACCAGCCAATTTCGACTGAAGAAGGAGCTTGAAACATGTCAAAAGTCATTAAAAGTAAACCAAATGGTTTACGAGTGCCGTTAACAGATTTGGTAAATTTGAAAACTTCAGTTACCCATTGGGATTTCATTTCGGAAATAATTTCAGATTCAGGTACGTTAATTAAACATGGCGCATAGACGATTCCTTTTGTTGAATTATGTTAATTGTGAAGCTAAACTGTTACTGGGCAAATGCCGGCAATTATGTTTAGTTTGAGGAAAAAATCAGCAACTTTTTGAGAACTCGCCAATAGACGGATGTTCCCATCCTGAATCAAGGAAATTTGATCATATTCTTTACTGACACCAACTATTGCTTTTTTTTAGTAAAAATGAACTGAGCGAAGAAATAGGATTATCAGTATTTTTGGGGGAAATAATAATAAATCTTAGATTTTCTTAGTGGACTCATGGCAATTCTGGGAAATCTGTAAAAGGAAGTAGATTAGATTTGTCTTTTATTAGGGTAAGAATCGCATGAAACATCAGCTTCAAGTTCTTTAAATCGATTTTCCGTTTTATTTGGCCCGGGGGCCATTTTTATTTAGTAAAAACGCAAGCGTAAGTAGCAAAAAAAAAAAACACCCGATCAGTAAACAAAGAATATTCGAAAAGAAGTAACGGATCGCAAGCAGCAATTATCAATAGAAAAAAAAACTGGTTTAAATTTTTTTTTTTGTTTTCACTCGGAGAACACACTGCGCACACGATCTAATCGCTACCAAAGCTCGTCGGTGACTGATGTCTGTTGTAAATTTCATATATTCTGCCCAATTTGGTTGATGGGGAAATGATCGCTGTTGTGCAGATTGTCAATTGTTCTCCATTACATTTTTGGATAAATATCAGGGGAGCAACATGTGATATCTACATATGTGAATGTTTTGTGTGTAGTAAATGTGTGGAAGAGCCGTCGTTCAATAAAGGAAGATTAAAATTTTCTAGAATGTATCCATTTTTATTTGAGCGAGAGGAGCCCCAAAGGGCACTCCAAGCATTAACATCTCCTCGTATTACAATGAGAATGGCGGAAGGTTATGGAAAGAGGCAGTTGTGTTTTTTTCAATATATCTTTGCGTGGAGTGTTTTACTTGTAGAGACATTAAGATTGTCCGTTAGTCTGTGATTGTATGATTAAGGTTTGTGTACAGTCTTGTTACTTGGTATAAGTTCAGAACAGGTTGGGTCGAGTGGGAAAGAGGAAGGAGCAGATGTCAGATTAGCTTGTTTTGTTATATTGGAAAATGAGTAATGATTTGTGTTGGCTTGTGAGGGAACTGTGGAACTGCGTTCTGGTGTATGGTGGATAATTGCATATATGACATATGGAAGAATTATTACATATTTTAGTGGCATGACCAATGACAATTACGGCATCGTATGGGATTTGGAATGTACTCAATAGCTTAAGCATTGTACCAGCCAATTTCGACAGTTTGTGGGATTTGAAATGTGTCGAAAGTGAAAAGCATTCGTCCTGTCGTTCGTTGATTTCCTTCAATCTGTCGCGTAAATTTGTAAGCTTCAGTAACTTTTTGCGTTTTCATTTCCTAAACAATTTCTGTTTCGGGAACATTTATAAGCCATTGGGCGTATACAATGCAAAAAACAAAAAAATCGATAATCAGATATACCTTGCCTGCGAAATTTCAAGTCACCTTATTATTTGACCACACCTCGTATGTTATGTCCAACACTTTCATCGCATTTTTAAGATTCCAGGAGCAAATCCATGGGAAGAAAATATCGCTGTATCATCAGCAAATATGAGTGTGTCACAGTTTGTTATACTTGGAAGTCTGATGTAAGCAAATCTTATAAAACAGTGCCAAGGACCGAGCCGGAGAGGGCTCCTGCCTGGAATTATACTACATTTGAGACAAAACTGTTAACATGTGCTTTAAAACAGCGACCAGACAAAAAACTCCGAACAATCGTACAGGAAAATTGAAATGTATTTTTGTATGAATAGGTCCGTATCAAGTCCGATAAGCCAAACGGTATCAAAGGCCCTTTCTATGTTGACTAAAATCTTTCTAGTGGAATTACCAATTGAACGCTTACTTTTGATATAGTTGCATTTGACGATGAGACGTACTATGAAAGTGTCTAAAACGGTGAATAGGTGTTATTAACCTTAACACAAAACTTTCTGTCAGAAAGGAAAGCTTTGATAAAGTTGAATATTTTTGTGCCTATACCTCATTCTTTTAACTTATTAAGAACCATATGGATACCGATTCTGTCGAAGGCTTTAAGAAAGTCTAGTGACAAGATAGTAACATGGTTTTTGGCAGATAATGCAGTCGATATGAGATAATGCATTGATTATGACTGACTAAGTTCTTTATAACTATATACCAAAGAAGTCGTTTGTTTATGATTTTCTCCAAGACTTTTGATATACGAGGCATAAGAGAGATAGGACGGTACCCGTTCACAATATGAACGTTTTGGTTTGGTTTAAGAATAGGGATAACAGTGGCAGTTTTCCAAATTTGAAGTATGGTGTCCTTCGAGAAAACATGGTTGTAAAGTTGGAGTAAATTGAGCTTTATTTCGTTAGGGAGGTTTTTAAACATGGGATATGACAGCTTATCTCTGCCTGGACTTTTCCTTTTCAGATTGATAAGACACGCATCGAGTTCTGTCAGAGAAATATGCAGACTTGTTATGAGGATAAAAGTAGGGTTATAAGAGAAGATTTAATTTTTCATTAACGAACTTCTTCTGAACTGATGTTCCATGTATGGGCGAAATTTCTTGAGGTGTAATTAAAGAAGTTGAATTAGATTTGATGCACCGAATGATTCGTGATGAGAAAGGAAGACCACTAAGACGTCTTTTTTTTTCAAATGCTGGTAATAGAGGTATTGGGATTAATGGAGCTGGTGAATTGTTCAAAGGTTTTTCTTTTGTCAATTTTGAGTTGCCTTCTAAAGATTGCATTTGCTCTCTTATATGCAATAAGGTTACTAAGCAAAGGTTTTTTTTTTTTTTTTTTAAAAATTTCTCCACAACATCATTTTGGTGTTTCTTAATTCATTTAATTTCGGGTTCCACCGGGCACCATAGACTTGACGGGTTTGGGAGCTGATTAGGGAATTGAGATGTTCACGGCAGCTCTAATAGATTTTTGGAGAATTGCAGAAGCTCTGTTAACGTTGCCAATAGGATCAAAAGTTTTCACAATAGAGGAGTTTTGGAATATGGACCAGTATGCTAAAGGGGTTATAAATTTATGCTCCAAAAAGGTGATTTTTTTTTTTAATTGTTAAGGGTAATAGAAATTAAAATTGAAAAATGGCCACTGTTGTGAAAGTCATCGAGGACAGCCCAATGCGTTCTTGGGTACAATTGGGGGAACAACATTGGAGTTAACAGGGAAGTGAGTTTCTTGAAGAGAAATGAGGCAAGGTTGGTGTTCTCTTATGAGAAGAGAGAGTTCGTCAAAATTGTTCCAAAAGGCCTTTTATATTCCACTGTAAGACTCGGAAAATGATGGGATGAAAAGATGACTGAGAGAGTAAGTGAGGCTCATACTGCACACCAGGTAGAGCGGGGAGAGAGTAAGTGTTGGTACTATTTTTGCTGAATGTTGTCATCATTATCGAAATCAGATAAAGAAATGTTATATTAATGATTAAGGCCAAGAGTTTGCGTTAAAGTTGATAAAGGTGATAAAGTATTTGAATTGGTTGTGAACTTTTTTTTTTTTTTAGTGGAGAGATAGGAGTGGCATCAGAGGAAAAGATTGATTTAAATGAAACGATTTGAGAACTGGATACAATATTTTTATTTTTAACGGCAGGGGGGCTAGAAACATGTTGGGGGTTAGAAGATTGAGGGCAAATTGGTTTAGAAGATTGCTGGATAAAGATGCTGAGCTTTTTAAATGGGGTTGAGACACAGCGGACCGAACTGCTGTTGTTGGGTTATTTTTTGTTTGCTTAGATTGGGGGATAATAGCTTTGTTGCCAGCATTGGATTGGTTTGAGAGATTTTGTTTTGAAACAGAAATGATAGATTTAGTGTTAATTTTGCTGCATCAGAATAAGTTGTATTGAGGGGGATTGTTTGGATAGCATGTGTTTGGTTATATAAGCGTTTGGCGTCAGTCATAGAGCACTTATTTCTTGTTTTAATTGTTTGTAATTCTTTAGCTTGGAGATATTTAGAACATGTTTTTGACGATGAGGGTAGGCTACAACCATCGCATTTTGCGGTATCCCCGCAGCGCTTAGCTGTATGACCAAGTAACTGACAGTTACGACACCTCATTGGATTAGGGATATATTCCCTAACTTTAGCCTTGTACCAGCCAATTTCGACTGAAGAAGGAGCTTGAAACATGTCAAAAGTCATTAAAAGTAAACCAAATGGTTTACGAGTGCCGTTAACAGATTTGGTAAATTTGAAAACTTCAGTTACCCATTGGGATTTCATTTCGGAAATAATTTCAGATTCAGGTACGTTAATTAAACATGGCGCATAGACGATTCCTTTTGTTGAATTATGTTAATTGTGAAGCTAAACTGTTACTGGGCAAATGCCGGCAATTATGTTTAGTTTGAGGAAAAAATCAGCAACTTTTTGAGAACTCGCCAATAGACGGATGTTCCCATCCTGAATCAAGGAAATTTGATCATATTCTTTACTGACACCAACTATTGCTTTTTTTTAGTAAAAATGAACTGAGCGAAGAAATAGGATTATCAGTATTTTTGGGGGAAATAATAATAAATCTTAGATTTTCTTAGTGGACTCATGGCAATTCTGGGAAATCTGTAAAAGGAAGTAGATTAGATTTGTCTTTTATTAGGGTAAGAATCGCATGAAACATCAGCTTCAAGTTCTTTAAATCGATTTTCCGTTTTATTTGGCCCGGGGGCCATTTTTATTTAGTAAAAACGCAAGCGTAAGTAGCAAAAAAAAAAAACACCCGATCAGTAAACAAAGAATATTCGAAAAGAAGTAACGGATCGCAAGCAGCAATTATCAATAGAAAAAAAAACTGGTTTAAATTTTTTTTTTTGTTTTCACTCGGAGAACACACTGCGCACACGATCTAATCGCTACCAAAGCTCGTCGGTGACTGATGTCTGTTGTAAATTTCATATATTCTGCCCAATTTGGTTGATGGGGAAATGATCGCTGTTGTGCAGATTGTCAATTGTTCTCCATTACATTTTTGGATAAATATCAGGGGAGCAACATGTGATATCTACATATGTGAATGTTTTGTGTGTAGTAAATGTGTGGAAGAGCCGTCGTTCAATAAAGGAAGATTAAAATTTTCTAGAATGTATCCATTTTTATTTGAGCGAGAGGAGCCCCAAAGGGCACTCCAAGCATTAACATCTCCTCGTATTACAATGAGAATGGCGGAAGGTTATGGAAAGAGGCAGTTGTGTTTTTTTCAATATATCTTTGCGTGGAGTGTTTTACTTGTAGAGAC
This sequence comes from Volucella inanis, assembly GCA_907269105.1. Taxonomy (NCBI): domain Eukaryota; kingdom Metazoa; phylum Arthropoda; class Insecta; order Diptera; family Syrphidae; genus Volucella; species Volucella inanis. Next base: position 50,099,529 of record OU026154.1, read on the forward strand.
ATTAAGATTGTCCGTTAGTCTGTGATTGTATGATTAAGGTTTGTGTACAGTCTTGTTACTTGGTATAAGTTCAGAACAGGTTGGGTCGAGTGGGAAAGAGGAAGGAGCAGATGTCAGATTAGCTTGTTTTGTTATATTGGAAAATGAGTAATGATTTGTGTTGGCTTGTGAGGGAACTGTGGAACTGCGTTCTGGTGTATGGTGGATAATTGCATATATGACATATGGAAGAATTATTACATATTTTAGTGGCATGACCAATGACAATTACGGCATCGTATGGGATTTGGAATGTACTCAATAGCTTAAGCATTGTACCAGCCAATTTCGACAGTTTGTGGGATTTGAAATGTGTCGAAAGTGAAAAGCATTCGTCCTGTCGTTCGTTGATTTCCTTCAATCTGTCGCGTAAATTTGTAAGCTTCAGTAACTTTTTGCGTTTTCATTTCCTAAACAATTTCTGTTTCGGGAACATTTATAAGCCATTGGGCGTATACAATGCAAAAAACAAAAAAATCGATAATCAGATATACCTTGCCTGCGAAATTTCAAGTCACCTTATTATTTGACCACACCTCGTATGTTATGTCCAACACTTTCATCGCATTTTTAAGATTCCAGGAGCAAATCCATGGGAAGAAAATATCGCTGTATCATCAGCAAATATGAGTGTGTCACAGTTTGTTATACTTGGAAGTCTGATGTAAGCAAATCTTATAAAACAGTGCCAAGGACCGAGCCGGAGAGGGCTCCTGCCTGGAATTATACTACATTTGAGACAAAACTGTTAACATGTGCTTTAAAACAGCGACCAGACAAAAAACTCCGAACAATCGTACAGGAAAATTGAAATGTATTTTTGTATGAATAGGTCCGTATCAAGTCCGATAAGCCAAACGGTATCAAAGGCCCTTTCTATGTTGACTAAAATCTTTCTAGTGGAATTACCAATTGAACGCTTACTTTTGATATAGTTGCATTTGACGATGAGACGTACTATGAAAGTGTCTAAAACGGATATACCTATGTATGTATGTACATATCTTCTTTTCTTCAATAAAGTTCGTATTTGCTTTTTTTAGAACCTTTTCATAGACTTTGCTTAACAGACTTATAAAAGTATAGACATTCACTGGAGGGCTATGAGAGCTACGATGAGTACCCGGATTAAAAGATAGGTGGCGCTGCTGGGTCAAAATTTAATGTAACCTCTTTTAGCCGTCTGTCAAAATTTGGTGACAATCCGACTCTCAGTGTTATTTTGACATCCATTACAAAACATCGCGTTAGCGTTTTTTGGACCACAGCAAAAGAGCAGTAAAACCCATTATTTCGATTATTCTTTGGTCTCTGATATGTACCATTGAATCCATGTCTCATCGACGGTCACTAAAAGACGCAAAAACTCCTTCGGATTTCTATTAAACAGGACCAAGCACGTCTTTGAAGTGGTCTTACGATTGCGCTTGTTCTCCGGTGTGAGCAAACGCAGCACCTATCGTGTGGACAGCTTTCTCATGCCCAAAATCTCGTGCAGGATATGGTTAACGCGTTCAGTTGAGATGCCTGCTATTTCAGCCAACTCGCGAATTTTCACTCGGCGACAGGGTCTCATAACTATATAGTCACACAAAAATTCTCACTTATAGCATTTTAACCGTAAAGGCTTTTCAATATTTTTGTTGTAGAATATTTTTAGAGTAAAAAAAATATTAAAAATAATAAAAAATTTGAAGATATGGTATAAGGTATAGACTGTAGACTGGAGGACCAAAAAAAATAAAAATAAAAAAATCGTCGGCTAGAGATGAAAGACTTCTCATAAATACGGCCAGCAACTATACAAAAAGCTTATACCAACTTAAGACAAAACTTGACCTAAATGTTTCAAAAAGTACTGTGCACCGGAAAATTTTTAAGTCAGAGATCTTAAAACATTCTAAATTAAAGCCGGTTCCAAGACTTAGTGTAAGCCACAGAGCAGCATGGCAGTTGTTCGCTAGCAATAACCTCAGGCGTAACTAGAATAAGATAAGTAAAAGCCGTTCAATCATTTTTTTAGGAAACGCGCACTTATGAATTATCAAATTTTTAGGTTATCTTTTCTGACGAAAAAAAATGTAATCTTATATTTTTTCTTATATCATATAGGGGATTGCCATATTGACAACCAAGGTCAACACTATTAAGAGGATTATAGTGTAAAATGTTTTACGGAAGTTGAATTTGAAAGAATTTTCTGAGAGGTAAAAAAATTAATGTTATAATATAAAAAAATAACAAGGAGCAGACGATGGAGATGGTATATTCACAATATATAATAGTTTATAGTATTATATGTTAAGATTACCCATGGTATAAGGAGTAGATTAGGATTTATTATATTTTAAGGGTACTACAAATTCCTTGAACATTAGAGGCAAACTGTTATTCATGCACCAATACTGTTGACGAATGTAACAACAGAGGGTAAATAATCTGCACTTGGAGATAGGAATTTTAACATAAATAAATTCAAACTCGGCGTATAGCGACTTTGTACCAATTTTAGGATCAAAACTCTCGTGAATTAACAATTCGACTTATAAAATCATCATTCTTACGGCCGTCATCAGGAATCACGGTGGCCGTGGGGTCAACACAATTTAATAAATTGAATAAATTACTTAAGGAATGGTCTGAGGTTAAATTTTGAATGTTTTTAAGGATTTTTTTTTTTTATTATCTTCTAATGATAATTACATGTTATTATTAAGCAATTGAATAATACAAAAAAAAAAAAAATTGTTAAATAAAAAAAAAATATTTTAACGTCATTTTGGTAAGGTAAAGTAGGTCTCTTCAAAAAAAAAGTAGGTGACTGGACCCGCTGATTGCTCCTTTTCTAACCATCTGAAATTAAAATTCCAAAAATATTATTATTCAGTAGGATACGCTCTCCTCTATTATTTGCTGTAACTTTAAAAAGACATAGCGAATCGGTCCAAAATATTATATATGTTAAGTATATTCTTAACTTATTAAACTTTAAAAATATACAAAAAAAAAAATCGATTTTTTGAAGATCGATTACGAGATTACCCCCTTAAAACATGTCTGATTGGTTTTTTAGCTAAAAGTAGCTCTAGGCATGACGGTCTGCACTATATCGATATACAACGTCGTGTTTATCTTGTCCTTAATTTATAGTTCCGGGCTTATATCCTGGCAACAAAAATAATGCCAATCATATGTTAATACCTTGCATGCTTAACGGTCCTTATCATAAATCGATGATTGTACTTCTTATTAAACCATAGATTTTGAAAATGGATCTGCTTTTCCCAATAATAACTTTTCTGGAAAAACGGCCTAATATTTGTTTTTCGGACCACGTCTTTCAGCTTTTTCTGACAATTTTATGTTATTAGCTATCATTTAAGCCGGAAACAAACAAGTATTTTGTACAAATTATAAATTTATATGTTTTTAACTTCTTTTTTGGTTTGATCAATGTTTACTATGGCCAATTCTAACTGTTGTAGCAAAGTGGCTATCAAACTAACCGCGATACAGCGCAAACCAACAAAAGCATATAACTCACACGTTTACAAATATTTTAATTGATGCTTATACATATTCACTTCTAGTATATAGTTTTTATTTGGAAAAAATTAAGACCATCAGTGATTAGTTTGTTTTCTATTTTTATTTTTTTACTATATTTTGTGGTCTGATACCCTCATGCTCGCTCAAGCGCGAAAGAACACTTAGTGAGAAAAGGAAGTGAGATACCAATGCACATTAATTAAAAGTTCCGTTGGTCAAGTATGAATCAAATACCAATGGAATCAACAGTCATGCTACAGAAATCATCGCAGCATGCCACCTTACCATTCAATCAATTCACGATCAAAAGATCAATTTGATCTAGTAATGTCAGTTATTACATCAATACTGCCAGCACAACAAGTTACACCCAACCAGTGTCTATACATTCAAGGGCTGAAGTTGGGAGACCCACGGTACAACCAATCGAAAGAGATTGAATTACTTATTGGATCAGACATTTTGTCGCAATTTTTGACGCATGGACTAGTCAAGGGTCCAGCCAATACCACAATGGTACAAAACACAAGGTTTATGATGAGTCAGCATTTTGCATCAGTGTTACATCGTCAAATTGCCACTGCTGAAGTATCGCATGGTTTTGATAGATTTACGCAAAATGGCATTAAAGCGACTCTTTATGTTGGAACAGACTCGCAAAAAATGAGAGAGAAAAAGATATTATCTTCCACATCACGGAGTGGTAAAAGACAGCACTACAACTAAACTGAGAGTGGTATTCGACGCCTCGGCAAAGACAACATCTGGTGAAGAAGACCGGAAGACCGGTCTCACCGTACAATAGGAATTGTTTTCCCCGCTTCTTCGATGGAGGTCGTTTCCAATCGTCTTCACAGCTGACTTCGAAAAAACGTATCGGCAACCGATCAAGAGGATCGAAATCTACAATGTATCTTGTGGAGAGAAAACTCCAAGGACCCGATCAAAGAAAACGTTCTCAAAACCGTCACATACGGCACATTATCCGCACCGTATTTAGCAATTAAAACTCTATGCCAGGTAGCCGAAGATAAAAAACAAATGTATCCACAGGCAAGCAAAACCTTGTTTGAAGGATTCTATGTGGGCGATTGTCTAGGAGGCGCAAATTCGCTAACAGAATGCCAAGATCTTCAAAGAGAATTAACGCAGCTACTTTGGAATGGTAGATTTAACTTACGAAAATGGACATCAAATGATGCCACATTCATAAAAACGTTACCAAAAGAAGCAATTGACATGAAGCCAGAACATGACTTAAATAGTGACACAACATTTAAAATTTTGTTAATAAAATGGTGCCCAGAACAGACAATTTAAAATCAATTTTTCTTCATTCTGTACAAAGAGTACCAAACGAGCAATATTGAGTGACGCTGCAAAGTTTTCGATCCGTTCGGTTGGTTGTCGCCAATTACTATCAAGGCAAAGATCCTTATTCAAAGTCTATGGCTTTTGGGCATCGGATGGGACGAAAACGTTCCAATGAAAATTTAAAACGAATCGAACGAATTCAAGGCAAGACTATCAACGCTTGAAAAAGAAAGAATTTCGAGATGGACGCAGCAAACGGAAGGCTTTCAAATAAAGTTCCATGGATTCGCAGATGCAATGGTGGTGCATCAAAAGATTATTAATCGCGGCTCTAAGACTAAGGTGGCGCCTGTAAAGCAACTTTCATTGGAAAGGCTGGAACTATGCGCAGCAGCACTACTTACGAAGTTAATGAAGTACATCAGAACAAGAATTATACCATGGTTTTAGAGTGGTTAGATTCTACCATAGTATTGAACTGGTTAAAACAAAGTCCAGTGAAATGAAACACATTTGTCAGATACCCTAACTGAAAATTCAACCTGGAGGCATGGTCCAGAGTGGTTAAAAAAAGACCAAAAACATTGGCCAGATGACAAATCTATGATGGAAGTGCAAGATATGCCTGAGATTCGAAAATCTTACGCTTGCCTGGTAATGCATCCCAATAATCCTTCACACAAAGACGACATTTGTCTCAAATTTTCATTACTTTCAAAACCTCAACGCGTATATGCATACTGTCTACGATTTAAAGCTAATTGCCAACGGAGCAAGAAGCATGAACCATTACAATATGGCAGGCTAACGGTAAAGGAGTTAATGGAAGCGGAAAGAGCGTTGGTACAGATTGCTCAATTAAGATCAATGAACCTATACATCGACGGCAATGGAATATTCCGGGTGGGAGGTCTGTTGAAACATGCTCGTTTATCAACAAAAAACATTTTATGATTCTGTCATCATCGCATCCACTGACAAAATTAATCATATATAAATCCCATAGCGATATACTCCACGGTGGAGTGAAACTAACTCTGAACCACATTCGAAGAAAATTACGATGCTCACAAACTCGAGGCGTGAAATCACATAAGGCTTACATAGCTCTGTTCGTCTGCATGGCAACAAAAGCAGTGAACATTGGGTTTCTGATTTAACAATCTGATTTACACCATCTTTACAGCGACAATGGAATTAATTTTGTTAGCGCAAAAAATATTATTGATGCATTAAAATCCACGCTAACCGAAAACGCAATCCAGTGGCATTTCATTCCACCTGGAGCCCCACACTTTGGCGGACTCTGAGAAGCCGTCGTTAAGAATCGCTTTATAAGAGAGCAAAAATGAACATATGAAGAAATGAATACCATCCTGGTGCAAATAGAAGAATACTTGAACTCGAGACCACTCTGTCCATTAATAGGTACCATTGAAGATCTAGATGCATTAACACCAGGTCATTTCATTGTTGGATCGCCACTGATAGCACCACAACATGATATCATTCTGGATCTGGCCGACAGTAGTTTAAAAAGGTGGAAGTGAATACAAAAGTTTAAAAAAAATATTTGCAAGCGTTGGTACGAGGACTACATAGCCAAATGCAACAGCGATGTAAATGGAAGCAGTCAGTAAAAATTTGGAAACTGGGCAATTGGTGTCGCTAAAAAACGAACTGATGACACCATCGAAATGGCCTCTAGGCAAAATAAATGAAGTGCACAGCGAAGTTGATGATCTTATCAGAGTAGTAACAGTGAAAACCGAAAAGGGAACATTCAAACGGCCAATAGCCAAGGTGTGTTTGCTGCCAAGCGAAGAAATTATTATGAAGCCTGATGGTAAAATGGTTCAACAGTCGAATCATTCATCCAGCAGACCCAGAAGAAAGCTGAGGGATAGAAAACATTTAGCCAGTTTCTCTATTGCCCTTGTTATTTTGTCATTATTTGCGTTCATCATGTCGGGATCTACAAGGTATACAATCACCCACGCGGAAGTTGGATTATTTGTAGAACAATTTGGAATAGACAAAATTCAACGAGAAGTACTACGTACGAGTATTCGATTCCCGATCAGAGGCATTTTACGTGATCAAGTCAACATGAACAAGACCATAGATCAGATAATAAAGTTGTGCGACAAGGCGAAATCAGTGGTAAAGGAGATTCAATGCGATGAATTGCGTCATCACATGGAAGATGAATGGAGGAATATACTCTCACTTTTCAACAGACTTGAAATAGCAGCTTTGCGAAGACAAAAACAAGGACTACTAGGAACAATTCTAATCTCGATATTTGGAGTAAATGATTATGCTGTCTACAATAACTAGTATGAACGAGACAGAAACTAGAATCAACATCTTTACGAAAAAACTGAATGCAGGTCTAGAAGTGATCAATAAGATGGAGTCTTAGTACATGAATGTTGACATGTGAGAAATTGCTCTTCGTCACACAAGAGTGGCGGAAATCATTAATAAGTGTGCGGAGAAACTTGGCTCAGAGTTGGAGGTACAAGATCCAATGGACAAACTAGAAATGTCCACAACTTCAACAGAGATCTTAGTAACAGGATAATTCATGATCAGCGATGCCAATAAGTATGCTCTGATTAGGACTAATACTATGCCTAAAAAGATCAATGAGCAGACATTTCGACAGGTGCAATTACAGTAGTCGGTGCTTAGAGTCAACTATAATCTACAGAGATATTTCGAATTACCACTAAAAGATATTAACAAGGCTCCAACTTTCAATTTCACAATATTAAGCAAGGTGAGCATTGCATTATCCAGCAGCTGTATAAGATATCTTTTAAGCGATGTCCAACAAGGACGCTAAGACTCACACACACTATTATACTCGATGAAACCACTGTATTCGTGAATTGTGGACCAACTCGAGATGAAGTAATTTTAAATGACACGCGTATTATTCACGTCACTGCGGACTGCGTCATCCAATCCAAATTTATATGATTGGAAACAAAATTAATCAAAGACACAAGGATAGTGATGCACTTCAGCAAATCAATTGCCACTATAAACACATCACTATCAGCGCATGTCCCGGTTTATCTTACAAATGAAACCGTCATCCTTCTAAATAAGGAGATAATAGAAGTCTTAAATTTCAACCAACAAATAGCAGTCGAGGCGCTCAACCGGCTACATGGCCACAACTGGAAGACCATAAAAAGAACATTAGTATTGGACAATTGGGTTTTGTTAAATTTTTTCAGCCGGTATTTTTATCATTTGTCTATTGGCGGTGATCCACAATCGTCCAACTAAGAACTCTGCCAACATCGAATTAGGAGACCGAAAAAACCAAGTCAGCGTTTTGAGATCAATTGGGCAACAACCCGGGAGAAGGCAAAATGTTGATGACATCAACAAAAAAATATTTCTTTCATTTCTTTTCCATTTTTTATTCGGTTTTACTGCTTAGGTAAACAATATTGGTATTTTTATATTTAGGTCAACATTTTTTTTTTTTTTTTGTTATTCTTTAAAGTTGCACCTTATCGTGCTTAGCCTAGCAAATTTTTGTATAAATTAAGTGAAATAAAGTTTCCCCGGTTCAGTCTTGTTATTTAATCGAACCAAACCTGTTTACTTCCTAATGTGAGGCTGCATTAGGCGATTGAACAAAAAGTTTTAAAATTCTACAAATAGTAGAATTTACAGAATGTTTGCAGGATATAATAACTAATGAGTAAGGAGCTCGGCAGGAAAGAATCACGGTATTTCAATTTATGTCCGAAAGTGGGCGTGAGCGGTAGAACAAGGAAAGCCAGGAAATATTGTGTCGCTGTTCAAGGGTGTCAGCTGATTGTATAATATTAGCATCGCTTATAAGTTTTATCGCACGGTCTTGAATCCTATTACACTTTTTGGTGAGACATGGCATCAAATCACCAGTGGACCTACGAAAACCGTATCGCCGGTCATTGAAAAGTTTTCGAGATTCTAGATAAGATTGATGAAGAAGCTTAGACAGTGTTTTTTTTTAGTGTGGAATAACACCTTTTTAGAAGGAGGTGGATTTGTGTGTTTAGATCTTTAGGTATTCTGGCTACTGCACGAATGGATTTCTCCTATTAAAGATTTGATGCACTTAAGTTTAGACGGAAACAAGGCACAATCTGCTAGTGTTGTGCTGGCCGCAAACCACTGCTAAGGCCCGCAAAATGACCTAAAACGGAAGGTAAGAAAAAACGAATTTGGATGCTCTATCGAGCTGAATACTTTACTCGGCACTTATGGGTGAATATAATAAAATTGAATATATCGTATCATATCGTATATTTTGGAAGTGGAAGTGAGGTTAAAAGTCGGCAGCGGCACATGCCAGCCATTAACATGATATAATAGTGAAAGACTGCTGCATGGACTATCGTAACACTATACAAGCTACTGAGGGACATGGATGATACCTTTTGCATGATAACTTTAGTCTATGAAGTACAGGTTCCTTCGTCAAAACGAATACACGCATCACGTTTGGAAACAGCTCTATCACGCTGAATGTCTGCATACTCCCAAGAAATAAGGTAACGCTGTTGGGTATAGATTTCCTGAAAGAAGCCAGAGCGTCCTTAACCTAGCGCAAGGAATATGGTGTGTACAGAGTTTCTGTAATTTCCAGTAAATAGACGAACATAACCATAAACGGTTGCAAATTTTCCAGATTTCAGCCCTCTCGCGAACGACTTTCTACTAATTGCCTCAAGTTGTAATTATTTGTCTGTGAATTGTCAACAGCAATCCCAAACTATGGTCCATGACATAAAGAAACAAGTTGGAGTTGTGTCCGTGCATTTAATTTTTTACAGTATGTTTGTAACCTATGTAAAAAATTAAAAGAGTGTTTGTAGAATTTGTCACTTGATTTAGTTAATTTTTGAACCTGATACGACAATATCGCCAATGGGATTCTATGAGTATATACCGATTCAGTCGGTCGATATCGTCCTCCTCCACATTAGACGTCAAAGCCAACTGACGTAGTTAACATGCCCTCAGAAGAGTGGCTGTTTAAACTTAGTCGCACATGAGAGATTAATCACAAACGACACACCGTATTGACGTCTTCAGTGACTTTTTACAACCTCTGACATCACCACTACGAACAGAGAAGGTATTTTTAAATACGGTAGACTGATACACAATAATTGCATTAAAGCATGTCAATATGCTGTAAAGTTATAAAATTTTACAAAAACAATTATGAACAATTCTTAATAAATTTATCCGAAAGCCCACTTTTTCAAAATTTTAGTTGAAACCGTGAGTACAATTTTCATTATTTGAGTGATATTTTCGCAAATGAGCTGAAAAGAGCAATTGCTCCAACACACTGTAACGCAAAGTGGTTCAATATTGAACTTCCAGCTTTGGCCAGATCTCTTTGGTCGCTAGATATGTTGGTCCAACATTCCACCTACGATCTCCCACAAGCAACAATGAATGAGCAGTTGCATTATCGTGATGTAAAGGATATGATTTTTTTTTCTGTATTGCTTCTCGAAAACGGCGCATAACTTCAAGGTAATACTCCTTATTGACCGTATGACCTTAAGGTAATAACTCCTGATGCACAGCTGTGCTCAGTATCGTCGGCGTTTGTCTGTGAATTGTAATGACTCGGGAATTCAGAGTGGATGTCGCAAATATACACTGGCTAAGAACAACTTACTTCTCTGCGTACGTCCGCTATTTACGTGCATAGTGATAATGCTTACCAAACACCACCACAGTGTAATACCTGTTCCAATGTGGTTTCATCTCCGTAAGCAAATTATTGTTTTATTTACAGAAGCCCCAAACTAAACAGCAAGTCGACTTTTAGCGAGTTTGATGCGCTGTCTGACTCCAAAAAAAAAAACTGTATCCCTGTATCCTCACACTGAAACAGTGATGGGCGATTTCAATTTACACAATTCTAATTGGCTTCGACATTCTGGATAGACAACAGCCGAAGGATGGAATGTTGTGATATGCGATGTGGAAAATAACTTGATCCAGCTCGTAAATGAACCCACACGAATACCAGACATTGATAGTCATACCGCCAACACCTGGGACTTATTTTTAACTTCTCACCCTGACAAGTACATTACGCTCATCGGACCAGTCTGTCATATTAGCTAATTTCTCGTACACCCACCTCACAGAAAAAATATTCCTAAAAGAAAGCTAATGTTTTCTATGCGATTGAAAGGGCGGGATGCTTTTTGTCATTTCGACGGGATACTTCGGTTAGAATAGCAAAAGAACAAGAGCAGAGAAATTGTTGGATAGTTCTTTTTTTAACACCTAAGTGGGTATGAATATCAAAATATCTGAGTATGTGCTTAGTTTCTTAGAAAATGGGGTAGAGAAAAAAAAGACTGAGTGGTTATTTCATTCTATGATTCCCATCCAATATTTAATGAAGATACTAAAGTACTAGTGTAATTTGACTTATTGTATTCTTGGAAACTTTTTAAAGAAAGTTCAATGTTTTTCCTGCCCATTCGGGATTCGAACACCAAGCCGTCCGATTTATAAGTCAATATATATAGATATATTTAGGACAGATCAGATACACTTGTTCGTTCTGAAGGTAAGATTTTTCGAATAATTTTTGGTCCCATTTTCATTAACGCTCTTTGCAGAAGACAATATAACAACTACTTCTAAAGGTATAAAGGAAGCAGATTTAGGTAACCGAACCGGATGCAGCTCGATATAGATTTAGAGGTATTAAAAAAACTAAATAAGTCTTTTAGAAAAAAGTATAAAAAATTTAAACTGTCCAACTGGACATATCCAGCTAAAGTGAAAGTAGTTAAAAGCTACGACAACGTTTTATAGGGTGATTCATCGTGAGGTTTGATATATAATGTAAAATAAAACACGTAAATTTGAAAGTAAACTTAAAATTATTATTATCGGTTAAAAGAACAATTCATGGCATATACTTTATGAAAATGATATAAATGTTGGCCACGGCTACGTCTAAGGTAGTCCATTCGGAAGATCTAATTTTAGGCGACTCGTTCGAGCATAGCGATTGGTATCTCGCGGATAACACGAGTAATTTTGGCTTCCAAAGCATCAATCGCATCTGGCTTTTTCCTGAAGACCTGAGACTTCACATATTCTCAGAGAAAATAATCCAAAGGTGTGTGACCAAAGATTTCACCAGCCCATAAACCACACCATGCCGTTGTTTTTAATGGATATAATGGTAGCTCTTGGTACTCTGCGGGTTGCTCATCAGCCCAAATACGGCAATTTTGTTTATTAACGTATCCATTGTGCCAGAAATGGGCTTCATTACTGAAAAAAATTACACGATAAAACACCAGATTTTCATTGAAAATCTGAAAATATGACGCAAATTCAAGTCGCCTGGCTTCAATTCTTACACAAGTTGAATTTTATACGCTTTTAGGCTGAGATCCTCACGTAAAATATGCCAATTTATGGAATACGCCAAGCCAAGCTGCTGAGAATGACGACGAATCAATTCGTCATGGTCTTCGCGTACACTCTTAACTACAGCTGCTATATTCTCTTCACTACGTGATGGATGTGGGTTTCAGTAGGTCGATTATGCGTACCGTAAATTCCTCGAATCGCACGAAAAATATTTCTCACAGAACGCTGATTTTCGTAATACAGCTGAACAATTTGAAGACGCTGTTGTGATGTGAGTCTTTCAATGATGACTTGCCAAATGTTACTGAACAAAAATTATAAAGTAGTTTGATAGGGGTTACGCGTGATCTGTCAAAAAAAAAGCCTATTGAAAATCAAACGTCAATCATCTCCCTATATATTGTATCAGAAATCGTTCAAGTATCAACCACAGACATTTTAATCTTAAGCAACAGTTATATCTGGAAATTTTTACATTCAGAAGACAAGACGCCAGTACAGTAGTTTCAATCGAGGTACTCAGAAACATTTGAAACTGCAATTGAATTTTCGAAAGAGACTTTATAGGCTTTATTTACCAATTTACTAGAGATGTATATATATTTTTTTGTTTTCAAATATCATGTTTTTGGATTACAAAAAAGGAAGGAATAGTCAGATTTTTTTTGGGAAGAAAGAAACGTCTAAATTTAGATTTCTCAAGGAAAAAAAAATATTTACATTTGATCTGAAATTACTTTTAATACGTCTGTTCGCGTACTGTCCAAAACTACGAAAAACTTCACATATTTTTCGTAATAGACAGCAAAATGATAAAGCAATTGCCGATTTTAGTTCAAAAATTTGTTCGGGCAAATTTTATAAGCTCATTTTTGGCTCAATGGGTTCGTCAATAAGCAAAATATGCGTTATTGGTCGGGTGAAAACCTACATGTGCTTCATGAATCACCACTTCATCCACAAAAAATAACTGTTTGGTGCGGTTTGCATGCCGCACCATGTCGACGATAACGATCGTCACGTTACTGTAAATAGTTAGCTTTATTGCGCCATGATCACCGATTATTTTTGGCCCGAATTGGAAGATATGGACTTGGACATGTGGTTTCAACAAGATGGTGCTACAAGCCACACAGCACACGCTACAATCGATTTATTGAAGAGTAAGTATAGTGAGCGTGTTATCTCAAGAAATTGCGTGTTATTTATTATTTATTTATTTTCTGTGGGGCTACGTTAAGTCATTGGTTTATGTCAACACGCCGACGATGTTGGAAGAGCTCAGAGCAAACATTGGACGCGAAATAGCGGCCGTTTCGGCCGAAATGTGTGGCCGAGTCGTTGTAAATTGGGTGGCCATATGAACGAAGTCGAATTCCATTTATAAATGTTTTGATTGTACTTCAAGCCAATAATAAAGTTTTTGAAATATCTCAAATGGTTTGCCTTTTATTTAAAAAAAAAGTTGTCAAGGGTTGTTATTAGAAACCCCTATACAACAGTAATTATTGGGTCTAGTTTGCTAAGAGTTGGGTGCGGTTTGCTAAGAGATGGTTAAATTTTTTATTATTACATTGTTATTATTCCATTGGAACATGCTACTGTCATTGTACGTCATTTCAGTATATGTCATTCATTTGAAGCGTAAACAACAATTTTTTTTCACTCATATTCATATTCATTGCTTTAATATGAAGAAAACTGCTGCCGAAAGTCATCGTATTTTGGTGGAAGTTTATGGTGAACATGCGCTAGCTGAGCGAACGTGCCAAAAGTGGTTTGCACGATTTAAAAGTGGTGATTTTGGCTTGGAAGACGATGAACGGCCTGGGCAGCAAAAAAAGTTTGAAGATGAAGAACTGGAAGCATTACTCTATGAAGATTATTGCCAAACACAAGAAGAGCTCCCAGAATCATTGGGTGTCACTCAAGTAGCCATTTCAAAGCGTTTAAAAGCAGCTGGTTATATTCAAAAGCAAGGAAATTGGGTTCCACATGAACTCAAGCCGAGAGACGTCGAAAGGCGGTTTTGCATGTCCGAAATGCTGCTGGAACGCCACAAAAGGAAGTTATTTTTGCATCGGATTGTTGCTGGTGATAGAAAATCGATCCATTACGGCAACCCCAAGCGCAAAAAATCATATGTGAAAACCGACCAACCACACAAATCAACGGCAAAGCCGAATATCCATGGCGCAAAGGTAATGCTCTGTATTGGGTGGGATCAGATGGGTATGCTGTATTATGAGCTGCTAAGACCGGGCGAAACCGTCAATGGACAACACTACCGAACACAATTAATTCGTTTAAAGAGAGCAGACACGAGGCAATTATTTTCCATCATGACAACGCTCGGCCCCACGTTGCTATTCGGGTTAAGAACTATTTGGAAAACAGTGGATGGAAAGTCTTACCCCATCCGCCTTATAGCCCAGACCTTGCACCTTCTGACTACCATTTGTTCCGGTCGATGCAGAATGCCCTTACTGAAATACGGTTCACATCAGAGAAGAATATCAAAAATTGGCTTGATTCATTCTTGGCTGCCAAGCCGGCGCAGTTCTTTTGGGATGGGATCCACAAATTGCCAGAAAGATGTGAAAAAGTCATAGCTTCAGTTGGTCAATGTACATGTTTTTCTTAAATAAACATTCAAATTTTGAAAAAAATATATACCCAATAATAATAAAAAAATATGATGGAAAAAATAAGTAGAAAGTTAAAGAGAAAATACCAAAAGAGTTTATTTGAAATCATTGAAACGTGTCTAGGCTAAAGCGCCCTACACACGATCAATGTTACTTTTCAATATTACTTGAATGAGTCATCATCCAAATAACATTGATCGCTTGTGTACTCTTGAATGTTCTTGTAAAGTTACCTTACTACATTGATGAAAGTCAAAACTGATTTGGTTTTCGTCAATTTTAATTCACTAGATTTATGATGTGTAGGGTGCATCAATTTTACTTGTCAATGTTTTCATTTGCGAAATAGTAATCGTAGAGGCAATGTCTGATTTTCGACAATGTACATGGAAATTTTTATGTGAATTTTTAAAAATCTATCAAGAAAATGAATATTTGTGGAAAGCAAAATTATCGGAATATATGAATAAAGATTTAAAGCTAAAGTCGTATGAGAAATTGCGGGAAAAACTATTAGAAATTAATAAAAATGCCACAGTGGAAGCTGTGAAAACTAAAATAAATAATATGGGAACAAATTTTTGGGCGGAATTAAAAAAAATCAAGAATTCCAAAAAGTCGGGAGCAGGGGAGGTTGACATTTACCAGCCATCTTAACGGTATATCAGTAAGTTGTTCTTGACAGATCAGTAAATTCCGGAAAGTGGATTGAGCAGCAGAGGTTTTACTTTCGTTAATTTACTAAATTTTGAGTCCCAAGAAAGTGTAAGCAGAACAAAAATTTGAAATACCTAAAAATTTCAATTATATGCTGCGGTCAGCCGTTCTTCTTCAATTACTCTAGAAACTGAGCAAAAACAACATTTACGCGTAAAAAACGAGCTAAAAACACAAGTGTAGAGCAAGCTTAAGCTGTACTACAAAGAGTGCAAGAAAAATTAAATGCGACTAAAGTAGATGATTGCGACATATATGGTAAAAATGTCGATCTTGTGAATTAAGGTCTTTGCCGGAAAAAAGATAAAATTTACGTAAAAGAAAATAATAAACGATAATAAAAAATTGGGATAGCAAAACAAATTCGAATTGTATTGGAAGTTGAACCAGAGAGAAACATTCAGCAAGAAATGCAAGTCATCACTCAGCAAATGCCGATACAATTTCTTTTTAAATGGCATTGAAATAAGATGTTATTATAAAATGAATTGAGCTTTATTTTTGTTAATGGTTTTTCTTTTATCTACATAAGTTGAGTTAATTATTCTTGTTTGAAAATTGGTCACGAACAGTTTTTCCTCCCAAACTAACCGTCGATTTTGTGTGCTACTCGGTTGATCTGTGCGCTCGTTTGGAAGTGGTATTACAGGTTTCGCCTCCTGAGGTAGTTGTGTAAAGCACAGCTTGCTAAAACGACGAAGTCGTTTGTGTTTGTATGAAAAACCCTGAATCGGGACGAGAGAATGCTAAATGCGTTTTCTACAACTTGTAGTGTATCTGAATCCTTTTTATTAAAATATTCCATGTCTGCATTCAATTCATGCCTTGAAAACGGTTTAATTATATCTCTCCGCTTTCCGCAATCTTTCCGATTGAATTGTAGAATCGTAACTATTGGGTATTTTCGGACGATTGCTAACTAGATCTTTATAAAAATCTGTATACTCTATTACTCCTCGGTCAGAAACTCTACTATTAGTTCCAACGTCTCAGTATATACTATGCATTTACAATAGTAAGTAGGACTATGCTGTAGTATCCTTTATGATTTAAAACATTATATATTGCATGGCAGGTCTCTGGAATGATTGTAGACAACGATTAAGCGGAGACTCTTGATGAAAATTTGAGGTTTTCAAAATTCCTGCCAGTAGCTAAAAAACGAAGAAATGATGACAATCGCTCAGATGGTTTACTACACTCCCTCATCACAGTATTTTTTTTTTTTTTTTTATCAATGGTGTAACCAGTCCCAGCAATTCAACGAATACATTTCCATCCATTCTAAGAAAAATACTGTAATCTTTATCAAAATTAGACAATTTTTTCAACAACGAACAATCTCCATAAAATTTCCTTTTCAGCAACCACTTTTTTTTATCCAAGCCTGATTCTTTTATTTTTTATTTTTTATTTTTTTTCATTTAATACTATGCACTTGCTGCAACACCGGCTGCAAGCAGGTACAAATTGTCCATTCTCGTAGACACATATGAAACGATTTAACAGAATGTACGTAAAAATATTGTCAATGTTCTTTAATACGTGTGTGGTGGTGATTTCTCATCAATGTTACTTGACAAAAAAGAGGTCAATTATACTTGTTAATTAACATTGATCGTGTGTATGGCGCTTTAAGTAACCTTTTTCAAGATTTTAAATGAGAAGTGCTAACTTCAAAAAAACCTATTTTCGAAATTCTTTTGTAAAAAAAAAAAAAGAATCAAAATGAAGACAGTTTACAACTCTGCAAAACTGGTTAAAAACTGCTCGTTTACTTTTTAGCAAATTTTCCCTCCGAGAACAAATTTTTACATATTAAGCCCAAAAAGTACACGAACGAACCTAATATGGAAACAGAAAACATTTTAAATATTTGTTATCAGATAGTTGTACTCAGTACTTTCTTTGTGAGGATACATATCCCACCCGCCACCCTTACAATTTTCGTCTTTCAACATATTTATGTCAAAGCACCACCCCTTAGATTTCGGAATACCATTGCATAATCAAAAAAGTATCTTATTTGTTTGTATTAGGTACCTATAAAATTTGGACTATAAAGTTGAATTACTACTATACCTTTGTAAAATATTGTACAAAGTTTAGCATATAAATTAAACTGCTTAGAAAATTACCTTACCTAAATAGTAACACCTGCGTCTTTAAGCATAAATTTCCCTTCCGGTTTGTATTAAGCAATCCATACATATATGTATATATAAACAAAATATATTAAATTTAAAATTTTTTTACCAGATATGTCATCGCAGCAAATATAGCAACTACAATTAGTTGCATGCGGTGTTAAAATTCCATCGTCTATTAGAGATTGTAGACTTCGTCCTCCATACTTTATAGATCGCTTCCAATCTTTACTTGATCCTCTTCCACAAAAGTGCTCGAACTCACTGGGACTAAACCATTGCTCTTTATATTTTATGCATCGACCACGACCACCAGACCCCAATTTGTTTCGGTATAAATCTGCATTCGTCATTTTGCATCGAATTGGAAATATTTCGAGGCACAACAAATTATTTTTAATATTTCCTAATAGGTCTGAACGAGACTGAGAGCCTTCAGCTGTTTTAAAAACTCGGCTGCTTGATATTTCAAGACTTTCAGAACTGTAATCATTGTTTTCAACACAAAGCATTTGCTTAAAATGAGGTATCTGATCATTTGTTACTATGTTGAAAGCTGTTCCAGCCATTATACTTTCCATTTGCAACGAGACTGCAATATCCTTTTCTTCAATTGGCGAAACGACCATTCTATTATCTTCTACCTTTATTAGATAGATAAGATGGATTTTCTTTTTGGTCAAGATAGGTTTTTATTATATAACTCCTCAAATTTACGAATACACACCTTGTTCGTCCTTGCAATGAATTGATCTTGTAATTCTCCCGCACTTTCAATGCTAACAGCTTTAATATTGCTAATTTTTCGTATTTGCGCTTTCAGATCTGATTCCATACCATTTATTAAATATAAAACATTATATCAAGGAATTGTTTTGCCATTTTTAGCAAACTTTTTTTTCTGATTTATTAAAAGCTCATTAATTTAACTAAGTTTTGCTAATTTTAAATTGCAACATATATGCGTACACTCAAACGTACATGTACAAAATTCATAATATAAAAATATTTTGGCACATAACAAACATATATGACAGTGGTAATGCAGGGCTAAGAAACACATTTCCACAAAATATATTTACATGGAAAAAATAAAGGTTCTTTTTAATGACGTTTTAGATTTGTTTCTCTCCGGAGATAACGCGAATCGTATTCCAAGGCAACACTATAAAGCTACTTCTGGCACAATACTAGGTGGCGTTTATACATATTTATATATATCATTACACTTAATCAAAGAATACAGAAGAGATTTTACTACTGAAATGAAAACCAGAAGCAAAATGATGATACTGAAAAAAGTGTCAGTATAACAGTTTTATGTCATTTTCCAGAATTGGAAAATGGCTTCTTTTCATCCAAATTAAAACGCAATAACGTTCGAACGTAGAGGACCTAACATATGAACAGATAACAAACTTTCCACATTTCAGCCCTTCCAAAAAGGATTTTTGACTGATTGCACGAATCGAATAATTGCTGCCTGTGAACACGTGCAAGTTATCATTACCCCAACCCATAGATAAACTAACCAAGATGTCAAACTCTACTAAACCTTTTTCAAAAATTTTTTTATTCCAAGTTGCACATATATTATCAAAATAGTAGGGATAGTATCAAAATAAAATTAAAAAAAAGACCTAAGAATCATACTTTGAACGTTTCATTTAAAGATAAAAATGGATTGCAACTACTAAACTAAAGCTTGTATTGTTAATCTTTTGTATTAGCATTGTTCATGTTTAGGCACAAACGCTGGACTCTGGATATCAGTCCGTGGTGGGCTCGGATTCCGTTGAAGAATATTAAGAACGCGTTAGGCGTCGACACTTAAGGGATAGGAGCAATCCCCTTTCATTGACAAACGCTGCGTAAGTAGTAGCATACTCGCATTAAGACTTAAATAACATTTTTACTTTGCAAATTTATCCAAAGGTTTAAGGTAAATAACGATGCATTCAACCACATTTTCACTTGAAGGTTGAAGTGGCTGTCTTATGGTTTGCGGCTCCAAATGGATATGCCTTCCATTGCAACATGTAGCCTACTCGCTGTTAGCAACAGTTCATCAAAGCTTTTCTTCAAAGGGGTCACTACCGCCTTTCATTCTTGATTGTTTATTAAACGATAATTTGTTCTTTACAAGGTTCTTTAGATTTGCGAAAGTCTACCAAAACTTCATGAATTTATTTAATATAAAAACAAAATATGATTACCTTTCTCCAAACTTTTCCATCTTTTACTGGTGGCCCTTCTGCATTAAGCATATCTGTTAGCTGCTACGATAGTCGCAGGGATGTTGCCTTCCCCTGCCGACAATTTGTAAAAATATTCTTTGCCCAATCGGGATATTTCGCCATGAATTGGTAAGAATATTTTTTTACCGATAAATTATTTTGTTTAAATTAGACCTAAATAAAAAACATACATTAAGCTAGTATGGTAAATATAAGGTGATTCATCGTAAGGTTTGATTTTCAATACACTCTTTTTGACAGATCACGCGTGACTCCTATCAAACTGCTTTATAAAATATTTGTTCAGTATCATTTGGCAAGTCATCATGTATAGTAAAGACTCACAACACAATATCATCTCCAAATTATTCAGCTGTATTACGAAAATCAGCGTTCTGTGAGAAATGTTTTTCCTGAGATTCGAGAAATCGAATTATTAATTTAACACAGTTTTGCCAATTTTATGTTGCGACATATATGCTTACACTCAAACGTAAATGTACTTAATTCATAAATTAAAAATACTTTGACACATAACAAACATAAATGACAGCGGTAATGTGGGACTTAGAAACACATTTCTACAAAATATATTTACATGGAGAAAGGAAAGGTTCTTATTAATTTACGAGAGATGAAGTTACTGTGCATGCATGCGCTGTGATAATCCAAGAAGGCTTACTACAGGTAAGCTTTGTTATTATTCTTTACATTTTCTACTAATATGTTTGCACTCACGAATTATAGATTCATTCTGATAGAAATTCTTCGATTGCGAAGCTGATTCCAAATATGAATAGAAGGGAGTGTAACTAGGCGAATCACTTTACGGAAACGAAAATGAGATAATCTTTTAAATTTAAAACTTTTTAAATTCGTTTTGATAAAAGTGTTTTGAAAAAATTGACCAAACAATTTTTTTCGGTTGATAGGTGTGGGCTCTAAACATCGAGTTCCTTGACAAAATATAATGTTCTCAATCTGCGGGTTTCAGGATGCTCTGCCGAGAGGTCGGATATAAAAATACTTACCTTATTATGTGGAATTGCTCTTCGAACATTATATATAGCAATATCTTAAAAAAAAACCTGCTGTCCATTTTTGTGGAACTATTTTCAATTCTTCATTTTTCAGAATGCAGAATGGGTGCAATAAGCCTACAGGGGAAACCAAACACCCAGTAAAACAAATCAGTTAATGCACCGCTATTCATATCCCCAAGTTAACGGACAGTTTCACGCGGTAGAGTAAAGAGGTTTTGATTTTCCAATATCTGGAAAGTTTGCCATCTATGTTAACTGCTTTTCTGCTGATTGCAGCTACACGTGTGAACTTGTCCATGAATACGTGTGAATTGTCAGTAATGTTAAAATTCGAGAAGTGACGTATCCCATATAAAAGTGGCGCGGTGAATTCCGATTTTGACATTTCTCATGTTTACATCTCCGATTTTGTATAAGTTGCAAAATATTTTTAACGTTGGACTGCAGTCAAATTATTCTTAAGCATTAAAGATATAAATTTTTATTCACTGTACAGAGAATTTGCGTACGTGAGTATATAAGAATAAACACAAGTATGTAAGTACATACATAACCACTGCCAGACTGATCAGATCATCTAACCGAATAACTTCCAGTCAAAAAACGAAAGTTAAAACGGTTCATGTACTTTGTATGTTAAGCACATTTGTTATGTTACATTGGAGGAAGATTTTAAGAGCAGTCAATAAAGAGTCGCATTCCGAGTTGCTTGTTACTTTTTTTTCCTGCTCGTTGCGCAAGTTTCTCTA
Source organism: Volucella inanis (assembly GCA_907269105.1). Lineage (NCBI taxonomy): Eukaryota > Metazoa > Arthropoda > Insecta > Diptera > Syrphidae > Volucella > Volucella inanis. The sequence continues at coordinate 50,121,412 of OU026154.1, forward strand.
CATATTTTTTAGAAGTGGGCTTATATGTGTGAAAAAAAAAAACAATCATGTCTGAAGACTTGACCTTGTTCTTAAAATCAGCAACTAACATTGTTTTGAAGGACTTATTAAAAAAATTGGAGCACCAGACAAGTGGAACAAAAGCAGAACTGAAACTTCGTTTACAGGAAGGTGTGAAGTATTTTTGCGAATATGAAATTAGAAAACTGATTCGAATAGTCTGCTGCCTTGGTAGACGAACATTCCAACGATGAGGAGAATGACAAAGACGAAAATCGCTCAGAGGAAGAAATTCTTGACGAGGAACTGAAAAAACCTCGTAGTATTTATAAGAAAAAATAAGAAATCTCAAGACTCAAGCAACAAATTTACCAGCTAAAAATGCAGGAGATAACAACTAATCCTAAGTCAAATTTAGCTTGTATTTTCAAGGACATTAAGGATTCAATACCAACTTTTAGCGGGGACAACAATTTACCGGTTTAGCGGTGGATTGAACAATTTGATGAATGTTCAGATATCCTTGATTTAGATGGAAGGACAAAATTTCTGTATGAAAAAAGACTGCTCAAAGGTACCGCTAAATTGTATACCCGAACTTCTGTACTGAAAAGTTGGTCAGAATTAAAAAGTGCTCTTTCGAAAGAATTTCAAAAAGTAACTACAAGAGCAGACGAAATAGAAAATAGAAGAAAACGTCGTGACCATGCAGCAGTATATACTCTCTATGCAAGAAATCGAATCTTTAGGCACCGTTGAAGAGGAGGATCTGATGCAGTTTACTATAAAGAGAATAACGGACAGTGAGATAAATAAAACAATTTTGTACAACGCAAACAATATGATTGAATTAAAGTCAGCACTTCGTAAATATAAAAAATCAACCAGAAAACAACAAAATTGCTAATCCTTACAGTACTCGTCCTGGGATCAGAGCTAAAATGGAAAGAAATATGTTATATTGTTATAAATGTGGGAAGCAAGGTCATATATCACCTAACTGTCCAGTCAAAAATTCCGTTATGATGTTACAACACAAAGAAAAAAATCTATCTGAACCAAATTCCAAATTCCCATTGCCCGTAAATTCCCCAAGGAAAACTTTCTGGTCAGTAACGAATTTGAAAGAAACATCAGTTATCGTTTTATTGGAAATCAAATGGAAACTTCAAGTACATTGCTGGCACTGTTGGTTTCTGGGAATCTCATCAGTTTCTTTAAAATTCAATATTTACCACCGTTTATGATATCAGAGCTTGGCACAGGGAATTACCGATACTGTGGAGTAAATAATAGCCCTCTAGATGTTTTGGGAAGTATTATTAGTATCATTTTTTATGAAAACCCAGAGTAATAATTTTGAAATAAAAATAGTTTTATCAAAGGTAAACCTGTTTCATTGTTCGCCTAGGCGCCTACCCTATACCCAAAAGCTAGAACTTCAAAAGGGTATCATTAGTGAATCAAATTCAAAGATGCATTGTTTATGTTTGACTTGAGACATCTTGAAACGTTTAACCTATTGAAATCTAAATTAATGGATTCACCTGTCTTATCAATTTATAGTCCCCACATTATCAAAAAGTTGCACTGCGATTCCAGTGGGTTAGGATATGGAGCTGTTTTGCTTTAGAAACAAAAAGATAATAAATTCCATCCGGTCCTATATTTTTCAAAGCAATGAATGTGTCACCTAGGAGTGTATTTGTTTCTCTCTAGACTCAGGCAAAGCTGAAGGAAAAATTGCATTCGATTCCCAAGGGTTGCATGCCCTTTGACACATTAAAAAGCATTTGCTATATGTTATTGACGGATTTACAAAATTTGTTAAATTATATCCAGTCAAAACAACTCAAAGTAAGGACACAGTTGATTGTTTAAGGTCATACTTTCAAAACTATTCCCGGCCAAATAGAATTATTTCTGACAGGGGAGCATCTTTTACCTCTAAAAAGTTATCGGAACTTTTGTGTGAAAATAATATTTTACATGAAAAAATTGCCACCCATTCTCCTCAATCGAATGGTCAAATAGAAAGGGTAAATAGGGTGCTTATCTCGATGATAGCTAAGGAATGTTCTTGGGACAAGAGTAACACATGGGCTGAAAAGTCAGTGCCGTTTTATAGTAAAACACAAAATTATTACAAAATTCAACTTTATTTATCAATATAGTTGCCTTCGAGGGCGACACACTGATTGAAACGATTTTTCAATCTTTCGATATCAGTTTTGTAGTACGATTTCGGTTTAGCCTCAAAATAGGCCTCTGTTTCGGCGATTATTTCTTCATCGGTCTTAAATCTCTTTCCGGCGAGCATTCTTTTTAGGTCTGCGAACAGGAAAAAATCGCTGGGGGCCAAATCTGGAGAATACCGTGGATGGGGAAGCAATTCGTAGCCGAATTCATTCAACTTTGCCATCGTTTTCATCGACTTGTGACACGGTGCATTGTCTTGATGAAACAGCACTTTCTTTTTCTTCAAATGCGGCCATTTTTCTGTGATTTCAAAAGCTCCAACAACGCAATATAATAGTCGCTGTTGACAGTAGGCCCCCTTTGGAGATAGTCGATGAAAATAATTCCATGTGTATCACAAAATACGGATGCTATAACCTTGCCAGCCGACTGTTGAGTTTTTGGTCGTTTTGGACGAGGTTCGTCGCCTGCTCGCCACTCAGCTGACTGTCGACTTGACTCTGGTGTGAAGTGATGGAGCCAAGTTTCATCCATTGTCACATATCGACGCAAAAATTCGGCTTTATTGCGGTTGAACAGCTTTAAACACTCCTCTGAATCATCAACACGTTGTTGTTTTGGTCGACTGTGAGCAAACGCGGCACCCACTTTGAATGAGCTTTCGCATGTCCAAATATTCATGTATGATATATCCAATACGCTCTTTTGATATCTTCAGAGCCTCAGCTATCTCGATCAACTTCACTTTACGGTCATTCGTAATCATTTTGTGGACTTTTTTTATGTTTACATCTGAAACAGCCTCTTTTGGACGTCCACTGCGTACATCATCTTCGGTGCTTGTATGACCACTTTTAAATTTTTCAATTCACTTGCGAATGGTTCGTTCGGGTGGTGCAGAGTCCGGGTAACACTTATCAAGCCATTTCTTTGCATCGGCTGAATTTTTTTCCATCAAAAAGCAATGATAAATCAACACACGAAATTGCTTTGAATCCATTTTTTTCACAATAACAAAAGTTGCTTCACTCACAACGCTATATCTCTAGAAATAATTGTCTGACAGCTGTCAAGTTTATACACTTATAAGAAAAAGATTGGTACTAACTGAAAATGGTATGGATTTAATTCAAGTGGTGCCCTCTCTTAGAAACGACACGGATTTTTCAGCCCATGTATTATAGCTAAAATTGAATTTGCGTTAAACAATACGGTGAACCGTAGCACCAAGTTCTTTACTGTTTGGAACAAATCAGAAAGGGCAGTTTTGTGACCGTATTCAGGAATATATTATCAATAGTACATTGATGAAAAAATTTGATTTAAATGAAGTAAGGAACGACGCTCGATAAAATATCGCCAGAAATCAAGCTTTAAAAAAGAACTTTTATGACAGACGACACAAATCGCCTCCATATTCAAACAGGGGGGACTTTTTTATGATTAGAAACATTATAAACACTCCAGGTATAAATAAAAAACTTTTTAAAAATATCGTAAAAGACATTGATGGGTTACAGACTGAATCAGAGAACTTTGATGTGGTCAATGAACGTGGTGAGATTGATATGGATTTACAGAAAATATCGAATCGCATATCTTAAAAGAAATAAAAAACAAATAAAATTTTGATGTAATCGGAGGGATTACTTGATCCCACTGGCCGAACAGTAGTCGAATTATTCTTAAGCATTGAAGATATAAATTTTTACTAACTGTACAGAGAATTTGCGTACGTGAGTATATAAGAACAAATACAAGTATGTAAGTACATACATAACCATTGCCAGACTGATCAGGTCATCTAACCGAATAACTTCCAGTCAAAAAACGAAAGTTAAAACTGTTCATGAACTTTGTATGATAGACACATATGTTATGTTACATTAGAGTAAGATTTCAAGCGCAGTCAATAAAGAGTCCCATACCGAGTTTGTTGTTATTTTTTTTTCCTCATCGTTCCGTAAGTTTCTCTACAGGACAAAAATTTACTTTATTATATTTTTTAGGACAACTAAAGAAGAAAAATCAAGACATCTAGAGCAAGAAGATATAATTTCATACTAAATATTTTTGCTACCAACAAACTCCTTTTATGTGGATGTGGCAAAAGTAGCTGCAATTGATGGTTTTCGTGTGAGTAAGTAAAACCATTTTAATTTCAAAATAATTTATTTTACTACTTTTTCACAGTAGGAATAATAAATATAAATGTGCTAATCAAGAGCTTGAAGAAATGTGAATAAATTATATCAAAGACGTGAGTCTCGAACAACTTTGTCATGTATCATTCCGTTAAAATGACACATTCTATTCAAATGGACCACCTTCAGTTTTCCGCGATCTCCGATACGGTAGACAACGTCATTAATTTGGGTTGTCACCCTGTATGGTCTTTCCCAATCCTGTTGCAATTTTCGTGATTTTGCTTTGCAACCCTGAGGATTATACAGCCACACCAGATTTCCTTCGTTGAAATCGTAAGATTTCGCTTTGATGTCGTTTCTAGTCATCATGCGGTTGCCCACTAGCTTCATCATTTCTCGGGTGTTTTCATGCAATTTATGAATCCTGCTGCGCAACTCGTCCGCGTGTTCGCTCACCTCTTTTGGCTCCGTAGGTAGGAATCCAAATTTTATTTTACTTGGGAACCGAAGTGTTTGACCAAATAAGATCTCATATGGTCCTGCTGAACTATGGATCGCGTTTCGACAGGCCATTAAGAAGAAGGGAATATGTCGACAAATGCTCATTCCGATTGAATCGCTCGACCATTCCATCATCTTGATGGTGTAGTCCTTGTCTTCCTTATTTCCAGATGTTGATACACTTCCTGCAGGTCTTTTTGTTCAAAGGCCACAAAGTGGTACTATGTGTATGTATGTATGTTTAGCCCTCAAAACTACATTTTAATTTTATAGATAACAATATCATAAATAAATAAAAAAAACCTAAAAATCTGTTCTCCCATTTGAACAATTTTTAAATGCTTATTGCCAGGAATAAGATGTACCCAATCACTTAAAAACGCTTCAACGAGTTTGTTATTCTGGTGTTGGTGTACTAGGTTCCCGATCTGTCCTTCTGAGCTCTTCAACAAGCAGTTTGGAGCTCTTCATCGCTCAAGTGTCCATGTAAAACAAACCATTTGTTATCAACTTCGAAATCATCATCCTCTGAATCGTCATTTTCATGTTCGCTACCGTTAAGGGACTTTTCTCATGTGACCATTTCGAAAAATCGATTTTTCTATATTTGGATAGTAAAACCTATCGAAAATATGCTGTGAAAAATTCAGACCAAATTCCTAGTATTAAATAATTTACAACTCATAGTCGCCGATGCGCCGTAAACGACTGCTGCTACATTTCTATTGTTTTCACCGGTCTCTTATATCTGCGTACTAGGTTTCCCTCAGGTCACAAAAACTGACAGAAAATGATGCGTATTAAGCCACCGAAGGGTTATTGTATGGTCCAGGCATAGCAGATAAGTGTAAGTATAAATTTTCCACGAAAATTCTGCTCTTGATTTTTCTTGCATTTTTCTCGAAATATCATTTTCTAAAACTGTCATGGTCCTAAAGAAACCTATTCAACCGATTGCTTTGAAATTTATGTTCTTCTATTGAATTTCCATCAAAATTAAAGAATCGATATGTCGTGTGTGCAATATGGTATGTTAGGTAGTGGAAAATATAAATAATAAGTACAAATCTTATATCTAGTAAACAGTCTTCTTGGAATTATCACAGTGCATGCTTCACAGTATCTCCATGTCCCGTAATTTAACTTGATTGAAACAGGCGGTGATTTTTATGAAAATAGTGGAATTTATTTACTAAAAAATATTCTCGCTTTGCATAATATAGGGTTTTCCAATAGGGACTTGACAGCCTTGAATTTAATTTGTGAACGCACTCTTTCACTAATCACCAAACTGTCACTGTCAGCTTATTCAGTAAAGTCAACATGTAAAGTACACTAACGAGAAACGTCTGCAAATTATAAAAATTTTCTACAGATGTCCGGCGTCGGTGACTGCAACTTTTAGAGCGTTAATCCCAATTTTCGGTCGTAATTCTCACTATATCTTTGTTGTGTGATGTTGCCATGTCAGTGAGACAACGGGTTGGTGGAAGTGTCGAAAATATGGCTGCCGTTCAGACGTCCGTAGCAAACGATCCAAATTAGTCAATTCCACGGCGTTCTCAAGAATTGGGCATCGCTCAGACCACATTATGGCGTTCTTTGCGTAAGGATTTTGGCTTACACCCATACAAGATCAAGCTGACTCAAGAATTGAAGCCGATGGACCATTTTAGGCGACGTACGTTCTCCGATTGAGTTCTGGAGAAGATGCGCCAAGATAGTGAATTTCATCGCAAAATCATCTTCAGTGACGAAGCTCATTTTTGGCCCAATGAATCACCACTTCATCCACAAAAAATATCTGTTCGGTGCGGTTTGCATGTGCCACACAGCACACGCTACAATCGATTTATTGAAGAGTAAGTATGATTGGCCGCCTCGTTAGTACGATTTAACGCCGCTTCACTATTTTCTGTAGGGCTACGTTAAGTCATTGGTTTATGCCAACACACCAACGTTGGAAGAGTTCAGAGCCAACATTGAACGCGAAATAGCAGCCGTTTCGGTCGAATTGTGTGACCTAGTCGTTGAAAATTGGTTCTAACGAATCGACCGCTGCGATAACAATGAGTGTGGGTCTTACATACTAAACTGTACTTTTTGTTCTTCTTTTTATAGCCCTATAAATTAAAAACGAATTAGTTTTACTGAGTAAGGACAATAGACATTTTTGACACTTAATTTTTGTCCCTTCTTCAAAAAAATATTGACATTTGGTTATTTCAACACAGTGTGGGCAAATTTTTTACTTCATTTTGAACGCTTCCGAAAAAAAAAAATTACAGTACACGAATAAACTGGATTATTAGATTGGATAGAAAATAAATATATTTTATTCAAATATTGTATTAACTCTTCATAAGAAGTAAAAGAATTCGTGAAAATGTAACTATACATAAACCTTTTGCAAATTTGAATTTAAAATATTGGTAATGGCAACAAACAAAACTATAAACAAAGTAAACACAATTTTCGTAAACTATTCTTTAAAAAAAAAATTAAATTAAACAAAGATGTATGATTGGTATGTTTCGTGTCATACTACATAAAAACTGCGCCATTTCTCCTAATTTTTTCAGTGACAAAATTTTTTTCTCTGTTTCATTTGGTTATGAAAATTTCTCTCCTGGATTTTGTGTCAAAATGTATAAATGTCAAATAGTATTATGTGTCAAAAAAAAATAAACGAAGATAATACATAATTCCGAAGAAGTTTTTAGTGTAACTTGGAAATAAAATCGTAGTACACAAAAAAGGCCTTCTGACTGCCCAAACGAAAATGCTATAACTTCGATGGCACACTTTCCAAATATTGGAAGACCAGAACCGATTTTGTACTGATTGTCTCTGGTTTGTCAACATATGTGTGAATAATACGTGTGAATTGTCAACAATGTAAAAATTCAAGAAGTGTAGTAATGACATTTCATATATAAATATGACACGTTGAATTCTAATTTTCACATTTTTCATGTTTACAACTCTGATTTCGTGTAAGTTTCGAACAAATTTTAATGTTGGACAATAATTGTTGCCACCAACAGATTGCTTTTATAAGGAAGTGCCAAGAGCAGTTGGAATTGTTTGTTTCCATTTTCTTCATTTTTAATTTCAAAATACTTTATTTTACTGGTTTTTTTATTATTCTTTTATAAATAAAAAATGTAAATGTCCTATTCAAGAACTTATACAAATATGGATAAATAATACTAACTAAAGACATGTGAGTAATAAGTATCTATTTCAGTTTAGTCATACATTTAATGCCTTTTTCTTTGCGGATTCAACATTTGGAGTACAACCGTTCCGACAAAAGCGTTTCAAAGGTGGAACCAACGAATGCTGACTACAGACATCTGAGTAAAAAGTATATATGTATTTCAGTTTAGTCTTATATTCAATCCCTTTTTCATTTCAGATTCAACATTTGGAGTACAATGACAGAATTTTACTTACTACATATTAACTATATGTTTAATTTAAATACTCAATGCTTTTTTCTCGATTTTTATTTTGATGTTTTCATTCAATCGTTTTTTTTTTTTCTTGGGTTTTGCAATTCCACACCACTTTTAGGGTGTGAATAGCGGTGCGATAACCGATACTTTTTTACTAGGTGTTCGGTTTCCCCTGTAGGCCTTTTCGAATCAAAGTCGGTTTTCGAAAAAAATAAACTTCCTCTGTCACTTTAGACTAAAAACTCACATTTATTTATTTGTTGAAAGATTTTCATCTCACTTTTCCCTATTTTCTTAAAACTAAATTCGTAAATGCCCATTCTGGCAATTTATGAGTACTTCCAAATTTTCCAATAAGTAGAAAAACCTGTTCGTTTGAAATGTCATTGAGGCAATAAAACCGATATGCGTAGACCATAGTAAAGACGAGTTCCTTGAACGATGTTTAGACCCCTTTCACCATTGTCTGAACTCTGTTATACGCATATTTGCGGCAAATACGAAGTGGGTGGCCCACAGTTGTGCCACTAATATTGCTTCAATACTTCTAAACAATGGTCATATTGGCCTCATTAATGTATTGGAGATATTGAAAATAAAAATTGGTGAAGCAGTCTAGCGATTTTGTCTACACATGAAGGTCACTGGGTGAAAAACACGGAAAAAGTGATGAGTCTCTAGATGCAGAGGAGCTTTTTTATAGTTCAGGAATAGCTGACTGATGAGAAACATAACAAAATATAGATATAAAATTTAGTTTTTATGTCGAATTATCCCTCAGAAACTTGGTGTAGTGCCTTTTATATGTATATATTGAACAATCATTATATATGTAAATGTATTACGTTTAATTTTGTATAGTCTGTCACTATTCTCCATTATTTGGTTCCTTTTTTTAGTACTGTCCACATTTAGTATGGTGGTGATCTAAGTTGTATTACCCCTTGTTGATTTATATCTTACGAGGTGTATTCAAAAAGTAAAACCAAAAATTATTTATTTATTCATCAATCTTTCACAATCAACGATGAATGAGCAGGCGCATTATTGTAATGCAAAAACTATGAATTGTTTTTCCACAATTCTGGACAGTGTTTTCGTAGTGCTTCTAGCAAGCGGCGTAAAACTTCAGCGTAATACTCCTTATTGACCGTACGACCTTGAGGTAGAAACTCCTGATTCACTGCGCCACGTAATCCCAAAAACATAAAAATATACCTATTATTGGTCACCAGTTACGACCCTTTTGAGAAAATCAGGATCATCATTTACGTCATTCAAAGGTGAAGGTTGAAATGCTCTGCCAATTCTGTCAACGATGATCGGCTTTCAAGGGTGGTTTTAGAATTTAGTTAGACCGAGTCCAGGGAATTGATAGTGGCCTGACTATCCAAAAAGATGCGGATATCCTTTGCAGATTTCACGTTTTTCTTAAGCCAGGACAGAGCTTCTTCAATCCCCAAAATTTTCGCCTGGAACACGCTGCAGTGTTTTTGAAGACGGAAGGAGAGGCTTTAATTTAGCGTATCTGAGAAAACACCTCCACTAACCCCGCTATCGGTTTTAGATCCATCTGTATAGAAATGGATAGACTTGTCCTCAATGAAAGCATCATCCCCCCAGAAGGATCGGGGATCTAGGATTATCACACGCTTACCAATTCACGTGAAAACAGTGCTTTGTGCTCTAAAACCAACTTCAAAACCGCTTCGATTTCTAAACGAAGAAAGAAGAGAACAAAGAACGAACAATCAACAAGATACCACATTCGCAGAACAATTATCATTATAAAAGAAATTTACAACAAAGACAAAACAAAGAAACGAAAACATTTGGAGATCAAAGTGGTTTTATACTCAAGACCAACGTTACCCACTTTTCAACAATCAATATACGTTCCGATCAAGACAACACCAAAATCCTCAACCAAGGCAACCCTATCTGTTCAGATATACAATCTCTTTTATTTTAAAGAATTTATAAACTTTATTTCTATCCGAACGTTAACTAAACCAAATAAACAAATGTAACATGTTAACCTAAATGTAAACGTAACGTAAGCCTACGATTGTTATCCAAAAACTTTGTATGACAGTTTAAAAATGTAAAAATGGATGTAATTTCCGGTTGAATAAAATAAGACTCTTTGCTGTACTATCAAAACGAAAAGACGTGTTTTATTAAAAACCGCATTTTTCGAACTCTATTATTTTACCCTACTCAGTTTTCAAAGACTTACCCTACACATCCCAACACTATCAATTAATTCCAGATTGATGGAAGGGGAAGTCTACATAAGTCAACAATCAAGGCGACAAACCAACTATCGAAAAGATACAGGTAATCAAGGAAGTTTCGAAAACAACGGAAAATCAAATATCATTCCTTATATAAAGGGTGATTCATCATGAGGTTTGATTTATAATGTAAAATAAAATATATAAATTTTAAAGTGAACTTAAAATTTTTATTACTTATTACCAGTTAAAAGAAAAATTCATGGCATTTACTTCATTTGATATTGTTATATGATATCACGTAAATGTTGGTCACCACTACCTTTGAGGTGGTCCATCCGGAAGGTCTAATTTTGGGCGACTCGTTCGAGGATAGCGACTGGTAGCTCGCGGATAACACGAGTAATGTTGGCTTCCAAAGTGTCAATCGTAGCTGGCTTATTCCTGGAGACCTGAGACTATACATATCCGCAGAGTAAATATTCCAAAGGTGTGATATCGAACGATCTAGGCGGCCAATTTAGCGTAGCAAAACGTGAAATTAAGTGCGTGAATTTCAGGAAGCACATGGAAGCCCAGTCCATTAACATGGCTCTATAACGGTTACCATTGACGGTAACATTCTGATTTGCCTCATTTTTGAAGAATTATGGACCAGCCCATAAACCATACCATACCGTGGTTTTTAATAGATGTAATGGTAGCTCTTGGTACTCTTTGGGTTGCTTATCCGCCCAAATACGACAATTTTGTTTATTAACGTATCCGTTGAGCCAGAAATTGGCTACATCACTGAACAAAATTGCACAATAAAACACCGGATTTTCATTGAGTTTTTTCACTGAAAATACATATGACGCAAATTCAAGTCGCCTGATTTCAATGCTTGCAGAAGTTGAATTTTGTACGCTTTCAGACCGAGATCCTTACGTAAAATACGCCAAGTTGTTGAATACGCCAATCCCAGCTGCTGAGAACGACGACGAATCGATTTATCACGGTCTTTGCGTACACTCTCAGCTACATCTGATATAGTGACTTCACTACGTGCTGGATGTGGTCTAACCTGTCTAGTAGCATCCACTTATGTAAACTGTAACACCGTAAGTTCCTTGAATAACACGAAAAACATATCTCACAGAACGTTTATTTTCATAATAGAGATGAACTATTTTGAGACGCTGTTGTGATGTGAATCTTTTCATATTAATTTGCTATACGATACTGAGCAAAAATGACAAAGCAGTTTAATAGGAGAAAAAAGCCTATTGAAAATCAAAACTCGCGATGAATCATCGCCGTGGCCGTGGTGTAGTGGCATATGCATAGACTCCTCAATCAGAGGGTCGAGGGTTCGAATCCCGTGCGAGGCAATGCTCTGAAAAAGTCTTTTCATGATTTGAAGGCATAACACTGATGTTGGAGTTGCTGGCTGGGCTAAATGTAACAAACTAACAACTAGCACGTACTTAAGACTCACTAGTTGAGGATGCACTTGCTCGTCCCGTCTAGTTTGGCAACCACCTCTGGGAAAAATATCGAAACCGAACGCCTGAGTTTCAAAACTACTACATCACCCGCCCGCGCCCTGATGAAAAGCCAGTAAAAGGGTATTCATATCCCCTTGGTGCGCGCGCGGAATTATAAAAAAAAAATTTATTAATTCTTTATGTTATTTATTTATTCGTTTATTTATCTATTTATTTACTATTTAGTCATTTGTTGAGTCAATATTTATTACTGTTAACTATATATTTTTATTTTTATTTACTTATGTACCTGTATACTTATTTAGTTATTATTATTATAATTATTATTATACAATAATATAATAATACTAATATTATTATACAATTATTTTATTTTATTTTATTTTATTTTTTATTATTATTTTTTTTTTTGTACTTAGATTGGAGATTTTTGTCGTATTTTCCTCCAAATTATATTAATATATTTGAATTATAACCAATATTTTACAAAAAAAACATTGTTTCAGTAGAAATATATAAATATTATCATATTGTAAAATGTAATGTAAAATGTGTGGTAACTATCCTTTGTAAAAATTTGTATACGAAATAAAGATCTACTATCTTTCTATTAATCTCTTTTTTACTTAGGATGATTTCTTGTAAAATGATAATGGTTTCGTCGAGTTCTTAGGTTCGAGGTTATTCTTGTGATACGAGGGCAGGACATATTTCTGATATAACAATGACGCCCTCGGAAATTATGGGCATGCAGTAAGAAAATGGTTAGATCGCGTGTATGAAAATTTGTAGACAGGGTGGGATGATCCCATTCTGCGGCCTCCAAGACCTCCAGACTTAACCCCAGTGGCCATCCAATGAGAACATTGGATGACTTGAACCATAGGATTGAAGAGGAAACTACGACAGTCTGAGAAGAATTCGAAGGAATGGACATTATTAGAAGTGTTCAAAAACAAGCTCTGGCGTACAATATACACAAATCAGGTGTTTGCACTATGAATAAATCAATGATATAAGGTTTAATATAAATAAAAATAAAAATGTTCAATCAATATTTATATTTTTTTTTCTAATTTTTTTTATAATTTTTAATTTAACGTTTTACCTGTTTCAATAAGTTGGGTCTTATATTGAAAACTACTGACTTGAGATGGAATGACCTGATGTTTTTATTGTTTGTAAATACTAGTTTCACCTTTCACACTGTAAGTTTGCACTTCTCAGCATTAGCAAAAGCAGCAGTTGATGCATGTTGTGTTCCTTGTACCACGTTTAAGCTGAACGATATCAGAAAAATAACAGCATTTATAAAAATAACGGTTAATTATTCTACTCATTCGTACTTTCCGGACGTAAAACATGTAAAACCTTTGTCTGTTTCTCAAATCGTGTTAACATGCTTTTCTCTCCCCCTGTCGATGGAATCCCTTAAGCACGAATCGTACCACAGCGGTTCTTAACATTCTTCCCTGTTCTGATTGGGAACTATGTACATATATTCACTAAGAGGAAAACTTAGCTGACTCTGCAAGTCGAGCACAGTAAATAGTTGCAGTTGGAACTTTGTTGGAAAGTTAGTGATTGGTTTTCCATGAATATTAGTTCCTGACCGTTTGCTGCTGAAAATATTTAATAAGGAGATGTAGCGGAAAGGAGGGAAGTAACTGTTCATGGAAGTATATTTTCAGCGGAGTAAAGAGGTCTAGAAAAATTGGTAAATAGGGTATCTTCATGGTTTCAATTTACCATATTCGGATTGAGGCCTTACTTCTTCGTTTTGTCAGGAATTGCAAAATTTCAGCAACCAATCGTTTGGTAGATTTTATTCGTTCCTTTGGATTGTTTTCTGCTATGCAAATTTGCCTTTTGCAGGCTCAAAAGGAGTTTACGGAGGGCGAGCGTGTTCGGAAATGCAAGCTATAAGTTACATATAACATCCATTTAAATTTGCTTTTTTGAACATAAAATTTGATGTATAATTTATTGACTAGAATTGAATCTTAAAAACCACCTACTTTAACATTTTTTATATTTTATCTATTGCTGAAAACATGTCATTAATAGTATTATGTATAGTTTTTATATCATTTCAATTCTTACTCACACTCGGAAATTAATTTCTGATAGCTCATGTGTGAAAAAATTCGTGTGTAAAGTTTAATTTCGGTGCAGAATTAAATAAACAATTTGTTAATATTTCTAAACACTTCAAAAGCACTTATTTTGAAACGATCGCCACTATCCGTGGAACTCTGTCTGTGAATGTCTGTGAGTCCATGCAATTTTCCTCACTTTTTACACAAAACCTGCCCAATTTACTCAAAAAAGACATCCACATTACGCATTACGTGCAAATAGCTGATTTTAGCAACTTTACTTGTAAATTGCTGTCATTCTAACAATTGCTAGCAGTACGCTGTGTCGGAAATTCAATTACAGTGTCTCTGTGCAAAGTTTAAGGATTTGCAAAAGTATTAGTTGAGTTTGCCACATAAGTTAGTTCACCTATGGTTCATTTATGCCGTCAACGGAACAACTAACTGACGGATCCTATGGGCCTTAAGTTAATTTATGTCGTACAATGTGGAATGTTTAATGTCACAACAACGTTGCGTTAAAGTTATTTAAATATTTTATTTATTTATTTCAGTTAATAAAAGATAAAGTCAAACATTTAAAAAAAAAAAACTTTTTCCAGGCAGATTATCTGTCCTTTATTCAACTCTATCAACTAAGGACTAAATGCAAATAATCACTTCACATGTATTTGAGATTTTAATTTTTGGTATTTGCATACCTGTGCCGAACGTTGAAATATTTCTTAAGTGAGAAACATAATCAACTTTTTTCCGCATATGCAAACGTGCGATTACACAGGAACTTATGAGACAACACATAATAAGGTCAGAGAAACGTTATGGTTATGCTATGCACAGAAAAGCATTATGGTTATCACTAGGAATTTCCAAAACATAACGAAGCATTTCGTTGAGTTAATTAGCTTATGCTTCCCAATGTTGATTATGGTTGAGCCTTTAGAATAAGTTGTAATGAACTTCATATGCAGGTGCATGGTATCAAAATGATTTTAACTGATTTTTATAATTCATTCAATGTGAAGTTAATTCTTCACTTCTTAGATTAGATTATCCTCAATCATCAATATTTGATGATTTGTTGGCATGGTGTCTAGAAAATTAATATCAGGCCGTAGGTAGTGTGCTCGTATGTTGACTTCTCTAACTTGAGTAGATTATTTTCTTTTGTGTTGCTTATATGTAGTTCTTTGGCCATTTCCTATAATAATGAACGGCCTCCTTTTCTATCGGGAAGGGTTGCAGATAGAACTTGATAAGCTGATGCTTCTTGTGAGATGAAATTTTTTTTTTTTGATGGTTATGTTGGTGTTATGGTTTTTAACAAGAAATGACCCGGTGAGGCTTTGCGCAGTTAAATCCGCTTCTATGGTTCCATTAAAATAGTTTAGGAGTATTGTGCCAGGTGTAATTTCTTCAACCATAGGCAAATGTTGGCTGCTCATGAAATTGCAAGTAGCTTTGAGGGTTTTCAGTAAATTTGGCATACATGTGAAGTTTAATATATTGACAAGTTTCTAGTTTTACATATTGAAATATAATTATACGCTTTAAAATTGCTAGTAATTCCAAATATTTCTTCTTCATTGGTGGTTCTTGCAAATTGTATTTATTCATTCTGTAATGTACTAACTGTCATATTAATTTCATATTTCGACAATAAAAGGGAGTTAATTACACCTAATTTTGTCCAGTGCATGGGGAAATTAATATTCTGAAATCCTTCTTTTACAATCTTTAATTAGTATTGAATTTGTGATGGTATTTTTTGATAAACATATTCATTATCTTTCAAAAACTGTTTTATTTTATTTGAAATTTTTTTGTGTTATTTATTCTCTCATTGTGTAATTTATTGATTATTACTTGGTTGTTGTTACAATATTTTATAATATTGTTGTTCATCTTTCTTTTTCTTCTTTTTTTCTTTTGATCCTATGAAACTTAATAATGTTTTTATTTTCGTGGTTTGAAAATAGAGATCAAATTTTGTATCTGATGTAATTCATGGAACAAGTAAGGGTCCAGGAGTTCTACCTTAATATAGTTCGAAACTTTTTTTACTTATGCTGGCAAGAATCGTGGAATTGTATTCATTGACTTCAATGAGGACGAGAGATCCTCTGCTTTGGCAGAGGAGGTGTCGTATAGATTTTGATAACGAGGTCGTGTACTGACATGGAAGTTATATGTTAGAAGCTGAATTGAGCGATGACAACGTTTTATGAGACGCAAAAGTAAAGCAAAATATCCTCTAGGAGTCTTTTAATATGTTCTATAGAATGGGATTCGATTATTTTTGCCTAAGCAAACTTTGTGAATTTGTCAAGTGCTATCAATACTAATAACTTCTCTGTTGAAAATATTGGGTCTATAAGTTAATATGTGCGGTTTCCTAAGAGATGGCGTGACTTGTATTATTCCATTGGAACATGCGTTGGAAAGCTACTGTCATTGTACGTCATTATAGTATATGTCATTCATTTGAAGCGTAAACAACAATTTTTTTTTTCACTCAAATATGTCGAACCTTATGCCTGAAAAAGTGTTTTTGCGGTGAGTTCTTC
Organism: Volucella inanis; assembly: GCA_907269105.1. Taxonomy (NCBI): domain Eukaryota; kingdom Metazoa; phylum Arthropoda; class Insecta; order Diptera; family Syrphidae; genus Volucella; species Volucella inanis. The sequence goes on from OU026154.1 coordinate 50,138,113, forward strand.
TTCAATACTTTAATATGAAGAAAACTGCTGCCGAAAGTCATCGTATTTTGGTGGAAGTTTATGGTGAACATGCGCTAGCTGAGCGAACATGCCAAAAGTGGTTTGCACGATTTAAAAGTGGTGATTTTGACTTGGAAGACGATGAATGGCCTGGACAGCAAAAAAAGTTTGAAGATGAAGAACTGGAAGCATTGCGGTTTTGCATGTCCGAAATGCTGCTGGAACGCCACAAAAGGAAGTCATTTTTTCATTGGATTGTTATTGGTGATGAAAAATGGATCCATTACGACAACCTCAAGCGCAAAAAATCATATGTGAAACCCGGCCAACCAAACAAATCAACGGCAAAGCCGAATATCCATGGCGCGAAGGTAATGCTCTGTATTTGGTGGGATCAGATGGATGTGCTGTATTATGAGCTGCTAAGACCGGGCGAAACCATCAATGGATAACACTACCGAACACAATTAATCCGTTTGAAGGGAGCAGTAGCCGAAAAACGCCCGGAATATGCGACGAGACACGAGGCAATAATTTTCCATCATGACAACGCTCGGCCCCACGTTGCTATTCCGGTTAAGAACTATTTGGAAAACAGTGGATGGGAAGTCTTAAGTCTTACCACACCCTCCTTATAGCCCAGACCTTGCCCCTTCTGACTACCATTTGTTCCGGTCGATGCAGAACGCCCTCACTGAAATACGCTTCACATCAGAGCAGAATATCAAAAATTGGGTTGATTCATTCTTGGCTGCCAAGCCGGCGCAGTTCTTTTGGGATGGGATCTACAAATTGCCAGAAAGATGGGGAAAAGCCATAGCTTCAAATGGGCAATACTTTGAATAATACTATTGTACATGTTTTTCTTAAATAAACGTTCAAATTTTGAAAAAAAATATGTAACGTATGTACTGGATAATTTGGAATGGGATTGGAATTAATAACTGGATTGTTTAAATGGCGTTCATATTTATTTTCTTTACATATAGTGCAATTTCTGAGAATTTTGATTTTTGAATTCATTCTGGGAAAGTAAAATTTTTGACGTATTTGCAATCGGTTTTCAAAAGAATTTTTAAGAGCTCTTTTCGCTAATTCTTTTTCGCTAATTTTGCATAGTCCTTTATGAACCTGCGTTAATATCCTGACATACCGATGAAGAATCTTAGCTCCTTAAGATTTTTAGGATTTTTATCGGCTATTGCTGAAACTATTTTGCGTTTCGGTTTTATACCATCTGTTCCGATGATAAAACCTAAGAATTCAATGTCTTTTTTTAAGAATTAGAATTTGTCCAACTTTCATATTACTCTTTGTAAGGGTTTCAAAAATTACTTCTAAATTTTCAAAGTGCTGATTCTCGTTTTCTCCAAAGGTGACTATGTCATCAATGTACACGTACACGTACGAATTTTTTAATTTAATAATCAGTACGTAGACTTAATTTTTTTTTTTCGATTGACGGTTAATCCGAAGCACTGACTTTGTTGTGTCTTTGATGGGTGCGGTTTCGTGATATTTTACCCCACTAATGGGGACGTTTGAGACGTATTGCAGTAGTTTTTAATTGACTTTTCCCGATTATTACTATACTTTAGTTTTTAAAAAACTTGTACTATAACCGACATTTTCGTGGATTTGGGTATCAATTACGAACACAACTTTTAAAAAATATTATTTTTTTTCGTGCCTACACCTTATTTAACTTTGTCAACTTAAGATTAAATGTATTTATGTACAATATTTATGTTTTCAATTTTGATTATTAAGCGCAGATGTACTGCGCCGAGTGTTGAAATATTTCTTTGAATAAGTTGCATAGGTGAAATGAGCAGCCGTGGGAATGAAGTTCACGTTCAGGTGTATTATATGAAGTTGATTTTAACTGATTCTTAGAATTCATTCAATGTGAAGTTAAATTTTATCTACGCGAAGCATATTGAGCGAAAGATCGGTAGTTAAAATGACAAATTGTACAGTAAAATGTAACCTGTGTACCATCGAGTGTTAAATTTTTTTTTTATTTTAAAAGGTAAATGCTTTATTTGATTAACTGATAATTAATAATAATTAACTTCAATGCTTGATTAAAAAAAAAAAAAACATACAAAGTTAGTTATTCTATAATTCACAAAGCAATTGAATGTATGTCAAGTCAAGATACAAATGTTTCGATAGGGAGCATTTATTGTGAACGGACCTTATTTTTTTTTTGTTTGGTTGCTATGACACCTGTCAAACGTATTTAGTATATATCAAGTCATTGAGTAAGCAATATCAACTTTTTTCATCGAGTTAAAAATGTCGAATTTAGTACCAGAAAATGATGATTTGCGGAAAGAATTAATTTTTTAATGATTTGATGTAGAGCCGCATCAAATGCTTGTCGAGGCATATGGTGATCATGCTCTATCAGAAGCAACATGCAAAAGATGGTTTCAACGGTTCAGAGATAACGATTTTGATGTGAGAAATGAAGAACGTTGAAGACCACCAAAAAATCTTGAAGACGCCGAATTGCAAAAATGTTAAATGTTGCACAACAAACAATTTCTAATCGTTTAAAAGCTATGGGAAAGATCCAAAAGTTTGGAAAATGGGTTCCACATGAATTGCATGAAAGACAGATGGAAAACCGAGAAACCACTTGTGAAATTTTGCTTCAAAGACACGATAAAAAATCAGTTTTGCATCGAATTGTTACTGGCGATGAAAAATGGATTTATTTTCAGACTCCTAAACGGAAAAAATCATGGGGACCAGAAAGGTGTGGTGCACCACGAGCTCCTAAAACCTGGTAAAACGGTTAATACAGATCGGTACTGACAACAAACGATCAATTTGAACCATGCATTGATCGGAAAACGACCAGATTGGGCCAGAAGACACGGCAAGGTGATTTTGCTTTAAGATAATGCACCTGCATACAAAACTGGTTCAGGATACAACCAAAGCACTTGGCTGGAAGCCGCTACTCCACGCGCCGTATTCAACAGACTTGGCTCCTTCCAACCACCATTTGTTTTCATCGATGCATTAGCTGAGCAGCACTTCGAAGTCGAAAATCGGGTAACTTTTTGGTTTGCTTCAAAAGACGAACAGTTTTATTGGCGTGGAATCGATAAATTGCCTGAAGGATGGGAAAAATGTGTAGCTAGCAATGGCCAATACCTTGGATAAAATGTTTGATTGAGTATGGTCATTTTCGAAGCCTTGAAATATTGGTAAATATTGACAATAGAATTTTTCCCAAGTAAATTGACTCTAGCTCATAGAAATTTGATATTTTGTCTATCTGTCTCGAATAATTTACTGAATGAAATTACATAAATATTCGAAGTTCAAAAAAGAGACTAAAACAAAATACTAATTAATTTGCAGTCCTAGCAAACTCCCAGCCTTAATAACAAGGAGACAAAAAAAAAAAAAACTGAGTGTAAAAATGAGTGTTAATTTCATAACTGTTGTCAACCCCAAAGCGTACGGTGATAATGCAGATACCTGTGAGAAATATATAAATAATGTTAAATATAGTAGCAGTTAAAGGAAGTAAGAGAAGATGTATATTTAAATATTGGTGGGTTCGGACATTAATTAAGTCAGACAAATTGCTTACTGGTGTAAATGATCTTCTTATTAACCTGAAACATATATTATGTCCTCTGTTTTCCAAACAAGTCATGCTTTACTGTGCAGTCAACATGTACAGCTGATAGATACAGAATGTACAGAATGACAGATATCTGTTAGCTTACTCATGGAATGTTCCTCTTACAAAAGTTATGAAAAATACTATTGTATCTTGAAGAAAACACCGAACGGTTTGAATGCCGTAGTTGGCATAATATAGGTATTAATAAAATTTGTAAGCTGACAGGAGGAATTTGAGCCAAAAAATTTATTTTATACTTTCTGATTCGTATAAGATGTCAACCTTCATGATCAATTCATTTTCAGATAGTATTGGTCTTCATGTTGACTTATAAGGACTTAACTGGTGGATGGCGATTGTCATTAATTCCTTGCAGATCATGACCCTTTTTTATGGATATTAGCTTAGCCCTACTTTACCACAATACAATTGTGTTCGGAAGTCCTAAATTGACGATTGAATTTTTGAAGATCGGCTTTGTGATATAAAATATTTGAGTACTTTTTGGGTACGCAAACTTGTTGCCTTATTAAGTATATGCTTATACAATATGTTTCGGTGAAAAATATTCTTTATGAAAGCCATAATCCCAACACTGCCACATTTGAATCATTATAGTTTGTTTCGGATCAGTTATTGTAGTGTTTGAGACAATATCATGAGTGGTGCCAAATTCGTAATGGCTTCAATTTCATATACATACATGGGCTGAAAAGTCCGTTTCTAAGAGAGGGCATCACTTGAATTAAATCCATACCAACGTACGTACATACATACATACGTACCAACCTTCAAAAGTTACGTGTATAAATTTGACAGCTGTCGGACGATTAGCTCTCGGGATATAGTGTTGTAACTTTTGTTATTGTGAAAAATTGGATTCAAAGCAATTTCGTTTGGAGCCGATGCAAAGAAATGGCTTAATAAGTTATACCCGGACTCTGCACCAGCCGAACGAACCATTCGCAAGTGGATTGAAAAATTTAAAAGTTGTAATACAAGCACCGAAGATGATGCACGCAGTGGACGTCCAAAAGAGGCTGTTTCACATGAAAACATCAAAAAAGTCAACAAAATGATTAAGAATGACCGTAAAGTGAAGTTGATCGAGATAGCTGAGGCTCTGAAGATATCAAAAGATCGTGTTGGATATATCATACACGAATATTTGGACATGCGAAAGCTCTGTTCAAAGTCGGTGCCGCTCACAGTCGACCAAAAACAACAACGTGTTGATGATTCAGAGGAGTGTTTAAAGCTGTCCAACCGCAATAAAACCGCCAGTCAGCTGAGTGGCGAGGTTGGCTGGCAAGGTTATGGCCTCCGTATTTTGGGATATACATGGAATAGTTTTCATTGACTATCTCAAAAAGGGACAGACTATCAACAGCGACTATAACATTGCGTTGTTGGAGCATTTGAAGGACGAAATCGCATGAAAACGGCCGCATTTGAAGAAAAAGAAAGTGTTGTTTTATCAAGACAATGCACCGTGTCACAAGTCGATGAAAACGATGGCAAAATTGAATGAATCCGGCTACGAATTGCTTTCCCACCCACCGTATTCTCCAGATTTGGCCCCCAGCGACTATTTCCTGTTCGCAGACCTTAAAAAAATGCTCGCCGGAAAGAAATTTAAGACCATGCAAATTTCATGTATTCGTGGCGTTGCGAAAACCTGATAGTAGTAGTAGTTCCCTGAGTAGAGATGCACTATAAAAAGAATTCTTTGCCTTTATTGTTATATTGTTATTATGTTTCGGATTCTCCCCTCTGTCATATTAGTACCAAGAATTTTGGGTAGCTCTTGTAATTAATTTCTGGCATCGATAAGTTTGGTTGGGTTGTCGCAATGTAGGTGACGATTATTATCTCGTCTTAGAGATATTTATAATACGAATCGTTTCATCGTAGCACGGATGAAACAATTGGACAAAAGGTCAATGAATTGTTCTAGATGTACTATTTGTTTATGTTTATGTTTTTGCAATGTATTTAGGTTTTTTGAGGATGTCTATTCTACAAAAAAAGTCTACAAAAATTTGAAAGTTCACTCTGGCTCTCACCTATTCGCTGGTAGATGTCGAAAGAGTCGGTAATTAGGGTGTAGCTCTTGCACATTTTACATAACGTCATATTGTTGACCTCGCTAGAGTTTCTTCCTATAATGGGACAAATTATTTTCTTTAGGACAGCTAGTAGAGCTTGCAGACCGCAATTTTATATCTTATCATGTAGCATAGTAAGCGGATATACGAGAGCAGTACCGGACGTTTGCTTTTACAATCTCCTATATAAATAGTGTCCTTTTCATGGATGAACAGGGCTAGGGTGAAGATGGGACTGCATCTAATGCTTTGAGATTTACCTTTTGGTGTTTAGCTTCATCTCAGATTCTTTATTCTGAATGTTATTGACAATACATTTTAATGACCTATGGTATGTAGTTCTGCTGGTCTTAAGATAAGGCGTGTACGCAATGTCTTCTAAGCCGAGTTTGTGGAAGATCGTGATTATTCCACACAATGCAAAAGACTGGAGGATAAAATCAAAGGTTACATGAAATTAATTGGTCTGTGGGGAGATCACATGATAGTATATTATTTCGCACTGTTATTTTCTGATCGAATGTATTCTAGGACTGGTAGTAAAAAATACGATTAGTGACATTAGTGACATATCTGTAATATTCTGATAAAGCGCACACTCAAGGGGGTTTTGAACCTTTAAAATGTTCGTACACAGCACGAGCGTGTATATCTACATAAATAAAAGATGGTTTCCAACTAGCTTTGCCGCGCTTGAACAAGTGTCTTTATGTGATTTCAATTGGCAAGCACTGGATCAAATTTGAGTCCAACGTCACCTGCCGCAATATATTTTTTAAACCTTTGATGATAAGCACACCATTGTCGTGGCGTGGATTAAGTTTAAGTTTTCAGGTTTCTGCGAACTTGCTTATTTTCTCTTGCATTACCAATGTAAGTCTATTTAGCCCTGTCATTACACCATCCATATAGAAGTCGTTCTTAAGGGCTTCTGTTCCCAGCCGTCATGAGCCAAACGTTGTAAGCAATTGGCAATTCTTATTAGATTCGCTTAGAATAGAATATTAAATGCTCCGACAGCAGATGTCTTATACAAACGCATTTAAGGCCTCTCAAATCCCCGAATCATTTGCTTTTCCTTTGAACTACTGTACATTTCGACAGCAACTTACGTTATGGTAAATTAAGAGCCGCAGTTTGGTATCTAAGACGCATATCAATTTGTACCGAACAAAAAGCGAGGAAGCAATGTAAGATTGTGTTTTAAAATGTTTATGTGGATACAAATGATATAACTTATGGGTCAATTTGATCTTCAACTTCTAGCAATAATGGCGTTGTATCAGAATTTCGGATCTGACCCATTTTTTCCCACACGTAGAGCAAATTACCAACTTTGTGTTCAATTTTGGTTTCATCGTAACCATCCATGGTGGTACAGGCCGCAAATCACGAGCACCTTGTTGATAAGGTGGTAAATCCAGAGCAGCACGTTTTCCACACAAAAGCACTCATTATAAATTTTTATTACTCAAAACTCTTATTACGATACAATCTAAAATAAATCCCGAGCTCTCGACAGATTGACATCAAGTGAGTGCAAATAAATTAAGCCTAAATCTAAAATCCTCGGAAATGGGAAATGTGCAGTTACTGGTCATTGAAGAAATAAAACAAGCACAGTTTTAAAAAAAAAAAACTATAAAAGCCGCCTATAAAACATTATTTTGGCCGAACCCATAGAGATCTCAACTTGAAATATATATATAAAAAAAAATACCATTTTTTGAGTTATTCAAGGATATATGTAAAAAGGATATTCTGGAATATCCTTCGTCCTAGAAAATAAAAATTAATCCAAATCTTTGAAATTTCACCTTTTCCTCAATTCAACAAGGTATATTTTATCAAATTCTGATGAGCAGAGCCAAAGTTATGATTTTTTTAAAATATAAAAGAAAGCATAAATTTTGATTTTTGGCAATTTTTGAAGTTCCTTTACACGCAAACTATATCGAATTTTGCAATTTTTTTTTGCCTTATGATTTTTACCACTCCAATGAGTATATTTACCACTTTTCAGTCAAATCGAAGGGATGTCGTTCAGAACGTCGGTCAATCCTTCATAGAATGACCCTTATTCCTTTTCAATACAACCTCTTTATTAATTACAGTAGGAATCCAATCGGTTATCTCATCCACTTTTACTTTTCTTTATCTTTTACTCAAACCTCTCGATCACTGTCTTAATTCGCACTTTAAATTCAACTGATGAAGTGACTTGCATACCTTGGGGATCTGATCTGAGTGTAGTTTCATTGAGACCCCAAATCTGCTTACTCAGTAGTTGACTATCCTCTTCTGTTATCCATTTGAATGTAGGCAGCGTCATCTTCGTTTCCATATCAGAAGATTTTGATAGCAGAAGCATTAACCATTGGTGAGCTTAGAGTAGAATCGAATTTTCTAGCTAAATGGAAAATCATATGGAAAGTATTAAATCAAATTATTAAAGTATAAAAGGAAAGTGTATATATGCAGTTCGGTTCATCAGTTGAATTTGAAATACTAATTACGAGTGTGATTAAGTGGTTAAACTAAAAGATAAAGGAAATTTAAAGGGTTGGAATGAGCGATTAAATTGTGAATTGTAATTGTATTGAATAAAGCGATTATATTCATAGTAATAAGTTCTATCATTTATACCCACACTAATATTTTACAGTATTGTGCAAATAACTTTTACCAAGGTAAATCCTGCTTTTCTGTGAAAATCGCGGCAGGACATGAAGAAAGAGCTGTGAAAGAAATTAAAGCACTGTGATATCCGTAAGAAGGCCGTTTGCTCCAGATTAAGTTTGTTTTGGTTATTTACATTTTCCACCAATACGTATTTACTCTCGATCTATCAGTTCTTCTTATTTAATTTTTAAACAAAATATTTTCAAATAAAAAAATTGGTTTAAATGATTTCAAAAATTTAATTATTTTTTATGCCAATAACCAACCAATTTCTTTTATTAAAAAAATAATCGCAAAAATTGAAATGCGTACATACGAATGTCTACCACTGTATAACTGTCAAACAAAACCTAGCTATTGTTCGGTGTGAACGCTCTTATTAGGTTTCGTAAGCCTATTTTACTATTAGTTAATTTTAACACTCAATAAGCAATTGCTAAAAGTTTTGGATATTGTATTCGATTTAGCTGCCAACATTGTGTTGTTGAAAGTTAAATAATATGCCTTGAGAAGCTTTATATAATATTATTTGAAATCCGCTAAAACAAGCAGATTGTCTCAGTCTATTGAAGAGGCGGGAAAGCGTAAAGCCCAGTTGGCTTCATTACTAATTACTACTGTCAAGCACAAAGAGGGAAAGTACAGCTTAATGGGTTGTGTTGTGCATCTAAAAGAAAATGCAAAAGCCTTAGAATTTGAAGTGGTCTTCATTTAAAAGTGCCTTAAATATATCCTTTATTAAAGGCACTTTTAAATGAAGACCACTTCAAATTCTAAGATTTCATATAAAATGTCAAAATGTAACGAAAGGTCAAATGAAATCGTTTGATGCAAATCAAATAGTTAAAGCATCTTTCACCGCCATTTCATCAGCTGTCTGTATATCCAAAGAGACGACTACAGTATACAGTACCCACTTATACTTTCGCAGTAAACAGTATATGCTGATATAAGCAACATATAATAAACCATAGTAGGAGATATCAAAAAAGTCCACAAAATAGTTACGAATGACCGTAAAGTGAAGTTGATCGAGATAGCTGAGGCTCTGAAGATATCAAAACAGCGTGTTAGATATATCATACACGAATATTTGGACATGCGAAAGCTCTGTCGAAGTCGACCGAAAACAACAACGTGTTGATGATTCAGAGGAGTGTTTAAAGCTGTTCAACCGCAATAAAGCCGAATTTTTGCGTCGGTATGTGACAATGGATGAAACTTGGCTCCATCACTTCACACCAGAGTCAAGTCGACAGTCAGCTGAGTGGCGAGCAGGCGAAGAACCTCGTCCAAAACGACCAAAAATTCAACAGTCGGCTGGCAAGGTTATGGCATCCGTATTTTGGGATACACATGGAATAATTTTCATCGACTATCTCCAAAAGGGGCAGACTATCAACAGCGACTATTACTATCACACTAGTACATGCACCGTGTCACAAGCCGATGAAAACGATGGCAAAATTGCTCGCCGGAAAGAGATTTGAAACCGAAATCGTACTACAAAACTGGTATCGTTATATTGAAAAATCGTTTCAATCAGTGTATCGTCCTCGAAGGCAATTATATTGATAAATAAAGTTGAATTTTGCAAAAATTTTGTGTTTTACTATAAAACGGCACTGACTTCTCAGCCCATGTGTTAAAATATAAAATTTTAGAAACCATTGGAAAATACTAATTACAAGTTCTCTTTATCGGAAAATGCTTGATGTGGCCTATCAGTTGCAACGATTTTGGATATTTTTTCTTTTATATTCGAGATATTGGCCTCCAAACACAAAACTCTATTTCAGTATTGACATTGACATTTTTTAGGCTTAATGCTAATCCTTCCTTCTTGAGCAACTTAAGAGATTTTTTTAACATTCCCCACATTCCCATCAGTAATGAAATTATATTGGATAACAATATCATCCATAAAGTGTATAATTGTTAAAGCTTCATCCTTCGTACCTTCATCCTTCGTACTATCCTTACTAATTGGATCAGACATTTTGCCGCAATTTTTGACATATAGACTAGTCATGGGTCCAGCCAATGCTCCAATGGCACAAAACACAATTTCTGACTGAATATTATCGGGACCAGTCATCAGGAAGAAAACACAAGTTAATATTATTACATCATGCATCATGTATACAGTAAAGATGAAGGCTTAAAAAAATTTTGGGAATTGGAAAAAGTTCCAAGTGTTCAAGTCAACAGAAGGCGAAATGTTCGAGAATCACTACCAAATGACGCACAACTGGGATAAAACAAAACGTTACATCGTCAAATTGCCATTACTGAAGGATCGCATGGTTTTGGGAGATTCACGCAAAGTGGGATTAGAGCGATTCTTTATGTTGGAACAAAGGCTCGCAAAAAATAAAAGTCTTTGGAATAAATATAACAACTTCGTTCGAGAATACAACATATGTATATGCATACTATTATTTTCTTGTCGAGCATTGCTGTGTATTTATTTCACTTTTGATAAACTGAATCGTGCAAACTAACGACAATGCACATATAATGATGAATGTTTTCAATAGTCAATCAAATGGTCTACACATTTGTCACTTTAACGCACAGTGTCTTTACCAAAGATTGATGAATTCCGCGATAGTTTGAAAAATCTGGGTTGGACTTTGTTTGTGTGTCGGAAACATGGCTACCCGATGACCTTGATGATGAAATGTGTCGACTTATAGGTTTTAGATGTTTTCGGGGTGATAGAGTTGGTCGTGTTGGTGGAGGTTTATCGTAATTGATATTAAAATGGTGCTATTTTATAGCCAGCTTTCTGTTCCTGTCTTCTCCAAACACGATCTTATCTATTTGACGTTTGATTTCTGCGATACTTTATCCCATAGAACCTTTCAGTATCGTAATTTCAAAAGAATCGATATCCCAGTCCTCGAGGAAAGCGTCCTCGGAATAAATTACGAAACTATGGGATGATTCATCGTGAGGCTTGATTTATAATGTAAAATAAAACACATATATTTGAATTTTATTATCGGCTAAAAGAACAATTCATGACATGTTTTTTAGAAATGATATCATGTAAACGTTGACCACGACTACGTCTGAGGTGGTTCATTCGGAAGGTCAAGCATAGCGACTGGTATCTCGCAGATAACAGACAGTTATGTTGGTTTACAAAGCATCAATCGTAGCTGGATTATTACTAAAGACCCGAGACTTTACATATCCCGAGAGAACATAGTCCAAAGGTGTGATATCGCATGATCTAGGCGGTAGAAAAACGTAAAATTAAGTGCTCACCATAATGGTTTCTCAACAAGTCCATTGTTGAGAGTGTTGTGTATTCAATACATATTCAATTCACTGAAAATATGAGGCAAATTCAATTCAAATTATGCGCACCGTAAGTTTCTCGAATCGCACGATAAACATTTCTTACAAAAAGATGTTTTTCGTATACATCTGAACAATTTAGAGACGCTATTGTGGTGTGAGTCATTCCATGATAATTTGCCCAACGATACTGAGCAAAAATGGCAAAGCAGTTTGATAGGAGTCACGAGTGATCTGTCAAAAAAGCCTATTGAAAATCAAAGCTCACGATGAGTCCCCCCTTATTTACCGTCTTCCAATATAGCACTCTCAGGTTAATTTTCTTAACGAAAATGTTCTAGCGTTATATAATGTGCAGAATACGTGAATTCATGCTTAAACGTGACCAGACTTATAAGCATTGGAAACGCTTTCGCTGTGAAGAACTTCATCTGCATAGGAACTAACGAACTATTGGCATCGGCAAATCTAAAAGCAATAAAGGAGTGGACCATGACTTTCTATCCTTCCAACAAACCATTACTGTATCTGAAGAGTTCTCATTACAACCTCATAACCAGCGCATTCTGCTTTCCTCTACTAGCTTCTCTTTCCTAGGAGTAAACTGTGTTGACGTACTTTCTATAAAATCCCATGTATTGGACTAGATGGCCTACATCCGCTGTTTCTTAAGATTATTCTTCCCATATTATTGATCTATATAACTTATATTTTCCCCTCAAATGAAATCAGCAAAGATCATACCTGTTTCTAAAAGTAAAAAGGGGATGATTATAGGCCAATCTCTATTCTGCCATATCTTTCCAAAGCTTGTGAAAAAATCCTTCTACATCAAATATGTCAGTATATGGAGCGTAGCAACATTTTAACTTCTAAGCAATCAGGTTTTCGAAAAAAAAGCAGCAGCATCACGGCGTTGCTAAATGTAACCGAGGATATACGACTTGGTATTGATGACGATGAGGTAACGTTTCTAGTCCTGCTCGACTTCTCTAAGACATTCGATACCGTTGATTATGGTATGTACTAAGATCTTGAGGTTATATAATGTTTCACCATGCGCCGTGAATCGGGTTCGAGCTAGTACATCCTCCTCAACCAGTGGGTCTTAAGTACGTGCTAGTTGTTAGTTCGTTACATTTAGCCCAGCCAGCAACCACTTCAACATCAGTGTTATACCTTCATGTCAGGGTTGACGCCGACGGGATTTTCATATAACTACATTCAAATTCTATGAAAAGACTTTTTCACAGAATTGCCTGGAACGGGATTCTAGCCCGCGACCCACTGCTTGAGGAGTCTATGCATATACCGCTGCACCACGGCCACCCCTTTGATTGTTAGGCATTGCTCTATACATTTGTATGCCGACGATGTAAAACCCCTTCATAATCTGCCCGCTGGGCCATATTGAGTACACCGCTACTTGTGTGAATGCCGATCTCGCTGAAGAAGCACGTTCGTCTCTGAAAAATTGTCTTTTATTAAATCCATCGAAATCGAAATGCAATTTAGCAATTTCCAGAAAATCATTGGAAAGATAACTTTTCGTTGTTTAACCTGGGAAAATCATATTAACATGATTGTTGGTAAATCCTATGGTATTCTTCGTCCATTGTGGACCACACAATTTTTCACGTCATTGACTACCAGAATTATTATTGCAAAAACTCTGAGCATGCCCGTATAACCTTATGGCTATGGAATCTATTTGAGGTGTAATTACAATAGGAAACGGAAGCTTTGCCTTCCTTATACCTTTTTTCTGATGTTTTGCTAACCCATAAACCAACTTATCTTTATGAAAGAATAAGGGCTGTTTCTACAAACAGATCCAGACTCTTAACCCACCCTCGACACTCCTCTTTGACTTCTGGACGGCAATTTTTCCCCAACTCTATTCCTTTCTGGGACCACTTACCGCGAAAACTTAGAAGGATAGATAATGCAGCACTATTTGAAAGGGAACTGAAAAAGTACTTTTCATAGTAACATCTGTAAGAATCAGAGAAACAATATCTTTATGTAATATACGAGTATGTATCACATATATGATTTCTTGTGCTCTAATTTCCAAATTATATCATGTAATGTTATCATTATTTTGTAGCTTTCATCTTTAGACTCCTCTATTTTTTAGCTTAGCAATAAGTAATAAGATATTATATCTTACTTTGTATAAGCCTTCAATGAAATAAATAAAAAAAAAAAAATAAATAAATAAATCTCAAATAAAGCTTCAGGTTGCCATTTTACCATGAAAAGATTGACGCCACAGCAACTATTTGAAATTGTTGAAACTTATTTTCAAAATCAAAAAACTGGTCGAAAAAGTGGTAGAATGTTTTATCTCTAGATGCACTTTGTTCGACGTAGCCGCGGTAAACCGCAGTCCAACACCTGGTTTTAGAATGTGATACAGCGTTAGAATGTAATACCTCTGCATTTGCGATTTCCAAGTTCGAGAAATCTCGATGATCTCAGGAGTATTTAATTCATTTTTTACGTATTATAATTTGAAAAGGCTTATTTTTCAATTACTATGATGATTTACATCGGATGGATACGTTTAACAATGCTTTTTTCAGCTTTGAATACATCGTCACAACATCAGTAATAAATCACTGACGGGCTTCCTCCCCAAGTAATGAAACAATAATAACTTAAAATGCGTGAATCCCGGTCATTACTCTCATCACCCGTACGTAGATACCCAACTGAGAAAATTTTGGGAGATTGAGGAGGTAACATTCCAAACTATTGACACGGTGGAGGACGCTGCTTATGAAAAACACTTTGTCGAAACCACAAAGTGCTTGCCTAATGGTCGATACGAAGTTTCATTGCCATGTAAGGATAGTTGTTATATTTTTTTTCTGCATTTAGAAAAACGATTAGAAAAATATACAACCTGTATCAACGAATATCTGCAGTTAGGCCACATGTACAAAGTAAATAATTGTGTGTTGAACTCGCCTCACCATTACGTGGTGCCTCATCACGCAGTTTTTAAGGAATCTATCACAACCACAAGGATGGGAATAGTCTTCGATGTTGCCTTCAAACCGCTGATGGTATATCATTAAGCGATTATCCCATGGTAGGACCTAAGACACAACCAAATATAGTCGACATAATTTTAAAATGGAGAAAATATAAGCTCACCCTTACGTCTGATATCGAAAAGATATCCCCTTAGGGTTTTAGCTCCACGGCCCCTTCAAGCTTACATTTCATAATTATCCAGTCCGGTGTGTGTGAATGGTCTGGAAACTGTAACACGGGGTGTTGGTAAACTTCCCATCAACTGCTGCAGTGGCTTGGTCTCATATATGTAAAAAATAACGCACTGGTGTATATATTTTTTGATGTTACGATTAGCAATTAAAATCCAATATTTTAAGCGAAGTTGTGAGAGCGTTTGCTGAACTCCACCATGGAGGGTTGACTAGTGTGCCTCTCTTATTAATAAGGCCTCGAATCGATACTGCAATTTTAAAATATAAGATGTCGTTGCTTGTACTGCTAGTCCGAGTTCTGTAGCCTACCCTGCAGAATCCCATGTTCATCAAAAAAAGGACAAAGTGTCTTAAAATTTGCAATGGTTGCGCGTTTTTTATGAAGGTTGCTATACACAAAAATTTGTTGTTGGACCATCCTTACAATAGTGAGCTCTGCTGCATATAGTTCTGTCGACGAAAAAATATCTCCTATCTTAGGTTCTGATAGATTTCTCATATTTGCAATAAATCTTTTGCATTATACAATGATTTGAAACATGTGTTTTTATTTTCGAATAGTTGTCTAATAATTTATCTATTATATTATTACAGGTAGTAGTGCAACGTACTTTAATCGGCTGTGTTCCTTCTTTGTTTTCCAAATCCTTGAAGGAATTCGGGTCCTTTTCACCACATACGGTTGTGTTCCAGCGCTGATGGTAAAATTCCTCTGAAGGCGAGATCTGCTAGGTTATAAAGGGTGATTCGTCGTAAGGTTTGATTTCCAATACGCTTTCTTTGACATATCAAGCGTAACTCTTCTCAAACTCAAACTCACACAGCAAAAGCGTCTCTAAATTGTTCAGCTCTATTAGGGAAAACATCTTTCTGTGAGAAATGTTTATCGTGCGATTCGAGGAACTTATTGACCAACCGAAGCCACTATTGCCAATACCAATCGCAAATTTGAGTCCCACTTTACATTAGTGGATGATACTCGACCGGTAAGACCACATCCAGCACGTAGTGAAGAGACTATGAAGACTGTGACGAATCGATTCGTCGTCGTTCTCAGCAGCTTTGCTTGGCGTATTCGACAAAAAGCGTACAAAATTTAACTTGTGCACGAATTGAAGCCAGGCGACTTGAACTTGCGTCATATTTTCAGTGAATGGCTCTGGAAAATCTCAATGAAAATCCGGTGTTTTAAAATTTTGTTCAGTGATGAAGCCCATTTCTGGCTCAATGGATACGTTAATAAACAGAATTGCCGTATTTGGGCTGATGAGCAACCCGAAAAGTACCAAGAGCTACCATTACATCCATTATAAACAACGTTATTGTGTGGTTTGTGGGCTGGTGGAATCATTGGTCCATATTTCTTCAAAATATCGCGGCATGTAAACGGACTATGTACTTCATGAAATTCAAGCACATGGTCTAGGTGAGCTCTGGCGCTACGACTCATACAACGCGTGAAACAATGGACTTGTTGAGAAATCATTTTGGTGATCACTTAATTTCACGTTTTACTACGGTTAATTGCCGGCTAGATTGTGCGATATCACACCTTTGGACTATTTTCTATGGGGATATGTAAAGTCTCAGGGCGTCAGGAATAAACGTGATAACAGTCGCTATGCTTGAACGAGTCGCCCAAAATTGGACCTTCCGAATGGGCCACCTCAGACGTAGTCGGGGCCAACATTTATATCATATCATTTTCAAAAAGTAAATGGCGTGAGTTGTTCTTTGAACTGATAATAAAAATGTTAAGTGCATTTTCAAATGTATGTGTCTTATTTTACATTATAAATCAGTCCTCACGATAAATGGATTATGCGGGACCCATTGAAATAAAAGCTTATAAGGGCCGTGGAGCTAAAACCTTAAAGGAATATTTCGCCATTTTTGTATGCCTTGCGACAAATGCCAATGTAAGCGAGATGACGACTTAGGCCTTTTTGTCAGCATTCCGTAGATTTAGGCCAAGAGAGGGATGTGTTCGTACATATATAGCGATTGTGGGAGGAATTTCGTGGGTGCAAACACTGAACTACTAAGGATGCTAAAGGATGCGAAAACAGATTGGAAGGAGGTGGCTGAAATCGTAAGCAACAGCAGTACAACATGGGATTTCCTTAATCTTGCCTCCCCCATTTCGGAGGACTTTGGGAGGGAGGCGTAAATTCGATTAAATGTCGCCTTAAAAACATGGTCAGAAATGAAGCTCTGACGTACGAGCTCAGTACACTGTTATCTCAAATAGAGTCGAGGCCGCTTTATTCGCTTAATGATGACATACCTAGAAGATGTGAACATAGAACCATTTTAATGGGCAGTCCAAGCTATTTCTTCCCACAAGCAGATTTGGTCACAGTAGAGATAAGTTACGCGTGCAGATGGAAACGTATCCAGTGAGCCATGCAGACTTTTTGGAAGTAGTGAAGTGAAGAATATCTCACTCGATTGCAGCATCGACCGAAGTGGTTGAAGACCGAACCGCACCACAAAGTTGGCGATTTGGTCATATTAAAGGACGAGCGTCTACCGGCATCCAAATGGAGCTTAGCACGGATCCTCAATACTTATCCTGGAGCAGATGGGCTTATTCGCGTGGTTGATTTAAAAACCTAAGTCGACAAGATCAGAAGACCTACAACAAAGGTTTGGCCTTCAAACGAAGCGTCTATAGACAAAGGTAACATTTAACATGAGATCTTTAGTACACACCAACCCAATCATGGAATTTTCATCAAAAATCCTTAACGCCAGTAATACCGGAATATGGTACAGTAATGGTACCACAGGTATTTCAGGAGCTCGGAGGGAGCAATCTCTTCCACAATAACCACAACTATAATTTCTACCAAAAACAAAAAACAAATCGGACTCGAATCCTGAATAACTAAAGCTTTTCTAACACAATCATCAACACTCAAACAAAATAATTCAACACATACATAAGTAAATTATCTATGATACAATATTGAATTGAATTCTGAAAATATTTTAAAATATTTTCTACACACTTAATTGAAAATCAGATTAATTTAATAACTACACTCCTAAACTTATATACTCAACAAGTCTTATTTTTCCCACTCCGGCAACACTACAGTTTTAATCTCTCATTACAAATAACTCATTTCCCATTCCTGAAAATCACTCATTTCAGAAATCACTCAACACTCTAAAACAATCCATTCACACATACGCCACAATAAAAGCAACAATATCATTCGCATTAAATTAATCACACATCATGCATACATACAGTCCACTATCAGAAAAAAAACATATTTCCATCGCATCTAATTTCTATCAAAATAAATATTTAATTTCAGCACCATTTCCAATAGTAAACAACCATTCACAATTACATACAGCACCAAGCCAATAAGATATACAACATACATGCTCGTCACCTTGTAGGAATACAACCGCTTACCTGCTAAAAATTCCACCCAACACCAAACACAACAAAAGCCATAGATAATTAATTAATACATAAATCACATTAAAAACAAACAAAACAACAACAACATCTCAAATACCATTTGCGGCATTGACAATTTGATTTATAACAAACAATCATCCCAATTATGAAATACGTATTTTGGAGTCGCATACGACTATTCTCGTATAGGGTTTTCCAAAAGGGACTTGACAACTTTGAGAATACAACATATGTATATGCATACTATTATTTTCTTGTCGAGCATTGCTGTGTATTTATTTCACTTTTGATAAACTGAATCGTGCAAACTAACGACAATGCACATATAATGATGAATGTTTTCAATAGTCAATCAAATGGTCTACACATTTGTCACTTTAACGCACAGTGTCTTTACCAAAGATTGATGAATTCCGCGATAGTTTGAAAAATCTGGGTTGGACTTTGTTTGTGTGTCGGAAACATGGCTACCCGATGACCTTGATGATGAAATGTGTCGACTTATAGGTTTTAGATGTTTTCGGGGTGATAGAGTTGGTCGTGTTGGTGGAGGTTTATCTAATTGATATTAAAATGGTGCTATTTTATAGCCAGCTTTCTGTTCCTGTCTTCTCCAAACACGATCTTATCTATTTGACGTTTGATTTCTGCGATACTTTATCCCATAGAACCTTTCAGTATCGTAATTTCAAAAGAATCGATATCCCAGTCCTCGAGGAAAGCGTCCTCGGAATAAATTACGAAACTATGGGATGATTCATCGTGAGGCTTGATTTATAATGTAAAATAAAACACATATATTTGAATTTTATTATCGGCTAAAAGAACAATTCATGACATGTTTTTTAGAAATGATATCATGTAAACGTTGACCACGACTACGTCTGAGGTGGTTCATTCGGAAGGTCAAGCATAGCGACTGGTATCTCGCAGATAACAGACAGTTATGTTGGTTTACAAAGCATCAATCGTAGCTGGATTATTACTAAAGACCCGAGACTTTACATATCCCGAGAGAACATAGTCCAAAGGTGTGATATCGCATGATCTAGGCGGTAGAAAAACGTAAAATTAAGTGCTCACCATAATGGTTTCTCAACAAGTCCATTGTTGAGAGTGTTGTGTATTCAATACATATTCAATTCACTGAAAATATGAGGCAAATTCAATTCAAATTATGCGCACCGTAAGTTTCTCGAATCGCACGATAAACATTTCTTACAAAAAGATGTTTTTCGTATACATCTGAACAATTTAGAGACGCTATTGTGGTGTGAGTCATTCCATGATAATTTGCCCAACGATACTGAGCAAAAATGGCAAAGCAGTTTGATAGGAGTCACGAGTGATCTGTCAAAAAAGCCTATTGAAAATCAAAGCTCACGATGAGTCCCCCCTTGTTTACCGTCTTCCAATATAGCACTCTCAGGTTAATTTTCTTAACGAAAATGTTCTAGCGTTATATAATGTGCAGAATACGTGAATTCATGCTTAAACGTGACCAGACTTATAAGCATTGGAAACGCTTTCGCTGTGAAGAACTTCATCTGCATAGGAACTAACGAACTATTGGCATCGGCAAATCTAAAAGCAATAAAGGAGTGGACCATGACTTTCTATCCTTCCAACAAACCATTACTGTATCTGAAGAGTTCTCATTACAACCTCATAACCAGCGCATTCTGCTTTCCTCTACTAGCTTCTCTTTCCTAGGAGTAAACTGTGTTGACGTACTTTCTATAAAATCCCATGTATTGGACTAGATGGCCTACATCCGCTGTTTCTTAAGATTATTCTTCCCATATTATTGATCTATATAACTTATATTTTCCCCTCAAATGAAATCAGCAAAGATCATACCTGTTTCTAAAAGTAAAAAGGGGATGATTATAGGCCAATCTCTATTCTGCCATATCTTTCCAAAGCTTGTGAAAAAATCCTTCTACATCAAATATGTCAGTATATGGAGCGTAGCAACATTTTAACTCCTAAGCAATCAGGTTTTCGAAAAAAAAGCAGCAGCATCACGGCGTTGCTAAATGTAACCGAGGATATACGACTTGGTATTGATGACGATGAGGTAACGTTTCTAGTCCTGCTCGACTTCTCTAAGACATTCGATACCGTTGATTATGGTACCTTATGTACTAAGATCTTGAGGTTATATAATATTTCACCATGCGCCGTGAATCGGGTTCGAGCTAGTACATCCTCCTCAACCAGTGGGTCTTAAGTACGTGCTAGTTGTTAGTTCGTTACATTTAGCCCAGCCAGCAACCACTTCAACATCAGTGTTATACCTTCATGTCAGGGTTGACGCCGACGGGATTTTCATATAACTACATTCAAATTCTATGAAAAGACTTTTTCACAGAATTGCCTGGAACGGGATTCTAGCCCGCGACCCACTGCTTGAGGAGTCTATGCATATACCGCTGCACCACGGCCACCCCTTTGATTGTTAGGCATTGCTCTATACATTTGTATGCCGACGATGTAAAACCCCTTCATAATCTGCCCGCTGGGCCATATTGAGTACACCGCTACTTGTGTGAATGCCGATCTCGCTGAAGAAGCACGTTCGTCTCTGAAAAATTGTCTTTTATTAAATCCATCGAAATCGAAATGCAATTTAGCAATTTCCAGAAAATCATTGGAAATATCCTATTTTCCAACTATCAGCTTAAACAGCGCTCCAATCGAGTACGTTGATACCGCTCGTAATCTTTGAGAAAGATAACTTTTCGTTGTTTAACCTGGGAAAATCATATTAACATGATTGTTGGTAAATCCTATGGTATTCTTCGTCCATTGTGGACCACACAATTTTTCACGTCATTGACTACCAGAATTATTATTGCAAAAACTCTGAGCATGCCCGTATAACCTTATGGCTATGGAATCTATTTGAGGTGTAATTACAATAGGAAACGGAAGCTTTGCCTTCCTTATACCTTTTTTCTGATGTTTTGCTAACCCATAAACCAACTTATCTTTATGAAAGAATAAGGGCTGTTTCTACAAACAGATCCAGACTCTTAACCCACCCTCGACACTCCTCTTTGACTTCTGGACGGCAATTTTTCCCCAACTCTATTCCTTTCTGGGACCACTTACCGCGAAAACTTAGAAGGATAGATAATGCAGCACTATTTGAAAGGGAACTGAAAAAGTACTTTTCATAGTAACATCTGTAAGAATCAGAGAAACAATATCTTTATGTAATATACTAGTATGTATCACATATATGATTTCTTGTGCTCTAATTTCCAAATTATATCATGTAATGTTATCATTATTTTGTAGCTTTCATCTTTAGACTCCTCTATTTTTTAGCTTAGCAATAAGTAATAAGATATTATATCTTACTTTGTATAAGCCTTCAATGAAATAAATAAATCTCAAATAAAGCTTCAGGTTGCCATTTTACCATGAAAAGATTGACGCCACAGCAACTATTTGAAATTGTTGAAACTTATTTTCAAAATCAAAAAACTGGTCGAAAAAGTGGTAGAATGTTTTATCTCTAGATGCACTTTGTTCGACGTAGCCGCGGTAAACCGCAGTCCAACACCTGGTTTTAGAATGTGATACAGCGTTAGAATGTAATACCTCTGCATTTGCGATTTCCAAGTTCGAGAAATCTCGATGATCTCAGGAGTATTTAATTCATTTTTTACGTATTATAATTTGAAAAGGCTTAGTTTTCAATTACTATGATGATTTACATCGGATGGATACGTTTAACAATGCTTTTTTCAGCTTTGAATACATCGTCACAACATCAGTAATAAATCACTGACGGGCTTCCTCCCCAAGTAATGAAACAATAATAACTTAAAATGCGTGAATCCCGGTCATTACTCTCATCACCCGTACATAGATACCCAACTGAGAAAATTTTGGGAGATTGAGGAGGTAACATTCCAAACTATTGACACGGTGGAGGACGCTGCTTATGAAAAACACTTTGTCGAAACCACAAAGTGCTTGCCTAATGGTCGATACGAAGTTTCATTGCCATGTAAGGATAGTTGTTATATTTTTTTTCTGCATTTAGAAAAACGATTAGAAAAATATACAACCTGTATCAACGAATATCTGCAGTTAGGCCACATGTACAAAGTAAATAATTGTGTGTTGAACTCGCCTCACCATTACGTGGTGCCTCATCACGCAGTTTTTAAGGAATCTATCACAACCACAAGGATGGGAATAGTCTTCGATGTTGCCTTCAAACCGCTGATGGTATATCATTAAGCGATTATCCCATGGTAGGACCTAAGACACAACCAAATATAGTCGACATAATTTTAAAATGGAGAAAATATAAGCTCACCCTTACGTCTGATATCGAAAAGATATCCCCTTAGGGTTTTAGCTCCACGGCCCCTTCAAGCTTACATTTCATAATTATCCAGTCCGGTGTGTGTGAATGGTCTGGAAACTGTAACACGGGGTGTTGGTAAACTTCCCATCAACTGCTGCAGTGGCTTGGTCTCATATATGTAAAAAATAACGCACTGGTGTATATATTTTTTGATGTTACGATTAGCAATTAAAATCCAATATTTTAAGCGAAGTTGTGAGAGCGTTTGCTGAACTCCACCATGGAGGGTTGACTAGTGTGCCTCTCTTATTAATAAGGCCTCGAATCGATACTGCAATTTTAAAATATAAGATGTCGTTGCTTGTACTGCTAGTCCGAGTTCTGTAGCCTACCCTGCAGAATCCCATGTTCATCAAAAAAAGGACAAAGTGTCTTAAAATTTGCAATGGTTGCGCGTTTTTTATGAAGGTTGCTATACACAAAAATTTGTTGTTGGACCATCCTTACAATAGTGAGCTCTGCTGCATATAGTTCTGTCGACGAAAAAATATCTCCTATCTTAGGTTCTGATAGATTTCTCATATTTGCAATAAATCTTTTGCATTATGCAATGATTTGAAACATGTGTTTTTATTTTCGAATAGTTGTCTAATAATTTATCTATTATATTATTACAGGTAGTAGTGCAACGTACTTTAATCGGCTGTGTTCCTTCTTTGTTTTCCAAATCCTTGAAGGAATTCGGGTCCTTTTCACCACATACGGTTGTGTTCCAGCGCTGATGGTAAAATTCCTCTGAAGGCGAGATCTGCTAGGTTATAAAGGGTGATTCGTCGTAAGGTTTGATTTCCAATACGCTTTCTTTGACATATCAAGCGTAACTCTTCTCAAACTCAAACTCACACCGCAAAAGCGTCTCTAAATTGTTCAGCTCTATTAGGGAAAACATCTTTCTGTGAGAAATGTTTATCGTGCGATTCGAGGAACTTATTGACCAACCGAAACCACTATTGCCAATACCAATCGCAAATTTGAGTCCCACTTTACATTAGTGGATGATACTCGACCAGTAAGACCACATCCAGCACGTAGTGAAGAGACTATGAAGACTGTGACGAATCGATTCGTCGTCGTTCTCAGCAGCTTTGCTTGGCGTATTCGACAAAAAGCGTACAAAATTTAACTTGTGCACGAATTGAAGCCAGGCGACTTGAACTTGCGTCATATTTTCAGTGAATGGCTCTGGAAAATCTCAATGAAAATCCGGTGTTTTAAAATTTTGTTCAGTGATGAAGCCCATTTCTGGCTCAATGGATACGTTAATAAACAGAATTGCCGTATTTGGGCTGATGAGCAACCCGAAAAGTACCAAGAGCTACCATTACATCCATTATAAACAACGTTATTGTGTGGTTTGTGGGCTGGTGGAATCATTGGTCCATATTTCTTCAAAATATCGCGGCATGTAAACGGACTATGTACTTCATAAAATTCAAGCACATGGTCTAGGTGAGCTCTGGCGCTACGACTCATACAACGCGTGAAACAATGGACTTGTTGAGAAATCATTTTGGTGATCACTTAATTTCACGTTTTACTACGGTTAATTGCCGGCTAGATTGTGCGATATCACACCTTTGGACTATTTTCTATGGGGATATGTAAAGTCTCAGGGCGTCAGGAATAAACGTGATAACAGTCGCTATGCTTGAACGAGTCGCCCAAAATTGGACCTTCCGAATGGGCCACCTCAGACGTAGTCGGGGCCAACATTTATATCATATCATTTTCAAAAAGTAAATGGCGTGAGTTGTTCTTTGAACTGATAATAAAAATGTTAAGTGCATTTTCAAATGTATGTGTCTTATTTTACATTATAAATCAGTCCTCACGATAAATGGATTATGCGGGACCCATTGAAATAAAAGCTTATAAGGGCCGTGGAGCTAAAACCTTAAAGGAATATTTCGCCATTTTTGTATGCCTTGCGACAAATGCCAATGTAAGCGAGATGACGACTTAGGCCTTTTTGTCAGCATTCCGTAGATTTAGGCCAAGAGAGGGATGTGTTCGTACATATATAGCGATTGTGGGAGGAATTTCGTGGGTGCAAACACTGAACTACTAAGGATGCTAAAGGATGCGAAAACAGATTGGAAGGAGGTGGCTGAAATCGTAAGCAACAGCAGTACAACATGGGATTTCCTTAATCTTGCCTCCCCCATTTCGGAGGACTTTGGGAGGGAGGCGTAAATTCGATTAAATGTCGCCTTAAAAACATGGTCAGAAATGAAGCTCTGACGTACGAGCTCAGTACACTGTTATCTCAAATAGAGTCGAGGCCGCTTTATTCGCTTAATGATGACATACCTAGAAGATGTGAACATAGAACCATTTTTAATGGGCAGTCCAAGCTATTTCTTCCCACAAGCAGATTTGGTCACAGTAGAGATAAGTTACGCGTGCAGATGGAAACGTATCCAGTGAGCCATGCAGACTTTTTGGAAGTAGTGAAGTGAAGAATATCTCACTCGATTGCAGCATCGACCGAAGTGGTTGAAGACCGAACCGCACCACAAAGTTGGCGATTTGGTCATATTAAAGGACGAGCGTCTACCGGCATCCAAATGGAGCTTAGCACGGATCCTCAATACTTATCCTGGAGCAGATGGGCTTATTCGCGTGGTTGATTTAAAAGCCTAAGTCGACAAGATCAGAAGACCTACAACAAAGGTTTGGCCTTCAAACGAAGCGTCTATAGACAAAGGTAACATTTAACATGAGATCTTTAGTACACACCAACCCAATCATGGAATTTTCATCAAAAATCCTTAACGCCAGTAATACCGGAATATGGTACAGTAATGGTACCACAGGTATTTCAGGAGCTCGGAGGGAGCAATCTCTTCCACAATAACCACAACTATAATTTCTACCAAAAACAAAAAACAAATCGGACTCGAATCCTGAATAACTAAAGCTTTTCTAACACAATCATCAACACTCAAAAAAAATAATTCAACACATACATAAGTAAATTATCTATGATACAATATTGAATTGAATTCTGAAAATATTTAAAAATATTTTCTACACACTTAATTGAAAATCAGATTAATTTAATAACTACACTCCTAAACTTATATACTCAACAAGTCTTATTTTTCCCACTCCGGCAACACTACAGTTTTAATCTCTCATTACAAATAACTCATTTCCCATTCCTGAAAATCACTCATTTCAGAAATCACTCAACACTCTAAAACAATCCATTCACACATACGCCACAATAAAAGCAACAATATCATTCGCATTAAATTAATCACACATCATGCATACATACAGTCCACTATCAGAAAAAAAACATATTTCCATCGCATCTAATTTCTATCAAAATAAATATTTAATTTCAGCACCATTTCCAATAGTAAACAACCATTCACAATTACATACAGCACCAAGCCAATAAGATATACAACATACATGCTCGTCACCTTGTAGGAATACAACCGCTTACCTGCTAAAAATTCCACCCAACACCAAACACAACAAAAGCCATAGATAATTAATTAATACATAAATCACATTAAAAA
This sequence comes from Volucella inanis, assembly GCA_907269105.1. Taxonomy (NCBI): domain Eukaryota; kingdom Metazoa; phylum Arthropoda; class Insecta; order Diptera; family Syrphidae; genus Volucella; species Volucella inanis. The sequence continues at coordinate 50,164,468 of OU026154.1, forward strand.
CAAACAAAACAACAACAACATCTCAAATACCATTTGCGGCATTGACAATTTGATTTATAACAAACAATCATCCCAATTATGAAATACGTATTTTGGAGTCGCATACGACTATTCTCGTATAGGGTTTTCCAAAAGGGACTTGACAACTTTGCATTTAATTTGTGAACGCACTCTTTCACTAAACATTAAACTGCCACTGTCAGTTTATTCAGTAATTCAGCAAACTCAACATTTTCATCATGGTAAAGTACACTAACGAGCAACGCCTGCAAATTATAAAAATTTTCTAGAGATATTCGGAGTCGGTGACTACAACTTTAAGAGCGTTAACTCCAATTTACGTTGTAATTCTCGCCCGACAGGCAATAACAAGTTTAGTCCAAAAATTTGAGTCTACATATTCGTTGTGTGATGTTGCCGTGTCAGTGAGACAAATGGTTGGTCGAAGTGTCGAAAATATCGCTGCCGTTCAGGCGTCGTTGCAAACGATCCAAATCAGTCAATTCCATGGCGTTCTCAAGAATTGGGCATCGCTCAGACCACATTATGGCGTATTTTGCGTTTACACCCATACAAGATCAAGCTGACTCAAGAATTGAAGCCAATGGGCCATTTGAAGCGACGTACGTTCTCCGATTGGGTTCTGGAGAAGATGCGCCAAGCTGATGAATTTCATCGCAAAATCATCTTCAGTGACGAAGCTCATTTTTGGCTCAATGGGTTTGCCAATAAGCAAAATATGCGTTATTGGTCGGGTGAAACCCACATGTGCTTCATGAATCACCACTTCATCCACAAAAAATAACTGTTTGGTGCAGTTTGCATGCCGGCGGAGTTATTGGGTCATATTTTTTCGTCGACGATAACGATCGTCACGTTACTGTGAATGGTAAGCGTTATCGCGCCATGATCACTGATTTTTTTTGGCCTGAATTGGAAGATATGGACTTGGACGACATGAGGTTTTAACAGGATGGTGCCACACAGCACACGCTACAATCGATTTATTGAAGAGTAAGTATGGTAAACGTGTTATCTCAAGACATGGGCCAGTCGATTGACCGCCTCCTTAGTGCGATTTAACGCCGCTTGACTGTGGGGCTACGTTAAGTCATTGGTTTATGCCATCACGCCGATGACGTTGGCCGTTTAGGCCAAAATGTGTGGCCGAGTCGTTGAAAATTGGGTCCAACGAATCGACCGCTGCAAACGTGCCCGCAGTGGCCATATGAACGAAGTCGAGTTCCATTCATAAATGTTTTGATTGTTCTTCAAGCCAATAATAAAGTTTTTGAAATATCTCAAATGGTTTGCCTTTTATGAACGAAGTCGAGTTCCATTCATAAATGTTTTGATTGTTCTTCAAGCCAATAATAAAGTTTTTGAAATATCTCAAATGGTTTGCCTTTTAATCAAAAAAAAATTTGTCAAGTCGTTATTGGAAAGCCCTATATATCGTGATTATGAAAATCAAATGCCCAACCTATAGCATCTCATCGCATATCAGTCGCCTTATATTTTCATTGTTTTATTGTCGCTTAGCATTTTGAGTACGACTATCTATTCTGAGCAGTTCGAATTTTTTTTTTTTTTTTTTGGCAATGAAAGGCATACGAACAAATGGGAAACGGGGTCTGTATAAACAAGACTCAAAAATGTTTTATAGTGTTTTGGCCGAGAAACTTAATAGCATAGGGCCTCCAACTCGTGATGGTGCAGGCTGGTTAAAGGTAAAATTGTATTTTTTCTTTTTTTTCTGATATTTTTTTGATTTTGATCAAACAGGTTTGGAATGACCAAAACTCAAAAAAAAAAAACAGAAACTACTAAGTGGCACTGGAGGTGGTCCAAATAAAACAATTATACTCAGTCAGTTGGAGGAATGCATTGCGGAAATACTTCAGCTGCAGCATGTGGTTAGTCCTACTGGTCCAACTTTCGGATTAACAAAAATGTTGGACCAAGAAACTGAAGAGGCACACGATAGCAATAAAGAGGCCGATATCAATAAGGAGATCAATAAAGAGGATATCATAAAGAGGCGGATATCAATAAGGAGATCAATAAAGAGGTGGATATCAATAAAGAGGGGGATATCAATAAGGAGATCAATAAAGAGGATATCAATAAAGAGGATATCAATAAAGAAAATTTTAATGAGCCGGATAAATCTTTTTCAAATCGAACGAGGAAAAGAAATGTAAATAAAGAAATTGACAAGAGAATGCTCCTTTTAAAGGAACAGACCAAAATCCAAGGAGAAATTCTAAAAGAGCAGATGGACACGAACAGATATTTGAGAAAAATTAAATTAAATATGTTCAAGGAGGAGTTTGCAGAAAAAAAAAGTTTCAGATATGAGATTCTTAAAATAAAAAAGCAAAACCTTGAACAAATGATAAGGAAAGTAAATTATATGACAAAAGATTTTGAAGAGTCTAATTGATGTAAAAAGTCAAAGTGGTTGTCCAGATCAACAATTGCTTCAATGTCGTATCGTGTTTTGAAACTTATCGCTATGTTGTGAACAGCGCAACAGGCATTGATGATGTAAGTGGCTTTATCTGGAGCGTAATGCAGTTCTCGTGCGCCGAGAATACATCTAAATTTATTTTTCAAAACGCCAATCGACCTCTCGACATGATTGCGTGTTTTAGCACGCAAAGTGCTGAAAGCTGATCCTGACGATCGTTCTAAAACCGAACGGAAAGGAGTTATCAAAAAATTTTCCAGTGGATAACCAGTGTCTCCTAAGGATATTTTAAAAAGATTTTTAGAAACTTAATATGAAAACAGAAAATATATGTTTTTACCTAAAAGCCAAGTGTTTCTTTCTCCATCATTATATTTTTGGTTTAAAAAGTTCCGCAACTCACTATTATTCCAGATGAACGAATCATGGCATGATCCAGGATCTATAGCATCAACATATCTAATCTGAAGTTTATGATCGCATACCTAAAAATTCTGATATTTTTTTACGGGTCTATTGATTTTACCAGCATAACATTCAATGAATGAAACCCCTTTCTATTGTTATAAAGATGCTGTATTTGTTTTTTTTTTTGGAGATCTTATTCTTACGTAGGTGCCACCTACACACCCAATAACTCCTGGAATTCTTGTTTTTATTAAAAACTGAGCTTTTTCGAATTCTGTCATCTCAAAAGTTATACATTTTGGGCAGATATATTGTTTAAATATCGATAGCAGTTCCATCAAAATAACATAAAATGTTGGTTGAGATATTCCTAACTTGAAATCGTTGCCAAGACCGGTTTGACAAAAAACCGTAAAACAGCCAAAAGCTTAAGGATAATGGGAACACTCCTCGAATTTGAACCACTTTTCAAATGCGTTTTTATCTCAGTTAAAAGTTGAATGAAAGCAGATTTTGATAACCGAAACAGCTTTATAAAACTAGGAATTAAAAATTTAATAATATGATTAAATATATGTGAAAAAAATTGCCTACATTCATTGGATCACTTTTGTCTCGGATCGACCGGCGAATTAAAATCAACTCCTTTTTTCAGTCTTCAATGTCCTCCTCAATAATAAACAATCCAATTGGGTTCATTTTTTACATTAAATCTTTCAAAACTACCTACTGAAAAGACAACTAAATTTTGTTTGCTCCGTTTTGACATTTCAAGCTGCATTGAAACGCGATGAATTTGGATGGAGTCGTATAGACCACATACTACTTTCATAATATGCTTTTAAAATACGAAACGATACGATACGACACGAATCCTACTTCAAAATTCGAACTTCATAATTGAGGTGAATGTCGCAACCGCCATTTACATACTCGTTTGCATTTTCAACGAGAACTCGTCAGAGTCCAGCGGATGCATTCATCATCTATGGGAAGTTATGATAATGTAGTTTTGTTACCCATGTCGCTTCATGTTGTCTATCTATTGGTTTTTCCATTTAAATATTATTAATAATTTTGCATATCTGTAATACAAATCGTATGATACTACATTTCCGTATTTTTAACGCGGCATTTTTATGTCAGCATTGCATAAAAGAGACAACAGGATTTCTTAAGAAAAGGAAATCAACCATTTGAATAACAACATGAACTGTCAAAATAGATTTACAAATAAGTTCAAACAAAGCCGGACAAGAAGGAAAAATGGCAAAAATAAATTTGTTTATTTTTTAATTGAAAAAGTGCATAATTCAGAATACATGTGGAACCATAAAAACGTTTTTTTATAAAAACAAACTTAAAAAGCAACAATTTTGGATACAAACGATCCAAACCATGAATAAAGAATTTAATCCAGTGGTACCTTTCACATACGGTAATTAAATACATATTTATTTATATGTTTAATAACAAATATTTATAAATATTTAAAATATTTTAAAATATTTAAAATATTCTAATTTTGAGGGGAAACTGTAAAAAAGTGAAATAATTTGAAGTCATACTTTAGCATAAAAAGACTAAAAATTTATAAAGCCAAAAAAAGTGGAGCCAGTACAGAGGAGGTGGAAAACATAGAGACCAGCTGAAAATTTAAACCAAGGCTAGACTTTCTATCAACCATAACAGATCCTAACTCTTCCGTTAATAATTTTAATAAATGGGATTTAAATATATGTACATATATTAATGAATATTTATAACAACTTTATTTCTTACTAATGTAATAATATTTACAGGTTTTGTGTAGCGAAGAAAACTTGCCTGCTATAAAAAAACAAAAATCGATGGAAGAATTTTTAAAAAACACACCGCGCTCTTCAACTCCAACTCCGATATCCCCAAACTTGTTCAAAGTGAAAGATTTTTTGAAGACATTTTAGAACCAAGTGAATTTTCAATAGCACAGAATCTGACAGACTCAACCCAATCACCCAATTTTACTCCTTCCTCTCCTTTGATAATTTCAAATGAAAATCTGAGTCAACATTTTAATACTTCCTCAATCACAGAGCATAGTAGAAAAAAACAAAGATATTCAATGACCAACCAATCGCTTGCAAATACTCTTCTGGAAGCATCGAAAGGATTGACAGATTCTATATATATATAGCTATATTTCAACAGAACTGGACACATTACCACCTGACCTGCAAATAACTGGAAAGGAACAAATCTTTTAACTTTATTAACTTTTACCTTTCACTTAAATTTACATACATATATACTTTATTTATTACTTATTACAATAGTTCAATAAAATTATTATCTGCGTTTAAATTAAAATAATTCTCAAAAGTTTTTCCTAGTCCGCTTCTTCTGGTTCTCCTCCTTTCAGGCGCAATATTGATGTAGTTTTGATTTAATATCTGCTGAATATATTCATGTGGGATTTGTTCAAAGCATGTTCTACTATCTATATTTTCGGTTCTTAAGAAGTTATGTAGGCAAACGCAAGCTAACAAAACTTGAATTGCTTGTCTAGGAGCGCGATATTTAGGAGCAAATAAAACTTGGAACCTGTTTGCCAATATCCCAAAAGCATTTTTAACGACGCGATGATTTCTTGACAACATGCAGTTAAATCGTCTTTGGTCAACTGTTAGATTTATTTCCGAATATGGTTTCATCATATAATCAGTTAGTGCAAATGCATCATCTGCAATTAATGTATAGGGTTTTCTATTAACGACTTGACAACTTTTTAAATAAAAGGCAAACTATTTGAGATATTTCAAAAACTTTATTATTGGCTTGAAATACAATCAAAACATTTATGAATGAAACTCGACTTCGTTCATATAGCCACCGCGGGCACATTTGCAGCGGTCGATTCGTTGGACTCAATTTTCAACGACTCAGCCACACATTTCGGCCGAAAAGGCTCTGAGCTCTTCCAACGTCATCGGCGTGTTGGCTTAAACCAATGACTTAACGTAGCCCCACAGAAAATAGTCAAGCGGCGTTAAATCGCACGAACAAGGCGGCCAATCGAGAGATAACACGCTCACCATACTTACTCTTCAATAAATCAATTGTAGCGTGTACTGTGTGGCTTGTGGCACCATCCTGTTGAAACCACATGTCGTCCAAGTCCATATCTTCCAATTCGGGCCAAAAATAATCGGTGATCATGGCGCGATTATGCTGACCATTCACAGTAACGTGACGATCGTTATCGTCGACGAAAAAATATGGCCCAATAACGCCGCCGGCATGTTAACCGCACCAAACAGTTATTTTTTTGTAGATGAAGTGGTGATACATGAAGCACATGTGGGTTTTCACCCGACCAATAACGCATATTTTGCTTATTAAAGAACCCATTGAGCCAAAAATGAGCCTCGTCACTAAAGATGATTTTGCGATGAAATTCATCATCTTGGCGCATCTTCTCCAGAACCCAATCGGAGAATGTAGCTCGTTAGTGTACTTTACCATGATGAAAATGTTGAGTTTACTGAATAAATTGACAGTGACAGTTTAGTGATTAGTGAAAGAGTGCGTTCACAAATTAAATTCAAAGTTATCAAGTTCCTATTGGAAAACCTTATATATGGCGACTTCGTACTTGTTGAAGGTAGATTGCATGCAATTGCTATATGTATTTCATTATTTTCAATCGCGTATTTTCGATCTGAACGAAGCCATACTCCTGCATCACCAATACGTCCATTAACTCCCGCATCTACATACAAAAAACAATAATTGGCGTCAGCTAATGAGACGAAAACGAATGGTTTCCTTCACAGTTGAAATATGTTGATGCAGCTTTATTCACTGGTCTTATTTTGCAATGCTTTCATGCAATTAAAAAATGCTGTATATAAGTTTTCTTCACAACAAATCAGTGTTTAAAATTTCACCATTTATAGCCCCAATGCAATTTGGAAAATCCCACATTTCATAAAAATCTTTTGCAATTTTACGCCAATCGTTTACGCATTGGGGAAATTTTAGGTATTCCTCGTTCAGGGCCAAATAAATTGCCAGTATACTTTTTTTTTAGTATTCTTGATATTGTTGACAGCTGAATTCGAAAGGGCAATTGAAGTGACGATTGAGTTTCTCCTGAAATTGGAACTTATTTAGATTAGAGAATTCAATATATTTGTATATATTATAGCGAAGTTGTTTAACCCACCAGTCGCCAGATTACTCAATGTCAATTGCAAGAGTTCTGCTGGCCCAATACAATTCCTGAGTCTGGGCTCTTGCTTTGTTATATGGTTTTACACTTTCCATTATTTTGTGAAATTTTGCAGGGGTCCTTTTTAAAATACTTTTAAATAATTTCGTATCTTCGCAGTGGATTTCTTTTGCTAATTTGTGGCAAAAACCTGGAATTTCATAGAATATTAGTTGAAATAGATGCGTTGTGTATTAATTTTATTCAAGTTCCCATATCTATCTTCTACTTCCCTGCGTAGTAGCCATCGTGTGGAGTATTTCATTTTTGTTCTGTTTTTTTGTTTATTTAATTCTAACACGGTTGCTATGTTCAATAAATTTATATTTACCGCACACAAAATAAGTAAATTGTGTGTATATACAATTTTAATGGGGAAATGTAAAAAAAAAAAGCTTAAAGTGGCTGAAAAATGTAGTTTGAGATACATTTTTTTTTACATTTTCGCATTTATAAAGTTAGTGCGTATTCACTTACACCAAAAGGGAAAAATGCTCTAACTTCATTTTCAGAGCATTAAAAATGGCGAAAAAATGTAGTATCATACGGGCTTAAGAAGCACAGGCGGTTTGAGTATTATGAGAAGAATAAAAAATTAACCGCATTGCGAACTTCGTTTACACCCAAGAGAATGTTGCAGTTACATTAAAATATTTATTATTATTGCATAATTAAATTCATGTTCACGTTATGTAAACGTTGAAATTGTCAAATCAAACATTATTAATAAATTCGATGTTAAATAGCATGTAACAAATGTCAACTAATAAGATGACATATATACATATATAAGACATGAACATTTGATTCAGATTTGATTTGATTCATTTTTTATAATGTTTGGCAGAGACAGTTTATTATATATTTATACGACTTGCGGTCAACACAGTGGTGGCGAGCAGAACCAATGCACTGGGTTTAAATGAGTTGTAAATTTTAATTATACCTGAATGTTGGTTCTCTGAAATGTGAAAAAAACTTGATGCCTGACTTCCTCCTCCGTCTTCATGTATCTAACACTCCGTATTAATTTAAAAAGTTTCATAGCTATGTTACTCGAATATAAGTTGATAATTTATTGCTGGATCTTATTATGGTCCGTGTCTGTAACTTCAGAGTAAATGCCTAATGTTCCTTAATTAAGATATTTGAGTCATCCTTTTATTATTTCTATAGGTTACGACGCTCCGACATACAAGATCCTTTTACCGTAGAGAATTTCTGTTGATCTGCTGTTTGCACAGATTGACGTGCCTTCTTTGGTTGGTATATTGTTACGTTGTTGTTCTGTTTCTTCTTGTTTTGGGTGAATAGATTTGATTCGACTAAGAAAGTCCGCAACTTTATTTTCTTGTCCTTTAAGTTACTCAATTTGCGTTGGGAAAATTCTTAGCCATTGTATTTTTTTTTTTAAATATTTAATAAGAAGGTGGTCAGTGGTGATCTTGAACTTATTCCCCCATAGGTATAAACGAAATTGTGATATATTCCATACAATTACAAGGAATTCTTTGTCAGTAACAGAGTAATTTTTTTCGTGTTCAGTCCAAGTTCGTGATATATAGCAAACAGGTTGTTTGTTCTGAGTTAGGACAGCGCCAATTGCGACGTTACCTGCGTCAACAAGTAAAAAGGTTTATCAAACTCGGGGAATTCCAAAATTGGGTGTGTGTCAGATGCGACTTAAGTGCTCCAAATGCATCTATATATTCAGGGTCATTTATATGAATTTTCGCTCCTTTCTTAAGGTATCTCGTCATGGGGTAGACTATTTTTGCATAGCCTTCAGTGAATTTTCTATAATATCCAGAGGCTGTTTCTTTGTTGGCAGAAGAAGAAGATTCGTAATTGCAACAAATTTTTTAATGTTATGTTTCAGACCTTCTTCTATCAGAATGTAACTCAATGTTTTTTCTAAGAAATTAATGAACACTTACTTATTTTAAGTTTAAGATTGTTATCTTTTAATACCCGAAGAACATCTGCTAAGTTCTTAAGGTTCTCTGTTAAGGATGTGGAGAATAACAGAATATCGTCTAGATAGACAAAACATGCTTTGTTAATATACATAGTCCCGTAAGATGTGGTTCATTAGCTGTTGGAATGTTGCTGGTGCAGGCATGCGCATAAATTCGTAAAGTCCTTGTAGAGTAACAAATGCTGTTATTTTACATCATCTGGGTGCATCAGTATCTGATGACAGCCCTTAGTTAGAGCGAAGCTGAAAAAATATTGCGCTTTCCCCAGTTTATCGAAAAGACTCTCTATATGAGCTACTTCCCAATCATGTTTTTTCGGTAACCTATTGTATATAGTTTTTTTGAACCGGTTTATCTTTATTAAGACGAATTTCATTGTTATAGTCGAATTGTGAGTCAAATGGTCACCATCCTTTTTTGGATGTCTTTGATTTGTCTAAAACAGTGTTTAATGGAGTTTGCTCTTCGCGATTAAGACTACCGAAGTCAGGATTGCCCTCCTCTAAATAATTAGAAGACACATCGTGTCCTTGTTCTATCTTTAGAATAGTTCGATTTTTTAAGGTAATAATTCCTCTCTCAATGTCAATGATTTTAAAAATATTCTTAAGGACATCGATACCCTGGAGTATGGTATAATTTTTATTCTCTGGACTCTGGGCATAAGCTTTAATAAAAGTGTTACTGCTATAACCGAATTCTTTTGGTAAAGGAAATTAAATTACATATATTAGTATTCCTGGGTACAGTACTATTGAAAGTTCTAATCTTTACCCTTCGTGTATCTATGGTATGATTTGGTACGATGTCATATTAAGTTTGTTTGTGTTGATGATAGTAAAAGCACTGTCTGTGTCTACTAAAACATAGTGCCGTTGGTTTTGCATATCGATGGCTAACGTCATTAGTTGTCCGAGGCTCAGTTCAGAAAAACCGGCGCTTCTTCAGAATTGATGTCCTGTTAGATCAAATCTTGATTCGTTTGGATAGTATTAGTATCCCTCGGTTCTGGTCTGTTATGTCTGTTCTGTGTGGTGTGGTTCTTGTAGTTCTCTGAAGGTTTATGTCCTGTATTTAAATTTTGATAAAGATGGTCATATTTTCTGAGATTTGTCTACTAGGATTATTACTGTAGTTTTGCCTGCTTCCCCTATCATAAGGTGAAGTATACCTAGGATTCCTCTGTTTGTTTTTTGGTTTGGTGTAGGTCTACTTGTCTCATTAATCTTCATATTTTCATTATCATAGCCAATGTAAAAATATAAAATTGTTTTTTCTGATGAATGTAATAAAGATTTCTTATTTCCCTAGCTTAATTCCCTATTGTTACTTCTAGGATTTTATTTACTATAACATTACAATGTAGTAATTTTTCCTGCTCTTGATTTTGACAAAATATCACATATGAGTTGACTTTACTTAATATATATTCTAATTTATTGGTATAATCGCAAACTCAACCTACTTTCATGTTAGATATTTCCTGGGTTAGATCTGCTCGGTTGATTACGGGTCTATAGTGCTATTTAAATAACTCCTTGGCCTGGTCCCATGTGGTCACTCCATTGACCAGTAGTAGGTCTATTGCTTGTCTTTTGACCATCGTCTATTGAATTATTGTCCAGGTTGCTGTTGAAACTAATTATATATTTCAACTGTATTACGAGGAAATATTTAAAGAAAATTTAACAGTAAATACAATATTACAAAATCAAAACGTATGTACAAAATATCCAGGTACACTTATATAGTGTAAAATAAAACACATATATTTGAATGTGAACTTAAAATTTTTGTTATCGATTAAAAGAACAATTCATGGCATTTGGCAATGAATGCGTCTAAGGTGGTCCATTTGGAATGTCGAATTTTGGGTGACTCGTTCGAACATAGCGACTGGTATCTCGCGGATAACACGAGTAATGTTGGCTTCCGAAGCGTCAATCGTAGCTGACTTATTCCTGAGACTTTACATATCCCCAGAGAAAATAGTCCAAAAGTGTGATATCGCACGATCTAAGCGACCAATTTACCGTAGCAAAACGTGAAATTAAGTGCTCACCAATATGATTTCTCAACAAATCCATTGTTTCACGCGCTGTATAGCTCGTAGCGCCGTCTTATTGAAACCAGAGCTCACCGAGGCTATGTGCTTGAATTTCAGGAAGCACATACTCCGTTAACATGGCGCGATAACAGTTACCATTGTCGGTAATATTCTGATTTGCCTCATTTTTGGAAAAAATATGGATCAATAATTTCACCAGCCCATAAACCACACCATGTCTTTGTTTCTAATGGATGTAGTGGTAGCTCTTGGTACTCTTCGGGTTGCTCATCAACCCAAACATGGCAATTTTGTTTAAAAAATTCAAGTCACCTGGCTTCAATTCTTGCACAGGTTGAATTTTGTACGCTTTCAGGCCGAGATCCTCACGTAAAATATACCAAGTTGTCGAATACGCCAAGCCAAGCTGCTGAGAACGACGACGAATCGATTCGTCAGGGTCTTCGCGTACGCTCTCAGCTAGAGCTGCTATAGTCTCTTCACTACGTGCTGCATGTAGTCTAACCGGTCGAGTATCATCCACTTATGTTAAATGGGACTCAAATTTGCGAATGGAATTGGCAATATTGGTTTCGGTTGGTCGTTTATGTGCGCCGTAAGTTCCTCGAATCGCACGAAGAACATTTATCACAGAACGCTGATTTTTGTAACACAGCTGAACAATTTGGAGACGCTGTTGTGGTGTAAGTCTTTCCATGATGACTTGCCAAACGCTACTGAACAAAAATGACAGAGCAGTTTGATAGGATTTACGCGTGATATGTCAAAAAAAAGCCTATTGAAAATCAAATCTTACGATGAATCACCCTGTATTAATAACAACGATAATACTGATAATGATGGTGTTCATAATTTGTAAGATTTTCAAAGGAAAGGAGAAGATAAAGACTGAAATTAACAGTATTGAAACAGAGATACAAAACATGAGAACCTTTGGCAGACTGAAAGAAAAGGCAGACTTTGATAACTAAAACAAAGAAAAAGCACACGAAAACAATTTAAGCAGTTTCTAGAGAATAGTAGAAATATTAGGGGAAAAGAGGAAAACACTGTTGAACTATAAAAGATGGAAACAATGCATTGATTAGAGGCAAAAAGAAAGCTTTGGACACCTGCAAAAAGTTACACAAGCAAAAGTTTAAAGCAAACGAAAGAACACAATTGGGGGAAGGAATCACCTATGGACCACACCCGCAAGAATAAGTGGAAGAAGCTTTCGTAACCACTTAATCAATCTAATCGCACCGGAATTAATTAAGATGACCTTAGCAGTATGCTAAAAGTTTGGGAAGAAACAAAGAAGAATCTTTAGATTGTAACGAAAGACTCATAATCCCAATCCATAAAAGAGATAAGGGCCACGACTGTTATAGTTACTAGCCTATAATCAAGAATATAACATATATATTAAAGTATATATGAGAATTCTCGAGAAACGGGTGAGTAAAAAGTACAGCTCACGTGGTTTGGTCACTAACAAGACTCAAGGATTCCCAAACATATTCACAACATGAAAGCCTAGCGGTCACAGTGGAATGCGGTAGAAGAAGAAATGTTTATACAGACAATTGATGTAATTTTACTGTCAAAAATTACTATCAAAAAGGCAAAAAAAAAAAAATACTACACAATGAATGGCTATCGAAATGAACCATATAACAGAACAGAAAAAGAAGGTGGAGATTTGATGGATTACATTATTCACAAATAGGTATGAATTTTGAGGAATGGAACTTAAAGCAACAATTTTTTTAATTAATAGACCACCAAGGCTAGGTTAGGTGAGAGTGGCGTTTGGAAAACCAACCCACTTGGTCCTATTGATCCATTGTGCTGCTACATGGACCTATGATCTACTTACTCATGGAACCAATTCCCTGGAATGTCTCTGTGGCCTCTCAAGGGCGGTTTTGGAATTAAGTGAGACCGAATCCAGAGACTTGATAGCGGCCTGACTATCCGAAAAGATGCGGACATCCTTTGCAGATATCACGTTTTTCTTCAGCCAGGACAGAGCTTCCTTAATCGCCAAAATTTCCGCCTGGAACACCCTACAGTGATTTGGAAGACGGAAGTAGAGGCTTAGATTTAGCTTATTGAGAAAACACCGCCACCACCCCGACTATCGGTTTTAAATTCATCTGCATAGAAATAGATAGACTTGTCTTCCATGAGAATAGAGCTCCGCTTATGCTGTTCTTTGGATTCTACTTAGTATTTTACAGTTGACTGCAAAGTCTAATCCCGAACGAACACATCGTAAGTGAGTATCGGTCTTATGACTGAGATATATAGCCAGTGGGTAAGCGATATTAACACAAATACAAATGACGTGAGAAGAAACCTCTAAATGACTACTGTAAGAGGACTTGTAAGCGTAATCAAATCAGTTACATGATTCGATTTAGTAAGAAGTACTGAAACACTTATTGACTATTGTTTGGTTGTTTGGTTCTCACGGAATGCATAAACATCTCATCAGTGGTGGCAGAATTCAATTTCTCTGCTCCCTACGCTTTAACAACAAATGAGGTGACCAAGGTAAAAACTTAAAAAAAAAAAAAAAAACAATATATCCGCTGTGGTAAATTATCAAGAAAAATCGAAGATTTTAATTGGGAATATTTAAATACATTTGAAGGGACAAAGGATTTTTACGAAAATTTCAGACAACACTTCACTTGAATTGTTATTGTTCAACATACTCTGGTATACAATCACATAATTGGATGACAAATGACCTAAGGAATGCATGTCTGAAAGAAGATCGATTATATCGAAGATACAAAATTAATAGAACAAATCAGGTCTACAAATCAGACCAAACAAATAAACAACATAAAATCTATTTACTGTAAAAATAAATTTATTAAGGCAAAAAATTTATGTTATTATTAACTTATTACTTTGCAAAAAATAAATAATATGAAAAATCTTCCAAGTCAGTTTGCACAAATATAAAAAATCTAAAATAGAGTTCACAAGTCATACGCCGCTAACTTTAGTGGTATCCAACGCTCAATGTTTTTTTAAAGAAGTCAGCGCAAGTGAAATGTATTTCATTTCATGAAATGTTTTCTTTGCTTATTGAAGGAAAATAAATCCCCAAAAGAAGACGTCATACGACCAAAGGCTTTTAAAATATATTTCTATGGCCTTACCTGCTATCATAACAAAAATCAATATACAAGGTTGGCATAAAAAATGATATCACAAACTAAAACCAATATCAATTCTGTCCGTAATGGATAAAATTCTGAAGGCAGGGATTTATAAGAGGTTTAGAGAAGTTTGAAATATAATCGAAAAATATGGTGGGATTCACAAAAAAAAAAAACAAAAATACAATATCAATCGGCTGATTGGGGACTTTGCAAACAAAATCAATGAAAGTCAAGAGAAAATCCAAAATCAAAATTATTGATTTTCAAAACGCATTCGTCGTGTTGTTTCTAAAAAGTTGGGTTCATTGATATTTATCATTTAGACGAATGAAATACTCTCAGCCCTTAAGGAGGGTACTCTTTTTGCTTACCCAGATGAAACGGCAATGGTGGTCTGACACAAATATGTAGATACGGGTGATAACGAAGGAATTTAATTTAATGTAGTCACAGCATGGTGTTATAATAATTGTCCCTTAATAAATGCCAGAAAAACCAATGTCATGCATTATGTCTGCCAAATTTACTTAAATATAATCGTAAATGAAATATTAAAGTGCATAACTCAGAATGTCTACATAAAGCAGAATAGAGACTGGGGACTACTGCTCAACGACTTTAGAAAATGTCTCTACGTACAAGTATCTGGATGTAATCGTGGACTACAATTTTAAATAAATCTACCATATAAAAACACTAACAGAAAAATTAAAGCAATCTGCCTTTCAATTAAACCATCGATGTCCAGCAGATGTTCTTTGACAGTGCTACTAAAGCTTGGTGGAATCACATCTGGGGCAACGCACCGCAGCTGCAAAAGTTAAATTCTATTAATAACAGCATTCAACAAATGTTAAATAGAGCAGATCAACGACGTGGCGATAACAATAGACAGTTCCTTAGAGGTGACCAACTGCACAAGCTGGAGGTATTGCCAATCTTCAAATACAACAACACATGCATAAAAGCTACCAAAAGCAAAATGACGAAATCCCAACAACAGTTTACATTGTAACGTCTCAAATGCTTAAATATGTTAGATGTTTTTTTTTCTTTACACCTGAATTTTTCTTTCTAAAAATGAAGATTTTTGAAATCGGGTCTCCCCTTTTCAACACATATCCATGACGAAATAATGCTGATGGAGTTATTTAAATTTTAATCGATTTAATCTAGATCTGTTTCCGCTAGAATTTGTAACAATTTGTAAAAAAGAATTTTATTGCTTAAGTTTGGGGAGTAGCAATAAATTCTCTCTTAAACCCAACATCTCTCGGGAACAGGTTTTTTTAAAATGTGTTTCAAACGTCAAAAGTAACAAGTAAAAACAAAACAAAAACAAAATTGCAAAGCAGGAAGAAGACTTTTAAATTGGTTACTATTACAATTTTATTGATGTAGTATGCGTTTAATGAGTTCTATTGTATTAGGCGAACAACTCGTGTCAATGTGAAGCTCTTTTTTATCTTCTTTCTCCATGTCCAATCATCTTTTGAGTTAATTTGCATAAAATTGAGACAAATTTAAACATTTACGAATTTGACAGTTCTTTTCAAATTTAATTGATTTGACATTTTTTACAATTCCTGTCTAAAGAAAAATATCATGAAGAAATTCGTAGAATTGGCAGGGAAATGAATTTTTTTTATAAAATTTTTTCTCGCGGGAACGAAATTTGTACAAATTTTGCAGTCCTGGAACAGACCTATTGTCATATACTCCGTAGTGAAGTATATCAACTTAGAAAGAGAAGCTTTTCGTTCCTATTTAAAAAAAAAAGGCAAACGATTATATTTAATGCATATTATGCAAAATAAGATTATTCCAATTTATACGTGTACAATGCACATACATACATATGTAAGTCGCATATGCAGCGATCTTTTCACCTTCTCTGCCCTGCCACATTTTTCAGTAACACTATGCTGTAACGTTTCTATCTGTTCACTTCTCGGTTAAATTTCATATAAAACAAATCCTTGCAACATTATACTCCTTTGTACACCATAAGGACATTGCTGTCTCTCAGCTTGAAATAAACCTTTTCTTTTTCCTACAGACATTTCAAACAACGGGATTTATTTGATTGCAATCAGAAACATATACTATTCTAATCAAAATAAGCAATCAACGTGCACTAAATAAACGAAAATCGTGCTTTGATTCAGTCCCACTGTACTATCCATGTACACAGAATGAAGATCCACATGCATTTCGTATTATATTTTTTAAATCTTAATAGTTTATTCGAGTACACTTAAACTTGGGTGCCGTTTAACGAGAACTTTTAAAAAGATAATAAATTCATGTTCTCTTATTGTATAATACATATGTACATATGTATAATAACACAATGTAATCAACGTGCAATAAATAAAGGAAAATTGTGCTTTGATTCAGTCCCACTGTACTATCCACGTACACAGAAAGAAGATCCCCATGCATTTCGTATTATATTTTTTAAATCTTAATAGTTTATTCGAGTACATTTAAACTTGGGTGCAGTATCCTACATCTCAACTTAAAAGAAGTAACGAGATAATAAATTCCTGTTCTCTTATTGTATTACTACCATAGATGAACTATTTTAGATGGCAAACTCTACTAATGCTTTTGCCCTTAAAGCCAAATGTTCGGTTTCGCATCTTCACATATTGAGTAGAAACTCTTATGAGCTCTTATGGAGCAATCCGAAATGTATCGGATCGGCTATCAGCCGACATTGCGCGATACGTTGAATTGTTCGATTTGTAGCTACAAGGTAGGTTATAGTGTAATGTATTTACTACGAATGGGTAAAATCCTTTTGCGATGATTTTATTATGGTTTTTTTGCACAAAATAGTAATTTCAACTAGTATTTGTTGTTCTTTCCTTAATTTATTTATTAAAATACATTGTTTGTGAAGTTATTACTTGTAATTAAATTTTAATATAGATAAGTAGGGTACGTTTCTACTCTACCTCGTGTAACGATTTCATATAATAAATATCTGAGGAACAATACTTTATCTGTCAGCTCAACGCTAAAGCGACCGCGTGAACGCGACATTATGATTTGGCCATTAAACTTCGCACAGGCGCACTTTAAGTAAATTACCAACACATTGTACAGGCCTGTAAGCTGCTAAAATAAAAGCAATTTGCAAGTAAAGTTCACTATGTACACACACATAGTGCCTGTCTGGATTGGCATGGGAATGAAAGTCGTGTCGCGAAAGACGAGTAGACTCTATGTGAGCAAAAAAGGAAAGGGTTGATTGCACTCAAAATTACCAAATCTCCACTCCAAACTACAGGGTGTCTTCTAATTCGTCAAAGATAATTTGGGAAATAATTCTTAAGTATACTCTAAAAAAAAAATCCTTCTATATTTATATATTTATCGAGGAGTTAAGAAAAAGTTTACTTTGGTGTATTCTGACTCATGTTAATTTAAATTGGCTAATGGCAGAAACTTCGTTTAGGACTTAATTTTTGAAAGATATACTAACTTTTGTAGCTGTGTTTAAATAAAATTATTTTTTTTTATGAACGTTATAGATTTTATAAAACTTGGGGAAACTTACAGAAGGTAAAAAAGTTTTTGGTTTCACCAAGAATTAATAATTTTCCAATATTTCTTTTATAATTGCAGAGCTAATAAAAAGTTTTAAAACGTTCTCGTTTATTTGGCTACCTGTTCCTTAAAAATTCTTAGAAAGACTTGGGTTTGAGTTAAGAAGGCCTACCTTAAAAATTTACCGAATAAAAATATTTTATATAAGAAAATTTATTAATTAAATTTTTTAGGCCAAGTTACAGTTGCTCAGAAACGCTACTTGAAATTACTTTTATGGGCTGTTACCATGAACTTTATCCTAACCAGATAAGTCTAACCAGAAATGTCATTCGTTACAACTACCTGAAATGTATGCATTTACAAACCAAGAATACGCAGACATTAATTACTTTTATGGGCTGTGCAATGGAAGTTTAACTAGACCGTAACAAAGATACCATGAACTTTATTATACCCGGCGACTAACTGGAAAAGTCATTGGTTGTGGATCTTAAAATAAGTGCTTATGCAGTTACACAACCAACGTATTATGCCGCCTTTTTGAGAGTATAAAAACGCAAACGCAATTGTTGATCGGACTTGATAACTGCAACTTGAGTACAGAGTTACGCACTATACAGACTGCAGATACCGAGCCAGTCATACACTGCTGACAAAAGAGTCTTAGGAATTCTGTCTGAAACCGTTATAAATCCCGACAATCGTTACCAAACGGGTCTGCTGTGGAAAGAAGATGCAGTCAACGTTCCGCCGAGCTATGAGATGGCTAAACGAAGGTTTCTGAGACTTGAAAATAAACTGCGTAAGGAACGAAAGATGTTTTATCAGGTGCAGATAGATCCAGAAAGCGACGATCTGCCAATCGACGTTTATGTCATGCAGTCTACGAAATTCTTCAAAAATCTTTAATGCCCTAAGATTTTAGAATGGTCACCCAAGAGCCGTCAAGTCGATAGTCGAACTACATTATGTGTATGACTACGTGGACCGTTTCGACAGCATAGCGGAACCAGTTAACGTCACAATGGCTGTAATCACGATTCACAGGACTGGAGCATTTGAACTTTGCAATCTTGCATCCAATTCGTACGAGATGTTGCGAAAAATTTCCCAACTGCATGACGCAGAACACCAAAGTATTTTGGTCGACTTAAACATAGATGCGGCAGTTGAGAAAGTTCTTACAAGTTCTGGAAGCCCTAGGAAGGTGTGTTCACATTCAGATTGAAATTTCCTCGTGTTAGCAGAGATGTCTTGGTAGACGATAGGTGCCCAACTAAGTGGCAACTGTTTAGTATCGCAGTGTCGATGTTTGACCCGTTTGGGATGGTTTCGAACTACGTAGAACACAACAAGTTGATGTTTGGATCAGTGTGGAAGCGTGGCAGGGTGGAACGATCATATTCGCGTTGAAATTTTCGAACGTTGGAAGCGGTGGAAAGTGGAACTGCCGATTTTAAGTCAGTACAGGATTCCTCAATGTCATGACTTATCATTTTCATTACCAACAGTCTAATTCTCCACACACTCGTCGATAAGCGAATGGAGAGGCGTTTCCTGCGGTTATATACCTTCGAACCGAGTTCTTCGATCGAATTAGAGTGTCGTTTGTCTTTGACAAAACAGAGTACGACCATAAGCAGCTGATGTTCAATCCTCTCTTCGAGCTGTCGGCCGCTGTACTGGGTGTAAGATTTTGTGATACTATCATTAAAGAGCCCGGTGTTCTGGAGTGACTCAATGACGGTCCTTAATGGCTTGGTTCAGATGCTCATAGATATAAGCAGTTTGTGGCATTCCGCATAGCCGAAGAACTCGATAGCCCCAAAGCAGGTCAATGGCGTTGGGTCCCTAAGAAACTAAATCCGGCGGACCAAGCGACAAGAGTGAAGAAACTTCCCAAACTTCAAGTTAGCAATGGTTGGTTAAGCGGTCCACAGTTTGTTTATATGCCCGAGGAGTATTGGTCTGCTTGTGTTATTTTTAAGTTGACAGCATATATGTCGGATGATGGTCTACTTCACGACTATAACACTCGCCGCCCGACGTACCATCATTCTACCAAAAATGCATCCGCTGTTGACACCGATCATCGATCAGTACTAAGGCTTTATGCGCCACCAAAATGACGATGCAGTTGGAAACGAGCTACGGCTCAAACACTGGATTCCAAGCGTGCGTTCTGAAGTCAAGAGGGCAAAGCACCAATGTCAATATTGACGCTTCCTCTCCGTTTAACCATTACTGCCGTTAATGGGACAGTTACCAGTTACCAGAGGACCGTCTGACTCTGTTTATAAGGCCCTTGATTATTTCGGTCCAGTTTGGATCACAGTAAGACGTCAAAAGGAGAAAGGATGATCGATCTATTTACTTGTTTGACGATAAGAGCCGTGCATCTCGAATTTGGATCGACCGATGCTTGTATTGTGTGCATCTCTCAGTCTCAGTACTAATTTGGCTTATTCTTTCTGTCCTTCCGACATTAAAAAAGGTGCGCAAAAAACGGTGTAATAATACACGAACCCCTCTATTATAAATATCTGTCAGCTTCTAAAAGTGTCATTTACCATTCGAGAGCCCAAGCCGCTGGACGTATTTTATAAAGTAAGTTATTTGAATATTAAATATATTAAAAAAACACATGTATTTCCTTCCAGAAAAGAGAACTCGCCTTATCCATTTGTTGCAAAGAAATAAATCACACTTGTCAAGTGCTGTCGCTTTTGTTGTCACGGGGGAAGTTATAATTCTATGGACACAGTGGTCTATATTAATGCCACTACAATCGGAGGACTTACACCGTACGGAAGCCTTAAGAAACATAATTCTCTTTGAAGGTATGAGTGTTCTGTTTTCAAAGCGTTTCCCTACATAAATAAAGAATAAAACTCGACTTGTTGTCGCTTTTAACTTTTTCTCGAGGTAGTAGACAATCACGAATACAGTGGTTTCATCGGGTGTAATGAAAATCCATGTATTATGCGTCCATAATTCTTTCCACATAGTGTTTTGAGACTTAGCGTCCTGGTTGAACATCGGTTAAAAGATGACCACGGGGTGGCCATGGTCTAGTGGTATATGCATAGACTCCTCAAGCAGAGGTAATTCTCTAAAAAAAAAGTCTTTTCATAGAATTTGTATGTATCCCGTCGGCGTCAACGCTGACATGAAGGCATAACACTGATATTGGAGTGCTTGCTGGCTGGGCTAAATGTAACGAACTAACAACTAGCACATACCAAGACCCACTGGTTGATGATGCACTAGCTCGTCTCGTCCAGTTTGACAACCACCTTTGGGAAAAAATATCGAAACCTAAGACACCTACGTTTCAAACTACTACAAAACCCACCCGCGCCCTGGAGAAAAGCCAGTAAAATGGCATTCATATCCCCTTGGTGCGTTGCCGGGATTATAAAAAAAAGATCTTTTTATTCAGCTGCTGGATAAGCCAATGCTCACTTTGCTCAATATTGTGAAATATTGATGGCCGGACGATAAATGTTGTTTCATTGAGAGTTGGAGCCTTGTTAATATCTTCCAGTGGTTATTCGAAATACCTCTGTAGATTATAGTCGACTCCAAGCATTGTATGCTGTAATTTCACCTCTCCAAATATCTGCTCATCAGTCTTTTCAGGCACAGTATTAGTCTTAATCAGGTCATACTCATTGGAATCGCTGATCATGAAGTATCATGTTACTAAAATCTTCGTTGAAGTTGAGGACATTTCTAGTTTGTCCATTGGATCTTGTATCCACACATTTGTTAATAATTTCTTCCATGCTCTTGTGTGACAAAAACTCAAACAAGGGCTACGTTTCAGATATACATTTAGCAACTTATTGTATTTCGTTTCAATGTCTCGCATGTAGTTAAGTGCAACCAGATATACGTTCGTCACATTTATACATATTTATTTTATTCTCGTCAGCATTCCTGTATCAAGACTAAATCTAATTGATTCTCTTCTAGACCTGCATTAGCTTTTTCGTAGAGTTGTTGATTTTCTTGTTGACTCTAGTTTCTGTCTTGTACACACTCGTTATTGCAGACAGCATAATCTTGGTATTTGTTTTTATCCTTTTTATCTGCGCTTTTTGTTACTGTCTAGCACTCCGATGTCATTGTACACTTCATCATTTTCTTCAAATATCGAGGTGAGAATTGGTTTTTGTTTTTTTTCTTCGGCAAGGTGTTATTTAAAGTCTGTTGAAAATTGAAAGTATGTTCCTCCATTTTTCTACCATGTGATTACGCAATTCATCGCATTGACTCTCCTTTGTCACTGATTTTGCCTTGTCGCACAACTTTATTATTTGATCTCTGGTCTTGTTCATGTTGACATGATCATGTAAAATGTTTGTGATCTTGGGAATCAAATGCTCGTACGTAGTACTCCTCGTTAAATTTCGGCTATTCCAATTTGTTCTATAAATAATCCAACTTCCGGGTGGGTGATTGTGTACCTTGTAGATCCCGACACCTTGCCTATTGGTCGTTTGAATGTTCCCTTCTCGATTTTCACTGTTACTACTCTGATAAGATTATCAACACTGCTGTGCAGTTCAATTAATTTGCCTAGAGGCTATTTCGATGTTGTCATCAGCTCCTGGTGTTAATGCATCTATGTTGTCTGTTAATGGACAGAGTGGCCTCGAGTTCAAACATCCTTCTACTTGCACCAGGATGGTAATCATCTCTTCGTATGTTAATTTTGCTCCCCTACGATGCGATTCAAATGATATTTGACTGACTTAAATCCGGTTTCCCAGAGTCCGCCAAAGTGTGGAGCTCCACGTGGTAATAAATGCCACTGAATTGCATTTTCGGCTAGCGTGGATTTTAATGCATCAATAATAATTTTTGCGCCAATAAAATTAGTTTCATTGTCGCTGTAAAGATGGTGTATAGATCCTCTTCTGCTAATCATACGTCGTAATGCCGCCATGAATCCATGCGTTCTTTAACCAGAAGTGAGCTCAATGTGCACTTCTTTTGTTGCCATGCAAACGAGTTTGTGAGCATCTTGTGAGCATCGTATGAAAATTACGCGTAATCTACCCCACAATGTGTGAATGCCCGGGAAAACTTTACTTGAGCCCCCGGAAGTTTTCCGCAGTTAATTTGATTCCTTGGACTTAAATCGGAAATCCATGATGCACTGATTTATTATGGCTTAAACAGTGTTTGTTCATTGGATGATCCAAAATTTTTTTCGAATGTAATTGAGAGTTAGTGTCACTCCACCGTAGAGTGTATCGCTATGGGTCGTTTATACGATTAATTTTGTCAGTGGATGCGATGATGACAGAATCATAGGATGTTTCTGATCCAATAACTCCTTTACCGTAAGGCTGTTTATTTTAAAAATTTTAAATGTTATGTCACTATTAAAGTCATGTTCTGGCTCCATGCCAATTGCTTCAATTGGCAACGCTTTTATGAACGCTGTGTTATTTAATGTCCATATGCGTAAGTTAAACCCACCATTCTAAAGTAGCTGAGTTAATTCCCTTTGAAGATCTTGGCATTCTGTTAATGAATTTGCGCCTCCAAGACAATCGTCCACATAGAATCCTTTAAGCAAGATTTTGCTTGACCGTGTATAATTTTGTTTTTCATCGCAGAGTTTTAATTACATAGAGTTTCAAATACGTATTCTTTGATGGTCCTTGGAGTTTTTTCTCCACAACATACGTTGTAGATTTCGATCCTCTTGATCGACCAAAACTTGCCGTTACAATTTTTCGACGTCAGCTGTGAAAACATTATTACTGCGTGATGTAGAAGATAATATCGTTAATAACCATCTGATACTTCCTTTCTGTGTCCAAGATTAATAATGTGCGAAAACAAATGTAAAAAAAAGGAAAAAAAATAAAGTAATGAATAATTACATACTTATGTAGTAAATTAAAAAAAAAAGAAACAGAGAATAATATAATATAATTAAAAAAATTTCAAGCTACTATAATTTCCTTTGGTCTGTTTGGCAATATCGTCCAAATTTTGAATGCAGTCAGCTATTGCAGCAGTCGAATTTCAATGAAGTTTAGTGTATACAGCACCTCTAGAAGAGTACACAGAAACAAGTTGTTTACTGTTTTGTTTTGTTAAACATTCACACAGGTGTATAGCTCCGTTAAAATTAAATCCCAAGTTCAGCAAACAGAGTTCCTGATTAGTTTGTATACGGAATAGTGCGATTGATCTAAGCATATAATTTTTTCATATAGTGAATTAAATTTAACAAAAATATTTGATGCTGTAGTGTCATTTTTCGGACGAGTACGATAAAGTGTAAAGAGTGCTGCAAAGTTGACTGAACATCAGCTGAAGATTTTCTACGGGAGTCTGTGGAACACCAAATAAAAGTGCGTCGCATGCCACCAATCGG
This sequence comes from Volucella inanis, assembly GCA_907269105.1. Classification (NCBI taxonomy): domain Eukaryota; kingdom Metazoa; phylum Arthropoda; class Insecta; order Diptera; family Syrphidae; genus Volucella; species Volucella inanis. Next base: position 50,188,776 of record OU026154.1, read on the forward strand.
TTCTCTTTTATATTTTGTGTTTTTAAAATTTCGTTGAGATCTTTTGTGGTGACATGCAATTTACCTTTTATGGTTGCGAGTTGATTTGTATGTATATTTAGTTTTAACTTAGTGGAGTCGTTCTGAATTTTATTATCGGCTAGTAAAGATGAAATGTCAACAATTTCAGCCTTAAGAGAATTCAATTCTGATTTTGTGTTTTGGGGTGAAGAATCAAGGAGAGCTATTTTGTTGTTTATTTCTCCAATGCTTTCCTTAATTCACGAACTTGGATATCGAGTAATTCTTTCTTCATTTTAGCTGAGATCAAGTTAATAATACTCACTTTGTTTATTAAGCTGTTTGGGACTTCTCTAAAGTGGAACTGATAAGGTGGCTAGTTGTATTCAATGTTCAAAGCATTTCTCTTACCGGACATCTATTACTCACATGAAACTAAAACATATTGAACACTACAATAGCTTTGCAAAAGAATTTGAACCATTCCGAGAACCTACGATTACGATGCAGAGAACTGCGTCTTAACTTCTTTACAAACTTTCACAGCTTCACAGATAGAAAAAATTCCTCACGTTCAAAACGAAAATGATAATATTCTAAGCTATGCCAGAAGGCCCTTACGTCTGGATAAGAAAAAACATATTGATACCATGTTTTTAAAATTCATAGCTCGAACTTATCAACTCTTTTCTATCGAATTTGTTGCAGCCTTAAATCCTAGCTACATTTTTCCCGGACGAAAAACTATATCTGAAAAATTGATTTCATTTCTCTATAACCAAACCAAAAGCAGATGATAAATGAAGAAGCAGTCAAACAACGGACTGTTGGACTTCAGCAGCTATGGACTCATAGGTATCACAGAGCACTTCATAAATACAAACTATGAGTTTAAGACGGTGGTGTTAAAATTCTGCCAGGCTCATGATGCACACACAAGCAACAATTTGTCATCAATTTTAAAAAATACGGTCCAAAATTTGAATCATCAAGATAAAATAAATTTCTGCATTACAGATAGTGCAACAAATATCATCGGTGCCACTTATGAAATAGGTAGGGATCTCTGTGGATGCATAGCTCATAAATTAAGTCTTATTCTTCACAGTGCTTTGCAGCTTTTTGAAACTACTTTAAAAAAAGTAAGGAGAATCGTGAACTATTATCGCTCTAGCTATAAAGCAAAAGAAAAACTTCAAGAGTTCCAAGTTAAAGTTATGGAGACATCTAATCCTTTAGTCCTTATAAACTCAGTAGTAACACGATGGAATTCCACGTTTTACATGTTACAATGTTTTATTAAATTACAAGATGTAGTACTATTATACCAAATAAAGGTACTGATTTACCAATTATTACAGTTGAAGAATGGCAATCTCTTAAGCAGCTCTGCCAAATTTTAAAACCTTTTGAACGGGCGACAAGAGAACTGAGTGCCGAAAAGTACGTAAATGCATCAAAAGCGATTCCACTCATAAACGGTTTATTCGATATGCTAGCAGAACTAAGGAAAAAAAACAAATTAATTACCAACCATAATTAATTTAACAGAACAACTTAAAGTTTAAATGTCATACAAGTTTGAGGGAGTAGAAACCAACCTCAATTTGGCGCTCTGCACAATTTTAGACCCACGGTGCAAATTGACTATGTTCCTTAATCATAGTCATAATAGTCATAGTATGCAGAAGCCATACGAACCAAAATAATTAGTATAGTACAAGCCATGATAGTCGCGGATCAAAAAAGTAAGGAAAACTCTGTAAACACCAGTGGCATTTCACTGAGTCTGAGTAATATCGCATTGGGTGAAATAGAAATAGATCTATGAAGACGAAGAAATATGTTGATTGAAAAAAGAAAAGCTAATCTAGATCCAAATACCACTACATTTTCAAAGCAAGAATCATACTTACATAATGTTTTCGCTGACATTTTATGTGATCCGTGCAATTGGTGGCGAACCAATGGATATAAACATCCGCATCAACTTGAAAAGTGTAATATGATCGGAGCATCTGTTCCAAGTGAGAGAATATTTTCGAATCCCAGTATATACAATTACAAATAGAAGAACCCTACTTTCTGCTAAGAGAGCCGAACAATTGGTGTTTCTTAATGCTTATATAAATTAAATAAATGCTTAATAACTTAAAAAATACCGATTACAAGAAGCTTATACCGTAATCCATATGTACATACATATAATATAAAATAAAAATGAAAATTAAAATCTATCTTCACTCAGACTTTGAAATACTAAGTATGAAAAAATTGCATGCGAAAAAAAATTTTATTTTTAATTTATCATACGATTTTTTATATTGGTTTTTCTAATTAATTGACACTTTCAACGCCAATCAGGGAGGGAATCAATGGTGTGCGTTTAATTTAGCATTTAATATCAGATGGGTTAAAACCATTTTAGAATACGAGATCTAGAACGAATATTGCCAAGAGCAAGAAGCGCGTCTACTCAGTAGCTCTCATCTGTTTTTTTTTTTTTTTTTCAAATTTTTAATCTCCATTGAAAAGTCTGAGATTGCAAAAAAGTGCTGATTATATGTAAGTATGGAGATTAGGTTCGGATAGCTTAGCAGGTTGATAACGTACCTGGAGCCGAGTCCATTCTATACCTCATCACACATAGTTCTATGTAGACCCATTGTGATGCCTGGGTGGGGATTAGGGATGAGATGGGAACTTGATTGCGGTTCCTTATTTTGGTTTCTACTTTACGTTTCACGTTGGTGGTCGTTTCGTCTCTGCGGAAGTCAGCCATCTAAGCTTTCTAAATAAGCCATCTTGTTGCATCCAGAAATCTGAAAATAGATGAAGCAGCAGATAGTTCTGAGAGGTCGTAGAAGTAACAACTTCAAAATATTCGTTGTCTCAAATTATTGAAGCTAGAACACATGGGAGAGTATCCTCCCATGAGTGTATGTCCCTATGTCTCTGTTTCTGCATAGGAAATCATCGGTAAGGCGCAGCTTTATTTTTTTTATTTTATTTTGTTTTATTTATTTTTATTATTTTGTTAATTTCATTAAAATTTAACAATAGCCTTAAAGGCTATTCTGCAAAAGTTTGCTTTTCACACTTTTATGATTAATTTTTGGTAAGCAAGCTTAGATTAATACATAATACTATACAATCCTTTTAATAATAATTAGATCATTAAAGAAAAAAACTGGTAATTGATAAGATAAACTAAGTAAGTAAGCTATTTAAGTTCGAATTCAATCTTTCGAGTTTTGACATTTTGTATATTTTTTTAGTTCTTGCGGAATTGTGTTTAGAACGTCAGGTACGCTGCATTTCAGCTACTTTCGCACGTGGTTATTGTAGAATCGGAGTTCGTGAAGCATACCTTGAGCCCGTATTCTTGTGTTAATTCCATGTTGAATTGGTGTAATGAAACGGTTGTCATCATAGTAATTCAGTATCAGGGTCATCTTGAAGATATCTTCTCCTCGAAGCATTTTAAAACGCCTTCGGGTTATGTACATCTATCTTCTTCAGTGCTGAGTTTTGGAGTTTTTGAATTTTCTGTATATGTGTTGCTGATGCATTGCCCCATACAAATATACTATACCTTAGTTTAGATTCCACAAAGGCAAAGTAAGGTTGTCTTAATACGACCGTTGTGCCATGGCATTTTAGATGGGTTAGTGCATATAAAACTATTCTGAGGCTAACCCCCACAAAAAGTTGCTGTCGATCGTAACTCCCAGATATTTGTATCTCTCCACTGTGTCTATACGACAAAGTTTCATATTTGAAGTGAATTTGCAATTGTTTATGCATAATTTTTGTTTTAGATTCATTAACCGTTAAGCCGTGATCATGACACCACTTTACCGCGTTGTCGAACTCCTCCTGCATGATTTCAGTTGCCGTACGCAAGGATCTGTGAAGCACCAATATTACCGTATCGTCTGCATATGCAAATGAAATAGCCTTCTTGAAAACTCATAACAGCTCATTGGTATACAATATGAACAAGATTGGACCCAGTTTGAATCCTTAAGAAACTTTATATTGAACGTTTTCATTTTGGCTTTATGCATTGTTTATTTTGACGGAAAATTTCCTGTTCGTCAGATATTCACGTAGGCAATCTGCCATAAGTCCTCGTATACCAATATTTTCGAGCACTTCTACTAGTTTGTCCTGGTTAAGTGTACCAAAAGCTTTACTGAAGTCCACAAATAGCACTAAAACATGATGACTTTTATTAAGACTTTCGTTGGCGCAATTTGCAAATTCTCCTTACAGCTTACCAGTGGTTTTATTTTTCTGGAAGCCGTACTGGCTTGCGTGTAGCAGTGAATTTTTTGCAGCCTGTTTGTTATCACCTCTTACATGCACTTTTCTATTACTGGCAATATTTATATTGGCCGATAATTTTTAAGGTCGCTTTTTGTACCTCCTTTGTATATCGGTCTGATTACAGCAGTCTTTAAGCTTGTAGGGATTTTTGCTTGTGCAATACTCAAGTTAATTAATCTACACAATAATGGGGTAAACATGTCCGTGTGCCTTTTTATAGCTATAGCTCGTATTCCATCAATACCTGGTGACATGTATTCACTCAATAGATTAATTATTCTTCGAGTTTCAAAGAAATCTGTTTCCTGAATATAAATTTTTTCTGGTTAAACTTGATTTTGTATGTGTCGATGTAACCAAGTCACAATGATGCACAATATCTTTTATTTGCGTGTTAAAGTTGTTTACACACATATTAGTTAAGTTATTCAGAAATATTTTGCCAGTGAAATTCTTTATTATAGTTTCATCCAAACTTCTCTCTTTTATTTTTTCATAGAGGTCACTGCATCACAAATATACCTCATTTTATCATGAACACCACTTTTATTCAGTGATATAACTGTCTATTACAGCTGAATCGATTTGGTTATGTGTAGAGTTAATTAAAATGTGATTAATCGTTGACTTTGCTTCAGTATTCGGGTCTACTCTGGTATACTCCTTAATCACATCAATCATTTCATTTCACACCATACACATCCAAATCTTTCACATTGATGTTCATATCACTCATTACCATTATCTTGTTCTTTTTTCTCAGTTGTCTAACGTTGTGTCCGCATTCTTCGATAAATGCATTTCGGCGTTACCTGGTGGTCAATATATTCCTATTACATACTTGTACAATTATGATGCAGTAATTGAGTGCGAGTAATTTTGCCCACATCGGCAACGATACTTATCAAAATCGGCTGCACTCTCCTACACATATCTTCAGTTCTCCTGCCTCGCTCTTTTCTTTGTCATCCACATTACGTGTTTGTTGTGTTTTTTCAGCTGATTATTAACGTAAACAGTGGCATCGGGCAAAGCTGCGCTCACGCAGCTTGTTTGATTAACCAATTGAATTTTCTTCATGCTGGATGCAAATGTAGCAACTATAGTCGATCGTTCGGGGTTTTTGTTTCCGTGCGATATCTTTCTGTGGTGTCGGTGTCGTTGATCTCACATTAAACCGTTTTTCATATTCCCTTCACTACCTCTAATAGGTTTTCTTGAAGGATAGGGATAATGTTCTTTATGGTAATATTGTTTTTGATCACTGGCTATTCAAGTGTGTTGATCTATGTTTGCGAAATTTCTATTACGACACATTTTCTTTTGTTTGTTTTTTTTTATTTCATTTAGTTCTTTTATTATGTTGTCCATAAGGTCATTGTATTTTCTCATGTTAGTTTTGAGATCATCATACTTAGCGGCTAGGAAATCGCAGCTTGTCATAATTTCTTTAACTTCCCCTTTTATAAGACGGATCTCCGCTATAACAGCTGAGTTGTTATCAGTTGAGCTGGTGTTAGTGTGTTTACGGGGGCTACTAAGTTCACGCGTTCTCTTTGACGGTTGTTCTTGCGTAGTCAGAGGAACAGGTACTACCATATTGCTGCCTGCAGTCGTAATTTGGATATATCCACAGTTCCTGCATGTTTGTCACTTCCATGCGTCTCTTCTCGTGCTCATGGTTCTCTACGACTTTTCTGTAACCGTAGTGCCTTCGAAGTGCAGCTTTTGCTTACACGGCAAACACACTGCAAAATCGCCTTCAACGGGGAGGTGTTCATCGCAATGCCCACACACATACTTATTAACAGGGGAATAATTTTTACTTTAAAAAGATTAATTTATAATGCAAAACCAAATATAGGTGAAAAAAATTTACTCCGATGTTTAAAAGAAACTTGTGTTAATAAAAAAGTCACGGTCTTTGGATTGATTGCTTATCAGTTTAGAGATATTGAAACTTTTAAAATGGGTTATAAAATCACTAATTCAAAGGGCGATTTACAAACACGTCCAGTTACACAAAGCTTGCGTGCGCCCCCCGAAGATTGTGGCCTTTAAGTAATCTAACAAGCGTTGATTGTTTAGCTCTGCTTTCTCGTTCTTTATTTGCTGACTTTTCGCAATAATTGTCTTGAAGGTTCACAGGTTGGCAAAGTTTTTAATCCATTCACTGGCTTTTATTTGCATCGTTCACTCCACTTGCGTTCTCAGATTGCAGAGTGAACTCTTGCACTTCCCTTTCTAGAGAAGACGAGCTAGCTTGTTTGCTTGCTCATTGGCTACCACTCCTTTGTGGCCAGGGGCCCCAGTGTAGAGTAGCTTTACGATAAATGCAAAGAGCCTTAAGCTCTTCACGATAGCGCTTTGCAAGCTTTAATTTAATCTTGACTCCTGAGATGGCTTTAATAGCGGCCTGACTATCAATAAATATAAAAATATCCTCGTGGGATATTGTCTTTATTGCCCCAACTTGACTGCTTCCGCTACAGCCATTATCTTAGTCTGGAAGGCACTGCTGTAGACATCGGCGCCGGTTTCTATCTCTACCTTTGATCCATCCGATATCGGATGATATCCAGTCTTATACCATTTGGTTTCTGTTGCTTTAAACGTTGTTTCAAAGTTTCGATGGGGTACTATATAGTCCGCACTATAGCATAGACCCAGTTCTGTTTTAAGTATTGAAGTTTGGCCTTTCGGGTTTTTTTTCCACCCATTAAGTTGACTCAATCTTAAAGTGCTTTTCGCTGCTTAAGTGACACAAGATCAAATAGTAATTCAAATAAATCAGATAGTAACTCAACCTTTAAAGAGTTTGATGCGCTGTCTGTTTTCAAAATTCTGGGCAGACAACACACGAAGGGCGGAATTTTGTAATCATCGCTGAGCAAAATAACTTGATCCAGCTTGTAAATGAGCCCACACCAATACGAGATGTTGATAGTCATAAAGCCAACACCATGACATTGTTATGAACTGCTCACACTGATAAGTACACTGTGAATGTTCTTTCCCCTTTACGCTTGTAAAGATAGAGAAAAAATTCTAAAAGAACCGTATGGCAATACGATAAAGCCAATTAGAGTGGACTCTACAACTTCTTTAGGAATTTTAACTGGTTGTTATGTTTCCACGATAACGACGTGGATATCGCTGCTGATATGATCACAGACACTATTCTTTTTAGAATATGATCCTTTATCCCTCATCGAATAAAGTGTATGAAGCCAAAATAAAAGGCGTGGTATGACCCGAGCTGTAAAGAGGCTGTCAAGGTTAGAGACATTTTTTTCGATCCTACAAGACGAGCCAGAAGAGACTGCAACGCCTTTCTTAAACGTGTGAAATTCCAATATGACCAAAAACTAAGACAAAATATAAGAAGTAAAAATGTTTGGTCGTTAGTCAATAACATTAGAAATTCTGCCTCAGTCTCCATCCTAATACTCATTTTCAATGGCATTCCAGTTATTAATTATTTTTGGGATTAATCGCGAAGATTCTAGTTGAAAGCTCTTTAAACAAGGCCAAACTTCTTGCTGCACATTTTGCAGCCAGCTCAACACTTCTAGATTGTGTTTTGTCCCCGCTTACACTTGGGTACATCGAATCTTAAATGGGATGAATTCTCTTTCGCACTCATTTAGTAGCAAAAGTTATTATAGATCTTAATATGTTATATACAAGCCCACTGCCGTGATGGTGTATCTACCCTTCATCTGAAGGGTGTCCTTCTTCGCTGGTAAAACCACTGCGTAGGCTTTTTCATCAATCCTACATTTTTTGGGACCCTTTAAAAGCAGAAAACAGCATTCATCCACCTAAAAAAAGGCGAATCTTATTCTCTTTCTTCCTACATTAATCCGTTTCGTATTATGGTTCATGGTTTTCGTAACAGAGGTCCACTAGTGATTAGATGGCATGTCTCACCGAAAACTAGAACCAAAGCGTACATCAAACTGGCGAAAGCAAGAAAGTTGCACTTGATATTTCTAAGGTATTTGACAGGCTCTTTTGTCAAAATTGTGTGCTTTTTGGGCTCGATGACTCTCTTCTTCAATAGATTAGAAAATAAATTTTCGGAAATTGTCTTGGATGGTTTCAAGTCTGATATTCGCAAAATAAATGCTGGTGTGCCCCAGGGTTCCGTTCTCCGACACTCTATTAAATTTTGATTAATGATCTTACTACTCTCAATTAATTCCGATATTAACAGCATAACTAATTGAAAACTATCAACAGAGTGAAATTTAATGCTTCCAAAACTCAATCCATGAATGACACTTAAATCGTCGAAATCTAAAAACTTTCTATTCTTGGTATGTGTGTCAGTGACAACTTACGTTGGAATAATGTCGTCATAAATGCACAAATGCATAAGTGTGATGTAAGGAATATTTCATCCCCTCTGATCTGGCCTCAATATATAAGGCATTCATCCTCCAAAAATTGGAGTACAATACCCACATCTAGTCAGATGCTCCTAAAACATCTCTGCATCTGCTAGATAAGATTCAAAAGCTTCCGATAGAGCTCATAGGTGATACTTATATCAGTGAGTCAATTGACACCCTCGAACATTGACACACAACACAAATACAAATATATACTTTAAACCTCTTTGCTGATATTCCTTTAGTGGTTCTCAGGTCAGTGAATCCGATAAAGTCTACTTCATTATTGTCGAAATGGTTAAGAAAATGTAAGCCCTAGGAGAAGGCAAAATACCTATAATTAATGAAGTCATTTTAGCATTAAATCTTATGATAAGCAACACATACAATCGTGCAATTGCTTAGGAGCTGCCTTGCGAGCGTTTAATGTTCAATAGGCTTGACGCAGAAATGCTATCATCATATTTGGGATACCGGTTAAAGTACATTGACGTGTTTATAAGAAAGTTTATGAAGCACTTGTCTGACTGAAATATCTGGTTCTTCGATTCGAATGGTAAATTTTTAGCAAATTTTAATCTTCCTCTCATTCGTAGGATACCATCCTTGTTCAAAAACGCTGCAAGAGAAGTTGTCTTTATGGACACGCAATAAGCTGTCACACTTATTAAGCGTTTTATGGAAGCGTTAACATATAAAAAAATATATGAATTATGCTGGTTTGAAGACACTGCACACAAATGCAATCTAGGCAATGAAACTTATTTTAAAAGTGGCATTTTAGTAATAGCCGCTAAAAGTGAGACGGCAATACGAGGGCGGTCCCAGAAGTACCCGGCCTGACCAAGACATGAGGGATTTTGTTTGAAAATATGACTGTATTGGAACGTACGAAGTTTAATATTTGTTTGGCAGCCATCAAAAGTGAATTTGTGAAAATGGAGAAAATTGTTCATTGTTATGTGATACAATACTTTTATTTGAAAGGCCTCAGTCCAACCAATATAAAAGCTGAACTGGATTCTACTCTGTTCGTTCGTTTACAAATTTTGGGTTGCTGAGTTTAAACGAAGCTGTACGAGCTGCCAAGGCGAGCATCGCAGTGTTCGACCAAATGAGGTGACGACTCCAGAAATGGTGAAGAAAATCCACAAAGCGGTACTGGATGGTCATCGACTGAAAGGGCGCGAGCTAGCAGACATTGTAGGCATTTCAAAAAGTGCGGTACATCGCATATTTAAAATGCGGGCCCAGGCGACAAACATGATATGTTGAAAAGTTTTTCAGTACTTGCACTTAGCAAATATGACACGAATTGCAAGTGACCAAGAACTTAGTCCAAAATTTATCATATTCTATCCTTAATTGTGGACGCCTTAAAGAGGTTTTCCTATTTAACTTAGACGAGCTAGAACGTTTGGCAATTAATGCCCATAGTTAGGAACTGAATCACAAAGAGAAGACGCTTTAAAATGTAAAGAGCCTACATTTCATTCAGAAGGTTCGCGTGTCGTTGTTTTGAAAAAATAATCTTCTTTCTTTTTTAATTAATATAACTTCTGTTGAAATGTAGGACAAGCTGATGTACTACACGCACTTATTACCGGTTCGTATGGATTATCAACAGAAGACTTCTTTTTCGATTTTGATTTGATTTGCAACTGGTCGAACAATGATCAAATATCAAACAGCTTAAAAAAATTTTATTAGGTTTCATAATTCCATTTTGATTTTCTCTAGGTAAATTTTCAAACGAAGGACATTGGTAGAGAAAACGTTTTTGAGAACAAGTAGTTGCTTAGAGGATCCACATAATTGCCTTGAATTGCACGCAGGCAGGGTTTCAAGTGTTCGACATCGTGTCTCTTGAAATGAATAAAATTTTTGTTCCCATATAAGATTTATGTGTTCTATCTAGAAGTTTTCGTATTCCTTAAGCAGAAGATACTTTGTAAGTAGGTTAAGAAAGTAAAATCTCTAAATACGAGTCAATTATTAGACGTGAGTCATGCCTCATAATAATTTCGGCTTTACAGGAAAACGAACTTTTACAACGAATAGTTGCTATGAATAAAAGAGATGAAAAGATCTCGAAAAGACATCTATTATTTATAGCAAACAGAAATAGAAGGGGGCTGAATAACGTTCAGCTTAACTTCATTCAAATTTGTAGAACTAGTCTTCCTAATGGAAGCATGGTATTCTCTGGGTTTATATGAGAAGAAATTTCAGAGATCTCCGGAAGTAACTCCGTCATTTTTAATGAACAATCGCTTAGTATTTTTTAACTTTAGAAAAGAAACCAGCGGCAAAATATTCTATATCACTCAAAGGAGTTTTATTGAAAGTTGATGGACAAGAATCGTTTCGAAACTATTATCATTCATGATGGAAAAAACAAAAAATATGGACCTAACAAACCAGAAATAAACTTCTAATAAAGTTAAATGCTGAAATTACGTAAAAGGAGAAATCGAAAGTTTACCAATTACCGAAACAAAACTGATCAAATCTCAATTTAAGAAAGAAAAAAATAGAATATAGATATATGTTATAATAAGAATCTCTGATTAGTTTTAGGAAAACAGTATCTCTATTCGTTTAAGTACAAGTTTTATTAACTCAAAAATTAATTATTTATTGTTAGTTTTAACAACCACCCAAAAACACAGGTCGACATCAATCTTACGACCGACAAGTTGAGTGACTAACTAACTCTTCATAACTCTCCAACTTTGTCCTTACTTGAGAACAAAGTTGGAGATTGAAGTGCGCGGGCGGACGCACTTGCACACTTGATGTTTGCTGGAAAAACAAAAGGTGCTGAAAGAACCAGATAAGTGCGTGCACCCTTGGGGGAATATGAAGATAACATTTTGTTACCCCCCCCCCCCCCCCCCAACAAAGAATTTTTGTCTCCAAAAATTATAACTTTATGGTTATACAAGTTATATTTTTCAAAAAAAAAAAGAAGAAAGGAAAAATCAAATGATGTAATAAACAAATTATTATTATTACGTTAACGTAAAATATGATAAATTCAAGAATAAATAACAATGGATAATAATATTTAAGGTCTGAATACAGTAATATAGAAGTTATTTAAATTCATTAGTAGAAGGAAAGAAAATAATGTAATTCAATTCAAGTCAACTTAATTCAGTTTTCAATTGCAATTTTTTGTACATCATTAAAAAATTACAAATTGTTTTCGTTTTAATTTATTTACTTCTTTGTCATAACTATGGTTACATTTTGTTCGTACAATTTTTTCTTATTTTTTTACGATTATGTATACAATTTGTCATTTCTTAACGATTAAACTTATTTTTGTAAAGTTTAACATACATAAATTCTTTAAAGGTTTCGTTCTTGTCACATTAAAAAGAAAATTAATTGTTTTCTTTTCTGAACAAAGTTTCATCCATTTATCCACAGATATATGTACTATTATCTAACACAGTAGATACTTCAAATCATGCCTCATACATTTTGAAAATATTTTCACTGAATCATTAATCGGCTTACACAACAAATTAAAGATGGAAGTTTGGCACCACTAAACAGAATTTTTAAAAAGCAATTGCATCATTCCGAACCTACCCTTTTTACCTGCCATTTCGTTTTCTACTTTTAAATCGGAAGGAACGTTTAAAGCGTTTAAAAGGAAAATAATCCACGAAAAGTAATATCACACTGTTATTCAGGCAATGTAAGGGATAAATAGAAAAAAAAGAATAAGTATGCTGTACTTTAGGCATGTATTTCCATTTTATGTTTTTTGGTGTTTATATATATTTTTTTTTAACGTGTTTTTTGTAATACCTAGGGTTTCTTTTTGTTCTATCAAGAACAAAATGACTATCCTAAAATTTGAAAGTTTCTTATACCGTGACTGTATTTTGCCAACTCCTCTGTTTTTAACTATATTCTTATATAATTTTAGATCAGCGCTAATTTCCCTTTTAAATTTGTTTACCCTTAATTCTTTATCGTTTAAAAAGATGCAATATCTTTTTTGTTAAAAAATCTAAAGTTCGCAGTTTTGTAGTTGTATGGATTGTTCTATTGTAAATATTAATAATGTTAAATTCCTATCAAGTAATTTATGTAACGTTGCGTATGTAGAGAACTTATCTATTGTAGTAAGATACATTCTATTTCGCTCAGAAACCAAATGTTAATATGAATTATATTGTTAAAGTGTTGTGGGGTCTCAGATATTTGCAACGGAATTTTAAGGGGTCTTCGATCAAGTTTTGTTACGTTACATATGTTGCAGTTGACTAATTTCTGTATTTCGATCTTAAGGTTCGGATAAAAGTACCAGTAACATTTCGATTCCCCCATGGTTTTTACTGCTATGTTAATTTTTAATTAAAGAAATTATTTAATTTTTATCCACTACGTCTTGAAGTTTGCATTTTTTTAAAAAGTTTAGGAGTCCTATTTATCGAGAAATACTTTATGTACAGATTTTAAAATTTTATAAACAATGGGAGGTCATCATAATATAGGCACATTAACCCTTTACGCATGAAGAGTCCTTTCATAACATTTAGTAAACTATTGTCACCTGTACAAGGTTTTGTACCCTTTTATGTATTATTTTCATAATGACCTTTTCTTTTTTTTCCGTAGACTAAATAGATTTGGTTTTTTATTGTTAATGAGTTGTTTAGTTAAATATATTATATGTGACTTGATTCGTCACCTCGTAATCGTGAGGTTTGATTTATAATGTAAAATAAAATATTGTACATGAATTTGAAAATGAACTTAAAATTTTTTTATCGGTTAAAAGGACAATTCATGGCATTTACCTTTTGAAAATGATATTGTGTAAATGTTGGCCACGACTACGTCTGAGGTAGTGCATTCGGAAGGTCTAATTTTGGACGACTCATTCGAGCATAGCGACATGTATCTCGCGGATAACACGAGTAATGTTGGCTCCCAAAGCGTCAATCGTTGCTGGCTTATTCCTGAAGACCTTAGACTTTACATATCCCCAACATTCCAAAGGTGTGATATCGCACGATCTAGGCGACCAATTTACCATAGCAAAACGTGAAGTTAAGTGCTCACTAAAATGATTTTTCAACAAGCCCATTGTTCCACGCGCTGTACGGCTCGTAGCGCCGTCTTGTTGAAACCAGAGTACACCGAGACCATGTGCTTCAACTTCAGGAAGCACATACTCCGTTAACATGGCGCAATAACGGTTACCAATAACGGTAACTTTCTGATTTTCCTCATTTTTGACGAAATATGGACCAATGGTGCCACCAGCCCATAAACCACACCACACCGTTGTTTTTAATGGATGTAATGGTAGGTCTTGGTACTTTTAGGGTTGCTCATCAGCTCAAATACAGCAATTTTATTTATTAACGTATCCATTGAGCCAGAAATGGGTTTCATCACCGAACAAAATTTCACGATAAAACACCGGATATTCATTGAGGTTTTCCAGAGCCCTTTCACTCAAAATATGATGCAGATTCATGTCGCCTGACTTCAATTCTTGCACAAGTTGAATTTTGTACGCTTTTAGGCGGCCGAGATCGTCACGTAAAATACGCCAAGCCAGCTGCTGAGAATGACGACGAGTCGATTCGTCACGGGCTTCGCTATAGTCTCTTCACTACGTACTGGATGTAGTCTAACCGGGCAAGTATCATCCACTAATGTAAATTGGGATTCAAATGGTATTGGCAATAGTGAATTTACTAGGTCGATTATGCGCACAGTAAGTTCCTCGAATCGCACGAAAAACATTTTTCACAGAACGCTGATTTTCGTAATACAGCTGAACAAGTTGGAGACGCTGTTGTGGTGTGAGTCCTTTCATGATGATTTGCCAAACGATAGTCATGCGTGATCTGTCAAAAAAAAAATTCTATTGAAAATCATACCTCCCGATGAATCACACTTTACGCTCTAAAGTATTTTACTGACCAAACCACAGCAAGAAGTTCCTTTTCAATAACGGAGTAATTCAGCAAGAACAGCACCTAAGGCATAGGCAGACGCATCAATAGTGAGCAAAAATGGTTTGGAAAAGTAAGGGGTTTTTAGAACAGGGTCAGTATTAAGAAGTGTTTTCAGCGTTTTGAAAGCTTGGATGTATTGAGGGTCGGATACTTTGATCTTTTCGGATTTCTTCAAATACTTAATCATTGGATAAGCAACCTTCGCGTAGTCTCTAATAAACTTACGATAGTATCCGGTGATCCCTAAAAACTGTTTAATACCTTTAAATTTACCGGGAAGTTTCATTTCAGCAACGGCTTTAATTTTCTTAGGGTCTGGTTTAATGCCATTATTTACAATAATATGACCTAGGAAACTTATATTAAGTTCAGCAAATTGACATTTACAAATACAAGTAAATATTTTCCAATTAGATTCCTTCGATTTTTGGAAAACTTTTCTCAGTGAGTCAAAGTGCTTTTCGAAACTTGTAGAGAAAACCAATATGTCGTTCAGGTATACGACACATATTTTATTTATTAGCTCACTAAGCACGTCGTTCATTAACCTTTGAGATGTGGCCGGGCCGTTCTTAAGCCCAAACGGCATTCTAAGGAACTCATAATGACCGTGCTTAGTTAAGAAAGCTGTTTTTTCCACATCTCGAGAATCAATCTCAATTTGGTGAAAATCTTTTACTAAGCCAATGGTCGAGAAACAATTACATTTTCTCAGTTCGTCGTAAAGGTCCTCCATATTGGACAACGGATAACGATCGTCTATAGTCTGGCCATTGAGCTTTCTGTAATCTATATCTAGTCTCAACTGATTTTTGACATTCTTATAACTTTTTTTTAGGTACAACCCAAAGAGTAGTATTAAAAGGGCTGTTATTTGGCTTAATAATTCATTACTGTAGCATGTCACTAATCTGCTTATTTACCTTATCTGAGTGTATCTCTGGGTACCTTTAGAGCTTACTATAAATTGGAGTCTCATTTTTAGTATTAATTCGATGCCTGACATTACTAATAAATAATAACATATCGCCCTCCTTATAAAAAATATTTTCGTATGACAAAAGTAAATTTCTTAATTTGGTAGTATCCGAACTACTTAAATACTTTGTGAAAATTGTATCGGAGAACTTATAGTTGAAGATTTCTTTGTTATATATCCCTGGAAGCTCATTACTCAAACTGTTTTTAATGTAATCTTTTCCCTTACTAAAAAACAAATTAATTGCAACATTATCAATAATCAAATACCATTTCCTTTAGTCGATAATAGGATTAAGATCACTGAGAATGTTGTTTCCTATCAATCCATCAAAAATGTTATATAATTGATATTCCAAGAATTCAACGAAATATCCTTTCTTTTTAAATTCTTTAAATAGTGGTATACTTTACATTGTGTTCGAATTTATACTCCTACCAAAAACTCTAAGTGTATGGTTATCAGGCTGTACATAAACAGTGTTTATGATGCTTAATTCAGCTCCGCAATCAATAATAAATCTGTGCGACTATTTATGACTGTAAAGGGTAATCGTTTTCTTTAATGTTCTGAAAATTTGGGAGTTCATTCAAACTATTTTCGTTTAACGCTATATCAATAGGTTCACATTGTCTGTACCTATTAGACTGTCGAGACTGGCGACTAGGATTGTAATTACTTTGAAGTTGCTCGTTTCGCGCCTGATTATAATCTTGTCTTTGTGGTTCAGTGCGAACGTTGTTATGCACAAAATATTGGTTTCCTAGGTACTCATTTTTGTAAGGTCCTGATAACGTAGGACCAACCTATACTACAATTTGATTGGCCTCATTTAAATTCTTCGGATTTCTAAGAATCGTTTTTGTAGGTTCTGAAAGGTTGCTATTAAAAGCATCCAGTGCTATTCTTTTGTTCTATAAATTAAAAGATTTCCTATGTTATCTTTTTATAGAAACGCATTATACATATATCCTACCCAAAAACTGATTTATTGTCCGATAATCCTCGATAGTATTGTAGTTTCGATTCTAGCAGCTCTTTACCAAAATTTTTACCAAAATTTTCCTTCAAAATCTCTTATTTCGGTTCAAGTATTAACTCTGCCATGTTTTTGCAATTCACACCTAGCCTTCCCTATAATTTTGTCTTTGATATACCCTATTAAAAGTGAAATGGTGTTTTCATCAAAACCCTCAAATGTAGCTGTCAATGAATCGACCCTGTCCAGAAAGTCCACTGTACAACTCTCATCTCCATCAAATTTTTGAAGTTTGCTTATTAATTTTAAAGAAATTCTTAACCGCTCTGCTACAAGAACCTCCTAGTTTTTGCTGTAATATTTTAACATTGATTGCTTGATAACGGGACATCGGTTTGAAAAACGGGAACCTGAGATGCTTGTATCACGTTGATGTGTTGAATCTTGGTAGGTTCCAATATGAATTTCCTAAAACTGAAACTTTTGTTGGTGAGCTAAGATAACAAAGATCAGGTGCAGGTGATAACAGAATCCTTTAGAACCAGATTAGCTTGACAACGGAACATCAATTTGAAAAACGGAAACGGATGTTTGTATCACAATAATGTTAATTTTCTCCTTTATTAGTTTTTATTTTTCAAAAGTTGTTTATTTTTCTTATTTTGTTTGTTTTTGAAGGGAGCTTAACTCAGATCTCGAATTGAAACGCACGCGGTGATTCTTTATTTCGAATAAATAGACTTTTTTCCCGACTTATTAGTTTTAGAAAAATAGGATCTTTATTCCTTTAAGTACAAACTTTATTGAATCAAAAATTAATTAATTATCGACTTCGATCTTACGACTGACTAGTTGAGTGACTAACTAACTCTCCATAACTCTCAAACTTTGTCTTTACTCAAAGATAAGTGCGTGCACCCTTAGGGGAATAGGAAGATAATAGGAAGATAATTGTTACAATATGAAAACGTATTAGATGGGAAAAATCAAACT
The DNA here is from genome assembly GCA_907269105.1 of Volucella inanis. Taxonomy (NCBI): domain Eukaryota; kingdom Metazoa; phylum Arthropoda; class Insecta; order Diptera; family Syrphidae; genus Volucella; species Volucella inanis. The sequence continues at coordinate 50,206,452 of OU026154.1, forward strand.
AAGCCATAAAATTATCAGAAATGTTTTCGGATTTTTAAAAAATGTGTAACATGTTATGTTACTCGTAAAAGCAGTTCAGAGCAAATTAACACTGAAATGTTACTAAGGTATGTCTTATACAAACCATTGTATTACTGTGGAATGAAAAAAGGTATGCAATCAAAGTAATAACTTGCATGCAATAAGATTAATTTAGCAAAATAGCACTTCATCAAATCAAAATGTAATTCAAAGTTAAAATTTTAAAATCATTGAGAAATTGAACCAAAGTTCAATGTAGGTGCTAGTTTCACAAAAAGTTAAATTTAGAATTATCGTTTTATCACTCAATTAACGATTCCTTCATCCGGCTCACATTAAATGTGAGGACACTTGACAACTTCTTAAACTACTGATAAAAGTTATAAATATATAAATTTTCGGCTTTCACCCGCAAGGTGTTGCCAGCACAAACAAAGTAACTAACAATTTTTTTTCTTAATAGGGCTTGGTTGGACTCCTCCACCTGAAACTGACGATCCCCTTAAATCTCTAAAGAATGTAACGAAAAAAGGAAAATAAAACGAAAAATTGGATAGGATTTCCTGTGTCAGAAAAAAATTGTGAATCAGTACAAGAAAAGAATTATGAGCTTGAGTTACTATATGGACAACTTAAAAATGAAATTTGAAAAAAGAGGAAAATAGAAAACTCAGACAAAAATTGGAGTATGAGGAACGGCTTACCGAAATCGGACATAAAGACGGTAAAGAATTTTGCATCGGTAAAGAAGAGCTGGTTAATGAAACCGCTAGGCACCCAAGCAAACCAACTACTTTAACAAAAAAATGTTCCCCGAGAAAAAACTGGATCAGCTATAACTGCAACAGTTACCACCCATCACCGCCAACCGCCGATTATAGTAACAAACTTCTTGAAATATCAACAAGTGAACTCATTGCTCAAGAAGCTTAACGAGGGAGATTTTACAATTAAATCAACCAATGGAAATGTCTATAAAATAAATGTATATGATGTCAGTGATTATAGACACCTAACAAGAATGCTAAATGAGACAAAAACAACTTGGTAGGTTAGGTTTTACTTATGCTTAATACGTACATACATAAATTTAAAAAAAAGATAGCGTTGTCAATACCTAAAACTTCCTTCGATTTTGCAGTTCCTGTAGCGCAATGCGTTCACTGCGTAGTTATAGAGTAGGTCCCAGCCTCTGCCACTATTCAAGTGTTGAGCACCGAAGAAGTTTCGGCGGAAACTTGTGCAAGTGCAACACATCCTTGCGTTCCCTGAGATTGCACAACTCGCATAAAATTTTAAGCTCAGGGCGGTACTTTACAACATTAAGATTTAAAATTTCGCTTCTTAGTTTGGTACTTTTTTTATCCACCAGGTAGCTGTTCAAAAAATACGTCCTTTTCTGCAGATAATGATTCATTTTGCTGTAGTAAGCTCTGTATTGAGATGACTGAGCTTCATTTACAAGTTGGTTGTAAATTCTGTGACTAGTTTTCTGAAATAGCATGTTTGCGTTTTGGTTTAGTAATTCCACAGAGATCTATTCCACCCCTAACTTCATCCGTTATATAATTTATGTGCAGTATAAACAGCAATGTGCTAAACAAGCAACCTTGTTTGACACCCATTAAGACTTCAAATTCCTCCGATAGATAGGCACCATCCCAAACACAAGACTTATTATTGCAGTACATGGCTCTTAAAACATTAACGACTTGGGACGAGATTCCGTACCAATATAGCTTATAGAAAAGCATTTCTATATGGAGTCAAAAGCCGCACGAAAATCCACGAAAAAAGCTTACAATTCTTTTAAAACTTTGTTATTTTCCACCTACTTCGTGATTTTATTGAAGAGCAAACTAGCAAACAATTTAGCAGATGTGTTTAAGAAAGATATTCCTCTGTAGTTTGCTGGGTCATCGCAGTCACCTTTCTTGTGTAACCGAAAAATGATAGCTTTCTGAAACCGGGCACATCAGCAGTTGAAAATATTCTACTGAATTCTTGTGTAGAAGCCAATAAGAATCCCGATGAGAAATTTGTGTAGAATTCAAACGGAAAACGGTCGTTTCCTGGCGCTTTATTTTTCTCCAATAAGCTTAACTGATTCACAAAATTCCCCGGATAATCTTGATCCGTTAATCAAAGCTATATTTTGTTCAACAAAAGATAGTTTTTTTTTTTATTTGCACCTGCATATTAAACTTTAAATGTGTTACAATATTTCTTCCGTAACAATTTAAGAAACGAGAATGAAATTTGTCTAGCCCGCATGCACTCGGTATTGAACCACTTCTGTTTGCTGATTGTGTAGATTTAACTCTTCAGCGGCTTAAGTGGAGCAGCTCTTTTGATTAACTCCATCAGTTCCTCAATTCAAGGTACAGTTTTCCGATTGCATGCGATTATAAGATTTCTGATAATTATTTTTCCATATCAACTGTGTTATATTTTCCACTGTTTGGTCACCGAAAACATTAAATGTAACTTCTAAAGTCATATGGTCGGAGTAGGTTTTCATGACATTGCGAAAATTTCTAAGGTGTGATATGCAGTTTCCAGATAAAAAGCAATAATCGAATACTGAATTAGCTATTCCTCATATAAAAGTATATTTTACTTGTATATCTTCGCCACAACAGCCATTTAATGGCATTTTCGTTTGGGCAGTTAGATGTTTTTTTGTGTACTCCGATTTTATTTCCAAAGTAACACTAAAAACTTCTTCGGAATTATTATCTTCTATTTTTTAAATATATTTGCTTGCGAATTAATTTGAACACTTAAGGATAATAAATTGCCCTAAAACAGCCGATTGCACGAAAACAGAAATCTAGTTTGAAACACAATACTATTTGACGTTGTCGCCAACAAATATCGTTAAAATGTCAAAACGAACAAATCTAAAGAAACTATTGCAGTCCCTATCATAATAAGCGAGTTTAAATTTGTCCTCTCAATCGCTGCGTGACAAGAACATCTCTAATATCTTTTATTTCGCAATTTTGCACATATATGCACTGCGAATAGCTGCCATTTTGTGAAGCTGCGATGAAACGTACGCCAACAAGGAAAAGCCCGCGCTTCAAAGAGACAGTGTCGTCCGTCCCATGTGCATTTGGAAATGCAGAAAATTCTGTTGCTGTCACCGTCGTAGAACTTATGGAGAACCCTGCCGCTTCTCCACTCCACGACAACCGAATGTCTTTCTGCCGCTCCTAAAGACCCCATAGCTAATGTCAGCATCACCGCCCCAGCACCGCAAAAAAGTCTGCTTCCAGAAATGCGTAGACGGATCATCGCTCTAGAAGAACAATTGAAGACCACACATGCGAAGATAATACCAACGCCATTATCACCAATATCGTCCGTGACAGTTGCATTGCCGCCAACTGAAAGATACGAGTGGATGACGGGACGGCGCAGGCTCAGTCCTGAGCTGTCTAGCGAGTCAAAACTGGAATTCAAAGTTGCTGTTCCGAATCCTGCCGGTCAAAGTATTTGGGCCAAGAAAACGAGTAGACGTGTACGCTCTTTTCGATGAGGGCTCGTCAGTAACCATGGTGGATCGCGACTTGGCGGATGAGCTCGGACTGAATGGTCATCGAAGTGAGCAGTGGTTTGGAGGAAGGAGAGCTCAAGAAGACACGACCATTTTGAGGTTTGAAATGTGTGACGTAGCGGAAAAGAAGAGGTATGTGCTTAATAACGTTCATGCTGCTGCCAACTTGAAGCTTCCGGTACAAACTTTAAATGAGATTGAGTTCGCTGGGAGCAGAAACGGTCTGAAGTATTTGCCAATCAAAGTCTGGTGTGAAGTCGAAGATCCTGATCGGATTAGACTACTGTCATCTGGGTCTGTCGAGTGGGACTGTGCAGCTTAAGCAAGATGGCCCGTATGCCGCTAAGATCAAACTGGGATGGGTCGTGTTTGGTCCGACCAAAGGAACCAAGTAAACGGTTGACCACAACGATGCGTGCCTCTTGATCGATTACGACACACATAAGCTAATTGTGGACTACATCGACGTAGAAAGTTTTGGTGTTCGTCCATCGCCAATGCCTGATTCTAATGAGGACATTCGCCCCCGCAGCATACTGCAGTCATCAACCATCAAAGTTGGCGGTAGATTCCAGACCGGCCTTCTCTGAAAAAGTGATACCATAGAGCTGCCAGATAACTACGCTTTGGCCGAGAAGAGACTATTGGGATTGGAAAGGAAGATGAGACGTGACAGCATATTCGCCGCCGCCAATGAGGAAATAATAAAGGGTTACGCTCTTAAGCTGCAGCCAGTAAAAGCCAGAGCGGACCGTCCCAGAACCTGGTATCTCCCACACTTCGCCTCTGTAAATCTCAACAAGCCGGGAAAGATGCGGCTAGTTTTTTGATGCGGCCGCCAAGTTTAAGGGTGTTTTCTTGAAGTCGTATCACTTAAAGGACCTCAACAGTACCAATCCATGCCGTCGGTACTGTTCAACATCCGAGTGGGTTGGATAGCAATTTGCGGTAATATCCGCGAAATGATTCACCAAGTTTTGGTTCGGCCAGAGGATAGATCAGCATTTCGGCTCGCTTACCATTACTAATGGACGTCGCACAGAAAAGCGCTGAGTTGTTATCTTCGCATGCCTTGCCGTGCGAGTGATGCATTAAGAAATCGCTAGCGACCTGTCGACTGATGCCTGCATCGTTGTGCTACGGAATTTCATCAACCGTCGAGGGGTACCAGTGCGAATACATAGCGACAATGGGAAGAACTTCGTTGGTGCCAACCGAAAGGCGAAACGCCTCACAGAGTTCTTTGGTTGCGAACGTATCCAGAACGAATTGTCATTTAAAGCGGTCGAATGTGTGTTTACTTGCCCTAACAATCCATCCGAAGGGGATGTGTGGGAACGAATGGTGCGGTGCGTGAAGAGAGTGTTGCGCCACACGTTAAAAGAGGTCTCTCCCCGAAAACATAGGCTCCAGTGTCTACTTATTGAAGCCGATAACATTGTAAATTCGCGCCCACTGACATATCTGCCAGTTACCAACGGGCAGGAGGAGCCACTTACACCTAACCATTTCTTGCTGGGTAGCGCCAACACCGCCTAGACACTAGTCTCCGGATAGCCTTTGAACAAGCTATGCGGTTTACGAAAGTAGTGGATGATCGCCCGCCAGTTGAGAGATAGCTTCTGGAAACGCTGGATAGCAGAATATAAAACCGACTCTGACACGCCGCGCCAAATGGTATAAGAGAAGAACGCCGCTCAAGGAGGGAGATACGGTCTTCGTTTGCGACCCTAGTGTTCCAAGAAAGCAGTGGTGCAGGGGACGAGTATTGCGCGTCTACGCCGGGACCGATGGAGAAGTCAGGCGTGCAGATGTACGGACTGTGGCAGGAGTGCTCCATCGCCCTGCCTCAAAGTTGGCTATTCTGGACGTTGTAGTGGTGAATAGGACTGATTCACGGAGTCGGGGATGTGGCCAAGAAATATTGTAAAAATGTCAAAACGAACAAATTTAAAGAAACTTGTCGAACCGCAGTTCGTGTCTCCTCCGCCAAAAATTCCTTTGTTCTTAAACTGAAAGTGACATCTTACTTAGGAATCATTTGGGAATAGTTTTTGTCACGAAGTACACGCGAAAAGAGACACAAACTGCGGTATGTATTTAAGTTTAACTAATGTAATACTTAAATTATAACCTTTTCTAGAAATAAGACTCCATCATAATAAGCGAGTTAAAATTTGCCTTCTCAATCGCTGCGTGACAAGAACATCTTTAATTTTGACATAAAATCCAAGATAAATTTTGATTCTCAAATGAAAACGAGATGCAAAATTTTGTTTCTGAAAAAATGAGGGGAAATTGTATCACGTCACTTTTCTTCTCCGGAGCACAGAGAAAAGCCCAAAAGAAAACGCAGTCCCAATCGAAATCGAAATTCTAATGACGAAGAATTTCGATTTAAATTGATTAGTGCTAACACTGGATGCATTCCACTGATAGAATTGTTTTTAGCTATACAGATCATTCCATTGAAATCTCAAATTAATAACAGTTCAGGTAAGTTAAGATTGTTTAATAACTCTCTTTACTTATTCAAATCGCATAGCTAATCAGTACAATTTAAATCATTTTTATGATATGGTTTTACAAAAATTTCAGTTCAGGATTCTTAAAAATATGTTTATGCAGTGCTCTTTTGTTCATAAGTGAGATTATTCTTGGTAGATTTTTTAACTAAGAGTCTTCACTAGGGCAAACTCATATTTAATTTTTGAGTGAAGTAGGATCTTGGATTGCACTTTAGACCGTGCAATTTCTGCTACACATGATCCAATTCTGGCTATATTCTTTTAATTTAATATTGTATAGAAGCTTTTCCAACAAAACACCACTTTGATAGGTGACAAATGATCATATCTTACAGACCAAAATTAAAAACTACGAAACATATTATACAAACCAGCTATTCAACAATGCAAGAGAAGGAAGTGCAACAATTATAAAAAAAAAATCCATTGACCATTTCGAAGAAGAGAAAATACGTACGGAAAAATTCCAGGCAACAACTGCATCTGTCATAACTAAACATCAGCAATTATCTCGTCAGTTTACAGCAAGCCAGAGCATAAATGAACAGTACAAAAATCTAATTTTAAAACACAAAAAGCGATTCATAGTGGGTGGCGACTTTAACGCAAAACACACACACTGGGGTTCCAGTTTAACCACAACAAAAGGACGTGAGCTACTACTGAGGGATGTCATTTTATAACAACTGTAAGCCGACGTGTTGGCCCACAGATAGAGATAAAATTCAGATTCAATTGACTTCTTCATAATAAAACAAATTTCAAAAACTTTCTTGTAATAGAATAGGGAAGAGATTTGAATTCTGATCACTCTCCAATATATTTGTTTCTTAACGAATGCGTTATTATGGAAAATCCGAATTTTCAATAAAAAACAAACAGATTGGCAATATTTGGCTTTGACTCTGTTGGGTCCAAACTTAAAATTTAACACAATAGTAACAACCAAAACTGAATTAGAGAGCACTTAATTTTACTGAACAAATACAAAATGCAGCCTGGAAAAATATCTCTCTTGTCAATAAAAAGCCAATTGAAGTTAAATAACCAAGACTGATAAGGAATCTAATAGCTGAAAAGAGAAAGATTCGAAAAAATAACAATCACAGCTCATTAGATTAACTGAACTGATAAGACATAGTCTAAAGGAGTTCAAAACCCTATCGTTTTAACCGATTTGTAAGGGAGCTTACTGCCGATAAGAAAACAGAAAACACCTAGGCTAGGACAATTGCCGAAAAGGCCAACGCATTTTCTGAGTATCTTGTGAATATTTTTCAACCCAACAAATCACAAGTCGATGAAATATGATAGCACATTTCGCACAAGCCCTAAAGTTGTTTTAAAACCTGCGCGAGAGCACAAAAAAGAAGGAATGCGAAAGCGGAAGCACACACAACACGATTGATCTTCATAAAGGATCAAAGTGATTGATAAGAATAAAAATGCGAATAGTTAGAAAAAAATTGAATATCGAAAGAAATTTGCATTTTACAGAAAGATTAACAAATATTTAAATATGTGTGTTAATTGTTAAAGAAACCAAACTAGTTGTTTAAATTCTAAACATACCGCCCCCCTGAACGAGTTTCAGAACATCGACTCATGCACGTCGATCTGAACCCTCGGTAACATCTTCGATGCTTCCTAGAATCGGCTTGATGGAGGTAGATTTGGCTCTTTAATAACTAATTAATCGCCAGGCTTGAGATTTATTGCGGGTTGTTGCCGTTTGGGTCGGTCCTGTAGAGTTGTCAAATACTCCATGTGCCACCTCTTTCAAAAGCTTAGGATCATGTTTTAGATATGGTTCCATCTACTTAGCCGATTTGTTGTTAATTTCAGGTGACTTGGCTCAGGAACAGTTGTCAATGGTTCACCTACAAGAATATGACCTGATGTTACAGGCTTTAAGTCAGTATTAGACGTAAAACATATTGAACGGGAATTTAACACAACTTCTACTTGAAACAACGAAATACAAAATTCTTCAAACGTTCAAATTCTTTAAACGCCAGCTTCCCAAAGGCCACCGAAATGAGGTGCATACGGAGAGGTTAAGTGCCATGCTTTACCATCTTTGGCAAGAGCGGAACCCATGGTGTCGTTGTGTGGTGTTTGCTCCAGAACTCCTAGAAAATTAGTCCCGTAGTCGCTAAAAATACTTGAGCATTTGAGCTTACCAGTTCCAGGTGAATACAAACAATTTAATTAAAAAAGGTTCAGCGTAATCACATCCGGTATTTGAAAATGGACGGCTCTGCTGAATCCGATGTGGTAGTAAGTCTCCCTTTATCTGATAACTGGTTTCCGTATGTTATTTTGCGGACTAGATTTCTGCTACGTATGATCCAAAGTTCTTGCCGAACGAAAGCGAATGTCTCAGATACCCCTGCATGCAAATACCGTTGATGGATATTTGACACAATTAAAGAACAAATAGGACTATATGATACTTATGCTGAAAGACACGTGCATTCTTAGTTCGTCCACCAACAAGTAGAAATCCATCCTCATCTAAGGAAACTGATTTCTTTAACAATTTTGATTTTGGCGATATTTGGTGTCTAGTACGCAGATACTGAATGTCGCTTTCGAAGGCTCCAAGTTGAATCATCTTGAAAATGACAATATTCGCAGAACGAATCTCGGAATAGGTCAAACCGTGGATGTTTCTATTTAAATTATCAGTTTTGTAATTGTTCACAAACCGAATACTACGAAGAAATGTTTTTTAGAAGTCCTCAAGGACAGAACAATTTAGATGCGTGACCAGAACCTGCTTTGCCTTTCCTCCTGTCCAACCGATTTAGAGTTTGAAACATCGAACAGAATCTTCGATTCGGGAAAATATTCCTCGGGTACTGATAGTCAGGGTGTACCTGACCACCACAGACCATGAAAAGGAAAACAAGAAGCCAAAGCGCCACGCGACCCACAATCTGCTGGAATACCTTGGGATTATGTCCAAAATGGATGCACTTTAATTTTGTTATTAAAATAAAAAATAAATCATACAATATAATAAATAATAGTTATATTGTTCAAATTAACTATAAAACTAAATTTAAATAAATAATGATTATATTAATTTTAAAACAATATTTTTTAAAATTTAATCTTAACGGGTTTGATTATTTAAATTATTTTATTTAAATGAGTTAATTTATATATATATTGTATAGATGCTTTTCACCGCACAATATATATATATATATATAAGAATATATATATATATATATATTCCTTGGCAATGAATAAAAAATTAAATGTTTTTTATTTTATTTTATTCAATACAGTTCCCTTTTATGATTTCCTCGCGTGAGCTGAATTTTTTACTGACGATCCATCTTTTGAGGTTTGGAAAGAGATAATAGTCCGAGGGAGCCAAATCGGGCGAATACGGTGGATGTGACAGCAATTGTAGCCGTAAGTCATTGATTTTAGCCATGGTTGCGATGCTCTTGTGCGCATCGGTTCATGTGAGACCGTTTTGCAGCGATTTCGGCCTTCAATCGCTCCAATAATACACAGTACTCGCTGTTGATGGTTTTTCCTTTTGCCATGACAATCCCAGATAATCGACGCCATAAACTGCCGCTGCGGACTTGATCGGTAGTGGAGTTGCGGCCACCACGAAACTCTCGAAACCAATATTTGACGGTGTAATCTAACGGAGCATAAGAACCATAATATCTATCCAACTTTTCTTTTGTTTCCTCCGCCGTTTTGCCTCTCAAAAAATAATGTTTTATGAGAGAACGCAAATCGTTTTCGTCCATACTCAACATGATGCCAAACACGTTAACAACAATCAACTCTCAAAACAAAACTGAAACAGTACCGCACTGAAATTTGGCACGTCTGCCTATATATGAACTTCAAGGCACCATAACCTTTTTTGCAGTAGCAGCGCATTCTGGCGAACAAGTGGGTTACTTTTCACTCCACCTAGTATATGTAGGAAGAATGAAAGAATGAAAGAAATCTGACTCTGATTATAGAAGACTCATTCCTTTTTCTAATCATTACTCGCTCGTTGACTCCTCACCTTATCCTAGGAATTTGTTCGAGCTCCCAGAATCTTTGCAGAAAAATGTCTACGTCTATAGACACGACTACGACAGACCACTATGGTTTGGAACTAAGAGCTCTCCCGAATCAAACCACCCGAATAAAGTATTTTGAGCGATAGGTGTACCTTCAGGCCCGCGTAATTGTTCAGTTTCAAGAATGTTGAAATATTAAAGAGCGGATCGGCTAAAATTAGTTTTAAAAGATGCTAGCATGTAGATGCGTAGAACGATTTAGATGGTATCTCTGAAGTCAGTTTACCGAGAATAAATTCATCTACCGACAACTGGGTTGAGTTCACTCGCGAATGGATTTGGATTAAAACGCATCCTTTAGTATGAACCGCTTTTAGCGATGATAGTCCCCTGACCGATATCCGAGCATGTTTGCGAGGAAATTCTATCTTTTGCACAAAAGATTCCGTGGCGAATGAATATTGTGAGCTTGTGTCCAAAAAAAATGCGACGTTTGATGAACTGCACCCGATTAGCTTGAACCTTTGCGAGAATTGTTGGCAAAACAAGCGGGTGGTCACTGATCAGTGGGGGTGCTGTATGAGTAGTGGACGACGAACATAGTAGGTAGTTTTTTGAAGCAAGGTATTGTATAAGAATTTGTAAAAGATAAAATCGACACGGAAATGTTTATTAAATCATCCTAGTGCACCAACACCAACACAAACGTCAACGGAAACTTGACCGACATTTATTAGAGGAGTGACCAACGCGGACATCATCGCGGAAACATCGGACTTTACATGGGCTTTACCGATTTTTGGAGGACATTTGTTCAAAAGGTGATCATTCTTACACATCGGGAACTTATTATTTGAGGAAGCATGATGGGTTGTGTTTAATTTCGCGAGCAACAGAAATGTAAGCCATGGATTCCGACCGGTCTTATTTAACGCATAAAGTCCACGAATGAATTTATCTGCACCATCCGCAATTCTCCGATTGCACATTCGGAGTAGACAATGAAGGAAGGGTCAAAAATGTTTGGACAAACGACTTAACGATTAAATTTACCCGAACGAAGCGCCTTTCGAGTCGTTCTCAAGCCTCAAAGTAATTTGCCTCTGAGATCGAAATGTGTTTTATAAGATTGACTATGAGGTTCGGCTTACTATAGACCGAATCTATATATAGCCAATCTTTATAAACTTGGAAATGCTTGGAAACGGAGGCACCCTTATTTGAGGTAAATTGATGGAAGAGCACGTGCTTTTGACGAATCTAAACTCTTTAAGAAATTTTTCTGCTGATTTACGATTTTTTTTAAAACCTCAGGCTCTTGGGATTGCGATTGTTTGGTTGCCTGTTTTTACCGAATATCCCCTTTTAAGACCAAAATGTGCCACGAATTATTTATCCTCGTAGGACCCAAACTCTGCCTCGTACTCTCCAATTTCACTTTCGTCAACCTTTGCAATAAATTCATTACGAAGCGATATGAATTCGGACCACTCGACTCGACTCTTCTCAATCAAATTTCGAGTACCTTAATTGTGGTATCCGAATCAAAAGATGCAACAAAATCAACCGCACGAGTTAAACACACCTTTGCGTTGGCACGGTTTTGCTAAAGCGCATTCATTTTTACAAATACGCTATGCTATACTAATCCTCCATCATCAAAATGGAAAATATTTATCGGCAACTGGGTATCCCGTATTCAAAAACGTACCAACGACGTCAAATGGAACATATTCGGAGCTGAACCCTGCTCCGCGCGGAATTTTCCCTTCGAAAATTCTTACAAACGCCAACGGTTTTAGATTGTTAATCTGAAAAATTGAGTTAAAATGCAAATTCACCACTGGAATACTTGCCATAAGTTGGTGCAATCTTCCAAGAGCTAGAACCGTAATCCGTTAACATTCACCGGAGTAGACTGCGCAAAACTCATCAACTCCAAAACTCGGAGAGGGCGTAATGCAAAGAAGCTAAAGGGCTACTTCGCAATATTTCTATGTATGGCAACAAAAGCTTTACACATTGGACTAGTTAGCGAAATGACTACCCAATAGTTTTTACAGAAGATTGGTTGCTCGAATGGGTTTATGTAGGAAACTGTAAAGCAACTGCAGGAAAAACTTTGTAGATGGTAACAGCGAACTACAATACTAATATAAACATGCATAGGTATTAGCCAACAAAGGCATGAAAATAGTGTAAATTTATTCCACCGGATTCTCCACACTTTGGTGGTCTATGGGTAGCGGGGGTGGAATTTACAAAATTTCAGATCAAACATGTGTCTTGCTGCCAGGTGCTGAGCTTCGAAAAAGGCACTACGCTTCTAACACAAATAGAAGCGTGCCTGAATTCTAGACCATTTTACCCACAGACAGAAGATGTCAACGACCTTGATACCTCAACACCTGGACACTTTCTCGTTGGAGAACCACTCATCGGTCACCACGAACCACAATATCAGATGGAGAGAATGTCTTACTTTGAGTGATGGAAAAGAGTACAAGTCCTGATTCAATCATTCTGGAAGCAATAAAAGAGCGATAACCATTCCAGATTACAACAACGTCCAAAACCAACTTGAGTTACTGAAATGCAGATAAAAGAAGAGGATTTAATTCTAACATTAACAGGAATTTTGATTGTGAAACCAAATAGTCCCTTCTCTAAAGTAATCGTGCAACAGACATCGCAGAAGTTCAAGGAGGCAATCATTTCCATAACGATTCCACAAGAAAAAAACAATGCAATACACAAATATAATAGTTCAATAAATAGGTTCATCCGATTTAAGTTAATTAAATATTGTAGATACTTGTTATAAGAACACACAACGAACTCATATTATCACAGCACATATTAAGAGAAAATTTAGGCTCTATCTCTTTAAACAAACTCCCATTTTAAAACAAAACTTTCATTTTGTTGTCAACAAACAGAACTTTAATCAAAAAGCATATAAATTTCAAGGGAAAAAAAAATTTATTTGAACACAATCATCTTAATACATACAGTATTTCATTAGAACAAGTCTAGCTACAACTCTCATGATACAAAACCTACACGGTCCACTATAGGAAAACATATTTGCAATACCATATATGAATTCCAAAAAAATATTGCACACTAAACACGTTTAAATCACAGAAACATCTCATAATTTATCCACTCACCGCACTCAAAACAAAAAAATTGTACACTTATTTTAATTACTGAAAACAAAAATAAAATTAAGTCGGCCGTGATCCGCATTCATACAAAACTATTGAATAATATATAAAATAAAAGCAAATGTAAAATATCAAAAAAAAAAAACTCAACTTACCTAAATTCCTACCCGGTTAATACACAATTTAAAAAAAAGGAATAAATAAACAAAATAAAAAAAACCAACTGCATTAATGAGAAACATAGATGAAATGACATATGATAGATAGCAAGCTTTACTAATCCTTTTACAAGCCTTTAAACTTCCTCCAGGCACACTGTAAGTGAATTACCAAACATTGTACAAGCCTGTAAACTTCTGAGATTTCCTAGAATGAGAGCATTTAACCAGTAAAGTTGCTAGAATGAAAGCAATTTACTAGTAAGGTTACACGGATAATAATTCTGGTAGCTTATAGAAATTTATAATGACATGGTAATTTTCTTACATTGTGCTGTTCGATGTTTATTGGTTTGCAAAAGAATTAGTAGAGTTTGCCATTTATGTTAGTTCATCTTTGGTCAGCATGAGTGGAACTGGTGCAGATAGTGATCAAGGTGATGCAAAATACAGTGGTTCATCATATGACTTTTGTCTGGGGACACTCCAACGAACGCTACTACTTCGAACAAAGTTTCAAGATAACAATTTAGATTTTTTTATTTTAGGTAATAGATTTGAGGAATTAACAAACATACATATATAAAGAGAGATATAACATATGTGAAAAATACATACCTTTAGAACCTGTAGTGAAGAAAAACATATAAAATTCAACATTCAGTATGAAAAACCTAGGAATTTAGTGGAACGTCGCATTGGTGTTTAAAAGGTAAACTTCTAATTTGTTTTAGTTTAATAACTCAAATTTGTTAATTCTATCAGGGTCACTGTCGAATTTGTATGGAAGAACGAAAAAGTAGTTACGCCACTTAGAATATAATAAAATTTGGGAACGTGTGTTCTGCTTTACACAATATTTGTATTCTCTTTTGTGGAGACATTTTTAGATTACACAAATGAAGAAACAAACACATACGGTAACGAAAATTCGAGTCTAAATAATCGCCAGCAGAGCCTTCGATTTGTTCCATTAAGAAAAAGAGATAGAATAGCAAACAGTTTAATGTAATGTGTACCGAAATACATTTAATTTTTATTCTTCAACTTCAGAGGTTTCCAATTATTTTTATGGGCAAGATCCAAACTTCGGCCCGCCTCCTCAACTCCAAAAGTTTTAGTTTTTTCTCAGCCCGATAAGTCTTTATCCAGGGAAACTAAGTCATTTACTCTTTTTTCTAGGGGACTAAGAGAAAGCTTTTGGTTCAACAGCTTACTTTTGGGACGGTATTTAAGCCTTTGCCACTTATTTCCATTTTTTATTGGTGGTCCTATGCTATTCATTTTATTTTTCAATGCATACCGCATTTGGTTTCTGCGAGCTTTACTAGCTTAAGTTTTAAACACACTTTTGCTCAAGTCCACTTTCTTTTCCACAAAAGAAACAAGCAACTTCAATTGCTTATTTTTTGCACACCTAAATATTGCATTCTTCAGAATTTATTTCGTAGTATGAGCTTACATTTTATATCAATTCAATGAGATGAAACTTTTAAAATTTTAAATAAAGCACACACCAACCGAAATATATAACAATCAGAAAAGTTTTTACTGTTTTTCATAATTGTCAGTTAAACTGTTCCCAAAATCTTAACTAATCTTAGACCAATTGCTGGCAACCCTAAAGAGAATTTTAACTGCTAGCATGGCACTGGCATATATACCGAGTTCTTAGCGAACTGTGATAGTAGTCTTTAAAACGGAAAACTGAGGTTGTTTTCTTAACAAGAAGAAGGAAGCTACCTTGTCTGACTTATCTAGTGCTTAACGCTATCACCATCCAATTTTCTAAAGAAGGACTAAATATGCTACGTCGAAAGCATCTAAGGCGTCATCGGCATATCGCGAAGACATGGGGCCTGTAGAAGGGTCCTTTGGTTCTACACGGCTATGATAAAGCCAATTATTACCTATGAGTCGGCTGTCTGTATTCTCCAAAGAATAGTTTGAATCGGATGTATGAGGGCTCTTCCCAGCACTTTTGGCTCCGCTCCAGACGCATAGATGAATCTTTTTCCCCTTGATGCGCTGGTTGGATTTCATTTCACGTTAGAAAAGCCTGAATTTCCTTTCAAGTGGAGATTTACACAATCCTGATGGCAGCGAACTATATTTCGGAGAAACGGTGAAGGGGATGAAGCATTTGCATCAATAGCGACAGCCACGCTGCGCTTAGAGTCTTACTGAACCATCCCACGATATCCAACCTAGTTCAAGAATGCAACAGATCACTGAACGCAGTCGGAAGGCTGAATTTAGTGACCCTTGTCTGGGTCCCAGGTCACAATGGGATCACGGGAAATGAAATCGCCGATGAACTTGCCAGGCGTGGTACGTACGTACGTTCAACTTATGTATTGTACATATATGAAAATACGTCTAATATACTATATGTATTATAGTATATAAAAGTCTCTAAATTACCAAATAATATTTTTTTATTTGGGTTAAATTCGGATTCTTACATTCGAAAAACCAGTAATGCAATGCCAACCGCCTTTACGATTGATAAGTCACCTCCATCAAAACACCACCGCCACTGGCACAGGACACTGACAGCAACACCACCGCTACCAGCAAAGTGCACTGACAGCAATACCACCGCCACTGGTACAGGACGCTGACAGCAACATCACCGCCACCAACACAGGACGCCGACAGCAAAACCACCTGGACCAGCACATGATGCCGACAGCAAAGCTACCGCCGGCGAAGAACGCTAATAGCAACGCCACCGCCACCAGCACAGGATGCCACCAGCAACCCCGCAGCACCAAGCCACCGCTCCGCGGTCTTGAAGGTGTACGGCAACTGCTAGCAAGACAATTATTATCTAAGGAGGAAGTGATGTTCAGTGAAAGATCAGGAGAATGGCCGTTATCTATTAGCTAGTTTAATAGCTCAACGATTTCTTGTGGATACACAAACATCAAAAATTTACGACGACTTCAAAATTGTCTGAAAGGGGATGCTCTAGAAGCAGTAAGGTATCGTTTGCTTCTTCCAGAACAGGTCCCAAGTAACATAATGCCTTTATGCCTCAAGTGGTAATCAAATACCCATTGCACAGAAACTTATTTTAAAAGTACGATATAAATGTAAGAAAACTTAATTTTATTAACAAAAGCGAATGGTATTACAAAATAACTTATGTACTAAATTTACAAAAGAAAAAAACTTTTGAAAAAAAGCAGACTCTCTCCATCATCCATCATTCATTCGCTCGCTATTGGACTTCTTCTCAATCCAACCAATTTCAAAGTCCAATCGACCTCAATACCTTATGCCACGTCCACAATTTCAGCGCCGCAGTCAGTATCACCTATCCACCGCCTACCCCAATAACGAACAGTACCATTCTCAGTGGAGTCATTATGTCCTAAAACAACATTGACTAAATCACATCGGGTTTTATACTGCTAAATGTAGATCAATTTGAATTCCATCGACGACGAATGTAGACATACTTTCGGTGACTCAAGCGAGGGTAAACAAAACAAACGAGCGGTATACATCTCAGATTACTATAAAAAAATTCAGATCGACCGCAGCTGGCGGTCGACGATCCAATACAAAATGAGTAATTAAAAATTAGATACATAGCATTTCTACATAAATATCCTTTACTTCTTGTGAAGTAAAACATTTAACTTGTTTAATATACACACTGTCAGTTTAATCTTCCAACACAAAGTGCCGACGCAAAAGGGTTATGACACAGCTATCCGCATCTTAAGGAATTTCCCATAAAATCGTACAGCAATGCAAGACCCCGGATATTATTGGGATTAGATTAATGGAAACTGAGTGTTCCGTTGCGATCGCGGGAAGTCGTCAAGAACCAGCTGCTTCCAAAACTCGATTGGGATGAACGGTGTATGAACCACATAGGGAAGGTAACGACATGAATCTTTATGCCCAATAGACGTATTACAACTACCATATATGCGACTGCCAGAAAAACGAAGACAAATATCTGAACGCGTAGTATTGTAAATTGACATGCTCTATCCGCAACAGAAAAAATCCTGATTCGTTTTTCTTCGCAATCAAAACACATATATACGTTAAAATTCGATGTCATTGCAAATAACATTCGGCCTACGAAAAAAGAGATACTTAAGATCCTAATGTCAATTTTTTATCCCCTTGGGCTTATGCGAATTTCTTAGTACTTCTCAAAATTTTACTGCGAGATGTTTGGAGTTCCGGTATTAAATGAGATGACAGGGTCCATGTAACACATTTTGAAAAGTGGAGTAAGTGGAAGAGCTATATTCCAAACATAATTATTGATAGGTCATACCTGAAGCAGTTAATAATTGAAAAAAAAAGTTTCCATGCAGATACATATATTCGTGGACGCTAGTAAGACGGCTTATTCAGCTGTAGAGTACTTGCGCGTATCTGGTGAAAATTTGGTTGAGTTAAGCTTAGTAGCGCAAATGAAAATAGCTTCTATACCTAGATTAGAACAAGAGGCAGCTGTGTTGGGAATACGGCTTGAAAAACCTATCGTCACAGGGCATTCAGTTGACATTGAAGAAATATATTTCTGGTCAGATTCAAAATAGTTTTGAGTTGGATTAATTCCGATCACCGAAAATATAAACCATTTGTGGCTTTTTGTGTAGGACAGAATTTGAATGAGCCAGAGAAAAAATTTGGAGGTGGCCTCCAAGCAAAGAAAATTTGGCGGATGAAGCCACAAAATGAAAGTCCAAACACAACTTCACCTCAGATAGGCGAGGATTTTGTGGTCCTTCTTTTTTACGAATCATTGAAAGATAGCCTGAAAAATTAGGAATACTCGAACCACCCATAGAAGAAATAAAACATATTAAATTATACCATGTCAAGTCAATGAAATTGGCTTCTTAGAACTATGGCGCGAATCAAAGAAAATTCCAGAAATGAATGCAAAAAATATTTTGCTGTCCATTGGTTCCATAAACCCTGAAAACTATTTAATTAAAATCTGCCAGAGTGATAAATTTTCAGAACAGATTTCGATCCTTAAAGCGACAACGATTTAGGCAACAGTAAAATAGATAAAATAAGTCCATTATACAAACTCTGGCAATATTTAGTAGCTGTCGTTCACTTATAATAAGATCAATTACTTTACCAAAGCATCACCAAATAACAAAGTTTATCATTGCAGATTGCCACTTCGATTCTGTCACCAATACGATAAAACAGTGGTCAATGAGCTTCGTCAATGGGAAACTTGCCACCAGCTAGGCTGCAACCGTTCAACCGATCATTTCCGTACATCGGGATTGATTATTTTAGCATTCATTTAGAGAAACTTAAGGGAGTACTCATAACGTGCATGACTGTACGTGCAATACACATCGAAATCTTATGCTCATTATCAGCTGTCTATATCATATCATATAATGGCTTAAAAAGATTCATCGCACGAAGAGGATAGCCGGTAGAGATCTATAGCGATAACGGGACAATTTTAGAGGCGCTAGTGAAGAGCTCAAAGCAGCAGTATAAGATATTTAGGTGGAAAAGATGTCCCAAAAGTGCGGCGCGCCTAACTTGAAGTGGAATTTCATTCCCCCCTCGTCACCATATATGGGTGACAGTTGGGAAGGATTCTTTCGTTCGTGGAGGCACATATCACCGGACAAAAATCCATCAGATGAACTGCTTTGGATGGTAATGGCAGAGGTAAAGAGGATCGGTAATTCTCGGCCACTGGCTTACGTTCTTATAGAGGGCGAGAGCGCAGAAACGTTGACACCAAATCATTTTTTATGGGGTTCTCTAAATGGCGAAAAACTCAGTGGCATTCTATCAGATGAAGGGAGAATGTTGCGAAAGCACCGGCTTATCAGCGAGCAATATGTAAACTGTTTTTGGCGGCGTTGACTTAGCGAATGCCTTCTGCATCTAAAGAGGCGAAAAAGGTGGTATTTCGTGTCAAAGTCAGTCAAAGAGGGGGACATTGTCATCAAAGTTGATCCGAATAACCCTCGGAACAGTTGCCCAAAAGTTGTGGTACTCAGAGCTGTTCCGGGAAGAGATGTCGTAGTTAGAAGCGCGGTAGTAAAGACCTCAACAGGTAGATCCCAAGGCCTTTAGCTAAACTAGTCGTGCTGGATATAGGTCGGTTAAAGAGGATGGCAAGCAGGTTCATCGAGCCGCCTTAATAGGGGAGAGTTTTGGTAAGCCTGGCAGAACTACGCTATGAGTTTACCGCACTGGCAGCATTTTAAGCTACGTCAAACTGAGAAATGTTCGTTTTTCCGGTTTGATGGAGGTGACTATTTAATAAGTTTATATAATTATATAATTAAAACAATAAAAAAGCAAAGTCCATTGGAAAAAAGACCAAACGTTAGTATGTACATATCTGAATTACCAAATATGTAATATTTTTTTATTTGCAATAAATTCGGATTCTTATTCTGCTCTGTTCCGACAGAAAAAAAAATGATTTAAAAACCGAGCATGAACAAACAATAAAATGTTGGTGAACAAACGCAATCTATGGTTATTAGCTGGAATATCCACTGACTAAACTTAACCAAGAGTGAACAAACTGGACGTAATTGTATAACAACTACGGAAATGTTATTTCAAATTAATTTTAAAATATTGTGTTTTAGGCATTAGTGTTACTTCAGTATGTCCAAAATTGTACAAATTTGTAACTTGTACAAAAACCTATCCCCGCAAGAAAAATATTATGAAAGACAATGCCCTTTTTTTCATATTGTGAAAGACAATTCAATTCATCACCGTGCCAATAGTTACAATTTTCGACGCGAGGTTTTCTCTTGGGCAGTAATTGTAAAAAAGTTAAATCAATTAAATTTTAAAAGAACTGTCACATTCGTAAATTTGTGTGAATTGCGATAATTTTATAGAAATTAATTCAAAAGAAGACTCGAACATGGACAAAGAGGAGAGAAAAGAGCTTTACATTGAAGTAAATTGTTCGCCTAAAACTAATAATGACCAATCTAGAATCTTCCTCCTGCTTCGAAATTTTTGGTTTGACACGCAACAATATTTAACGTTTATTTATATGACATATGCGTTATTAAAAATGTTATTATTAAATGTTGCTTCGTAAATGAAAACCAAAAAAATTTTTTTTTCTGAAAAAGTGGGAAGAGTGCTATACATATGTCATATTTCTTGGGCAAAAAGCTGGTTTTTTTCAAACCTAAGCAAATAATTGTCTTTTACAATATGCTACAAAGTCTCGCTATAATAGACTTTTTTGGTGTTTTCGTTTAACATTCAGATTTCAGTCTCTGAAATTATTATTATTATTACCTCTATATTTGATGAGAATAAGAAAATATTTGTTAATTAGGTTTCCATTTTCTTTTATTTTTCAAATGTTTTTGCTTGCGAATAAATTTGAATCAATATATATTAAGGATAATATATTGTCCAAAGACACAGCCGATTGCACGGAAACAAAAATCTTGTTTGACACACAATACAATTTGATTTTCATATATTTTGACATAAAATCCAGGAGAAAAATGAAAACGAGAAGCAAAATTTTGTTGCTGAAAAAATGAAGGGAAATGGTTCTCTAGAGCACGGATAAAAGCCCAAACGATAACGCCATTAAACGAAGCTTAGAAGCAAATTTTTTTTCTGAAAAAATGAGGGGAAAATCCTATGGCACTTTTGTGTTCCGGAACATGAAAAATGCCCATACGAAAAAGCCATCAGTTAACCATTTGCCTGAACGTCAGTGTTCATTAGCAAGGAGTATTAGCAGTCATATTTGACAATTCGTTATATCGCTGCGGGATTATTTTACACATATTTTAGCTATTGCTAGGAGTTGGGTTATTTACTGGAAGAAGAAATGCTTACATTTTTTTTATTAGTAAGTGTTTTTTTTTCTAATCTAATTATTGTAAGGTTTAAGCGATTTAAGCAATGAATCTGGGCTTGTAAAACATGTAATATAATAATATAAACTCTTCTTTACAGGACGTTGATTATAGATCTTGCGTCGATCAACTTAGCGGTAATGATAGATTACAATGTCAAGAAGCTCTAACGCATATAAAGGATGCTGTAATTGGCAGTAATCGACAGAAAGCATATGTGGTTTCGCATGGAGTAGTCCCCAAGTTGATAGAAAAAATATGCGATCCCGAAGAAGATATTAACATTAGATTGGATGCATTAATTGTAATAGGTAAAAGTTAATTTATTCTACTTGCATATTTTCTTCAAATGCATTTAGTTTGCAGGTTCCTTAGCTAAAGGATCTACGGAACAAGTACAATCGTTAATAACAGAATATAATATAGTGGGAGTGCTAATCACCCAAGTTCTTATCCCAAATATAAACCAAAGAATCGTAGCATATTGCTTATCAGCTTTGAGATCGTTATATCAATTTTCGTTTGCTCCAGTTGGTCTTCTCTTCGGTAGCGTTGCTAGTCTTTCTTATTTAATGGGTAAATCAATGTAAAATGTTAATATCATTTTCTAAATTTTGGCTTTCAGGTTTAGCATCTGCAGATAGTTCGATACAAATTCAAGCATGTGTAACTAGTATTTTAGTTCCATTATGCAACACATATAATGAACAAATTTTGCTTTGTCAAGCAGGAGCAATTCCATTTTTAGCTCGTATGATAAGCTCACAGTTTGATATTCTTCAGATACCGGCCCTTAGATGCTTAGCTTGCATGTGTTTCACAAATCGCTGTGTATCTGACAACGTGTGCGTTACAAGGCAAGTATAAAGGATATTTATATAGTACATAGTAGTACAAACAAGTATAATACAAACAAGCTTGTTTTTAAAATATGAAGGTGCCGTAAGTTGAAATTGAAGTTCTAACGTCGCAGTTAGTTATACATATACATAGGTATATAAAGTGCATACAGTTATGAATGACCTTGAGTCATTGGGTAGCTCTACGTGGATCGATTTTAATTCAGTCCGTACTGGTCGACAAAGTCTTTATTTATTTGTCATTATCTCCTTTTTATCATCGTTTTATCAAGTCATCAAGTTTTGAATTGTATAGAGTTTATTGGTGTATTTGAAAACATTTCTTGTAATTTAACGGAATACTTTATTCTGACAAACCAAATATCAACCTATTTTTATATGAAGGGAAACAAATATAAGGTTACAAATTGTTAAAAAAAAAATGTACATGTACATGTACAGCTAGAAAACAGTAGTTGGTGCTACAAAACGAGATGATCTTAACCTTAACCATCAGGTCTTTTTAACTTGCTCGGTTATTAGATAATCATCAGCAATTGCGCATTCCGATCTTACTGACAATTCTCTATCCTTTTACCGACTTTATAAAGAGAAGAGAATGATGAATTATTCACTAAAAAGAATCAACTCAACCTCCCTGGCTAAGGCCAAGAAGAGGTTGATTAAGTTAAGGAGTCCCTATGGAAATGCACTAACAGTAGGCGGATGGTATCGGGGAATGAAACACTTTTTTTTTTTTTTTGCTCAAAAATAATATGAATGATATGGGTCTCGTGATCGGCATATTTACATTACTTGAAGCAATGGAATTTTTGCTTGAGACATGCACTGGTCGTGTAATATCCCGTCTGGTTTTCCTGGTCTTTTGAAGTAAAAAGTTTATGTCAACAAGCAGACCACCACCCAAGCACTTGATCGGTCTTTACCTAGGTGTCTTCAGTGGCGCTCTACTCTTCTACTTGTACTCGCCACCTCATGTGAGGTCTTCCTCAGGCGACTGAGGTGCAATTTCCTGTCTAGGTCACTCTTATAGTCAACGAGTGTCTAGAGTCAACACAAATGGGTCCGAATATTTTTCGAAGGATTTTTTTCTCGAAACGACTGGGGCTAATTTCAGTCTTCATAAAGTAGGAATTATCAAAGTCTTATATAGATTGTCATTAGCTTTTCAGAATAGGGCCTTAATACCCAGATCCAAGGTAGACAAAATCCTCAACTACCTCGGAAATATAGCTGTCGATTGTGACGTTCTGTCCAATTTGACCATGTTGTGTGTCTATTCTTGTTGACAGCATATACTTGATTTTTCCCTTATTTACCACTAAACCTATTTAGGCAGCTTCTGTTTAATACTTTTTCCCAATTATGTCGATATCGTCGACGTACGTTAGTATTTGCACAGACGTTTGAAACATTGAGCCTCCAGTGTTTATTTGTGAGTTCCGCAATATTCTTTCAATTATTATATAAAAGAAGTCACTAACAGCACATCACCTTATCTAAAACTTTTTTTTTTGACATAAAAAGGTTAATTCGTTATTATTATAAAATGCAGCATGCATTCTCAATCGTCATTCTGCAAATGCGGGCGAGTTTGGCAAAGATGCCAAAACTAGACATGGCTCTATAAAGCTCGTCTCTATAAATGCTGTCATTGGCCTTAAAAAGTCGGTGGGTATCGATTTCGCCTTGAGTTTTTTCCAGGATCTGTTGGAGTGTAAAGATAAAGCAACCATATCAACCAACAACAATAAAGATAATAATAATAATCCATCCATCCAACGAACCTTTAGATTCAACTTTTGTTCGATCCCAGGCACATTAAGCTTATATCATCGACTAATGGTTTGATGATTAACACCATATCAACTCAAATTCCACCAAACATTCCTTCCCGTTACACAAATCCAACCCTAATTAACTCCAATTCACCCTTATCAAAATTCACCCACTTTTTAGTCTACAACTACTACATCAATCCTATAGAAAACGAAGATGATAGTACTTAACAACAAAATTAACTCCAAAACAAATGACTTCGCTGCCCATAGCGTAGGACAAGCTATGTTTCATCATTCTATTTTATTAGCTGGTTGGGTCGTCTTTATGCTTCGTTTCTTTATCTTGGTGGCTTTGGGTATCGTTGAACCGTTCATTGTCATCGCTCTCAGAGAAGTCACTTTCCTTTGTTTTCCATGGCTTCATATGGTCTGCACTGGTGTGTTTGTCCGGGGGCCTTCTTGCCCGCCGACCTTGCGCACTTCGTATCTTTCCTTGGGACATATTTTGGTAACTTTATATGGGTCAAGGTATTAAGGATATAGCTTAATTGTTGTTCCGAACTGTGTGCGTTTTATTGATACTAAGTCGTCTATTCGGTAATAAGTCGCGTCTTTTCTTTTCTTGTTGTAGATTGCACTGTACTCTTTTTGAATTTTGCTGATACTTTCACGAGACTCCTCCTTGACCTTATCCCTATCGTCTTCGAAGACTTATCTTACCTCTTCGTCAATTATTTCAGGCAAAATGACATCTTGACTGGTTTTCATCTTTAACCCTACTAGGACCTCGAACAGGCTTCTTCGTATGCTGCGTTGGTAGATCGACTTTTACAACATATGGAGTTTAGGAATGTAGCGAAACCACATACTAGGATCCTCTATAGAGAGCTTCGCCAGCACGGATATTATTGTGCGATTAATTTGTTCAACCTGTCCGTTGGCGCGGGGGACATCTGTTGTCATTAGAAAATGCTGTATGCCTTCTAACTCACAATATTCCTTGAAACTGTTCGAAGTAAAGGCCGAACTGCGATCAGAAATAATCCTTTCTGGATTCCCGAAGACTGCTTTTTGAATTTCCAGTTCGCTGATAGCTTCTGATGTTGCGGTGGACTTGTGGACCTTGTTCTCTGCAAGATTAGTCTTGTGCCCATTACGACCATAACTAAAGCATCGCCCCTGTGCTTGCCTTTCCGAGGAGGAGCTACTCTCTTTCGACTTATTTGCAAAACTTAAACTCTTGTATTTCAGATAAACTTAATTTTTCCTTAAATTGCCTCATATCCACGGCCCCGTACAGTATCACTTTATTTTGTGGTATGTCACCAATCCCATCGATCACATAGCTAACAATGGAAATATCTTCCAGCCTACTTTTCTATCTGAAAATTCGTCGATTGAAAATTCTTTGAATTCAAACCATTTGGTTATATTTGATTTAGATCTGACCGCTAGCTTGACATAGCCATTTAATAACTTTTTCCCGAATAAAACCTGCTAGAAATTTGACCACTTCATATTTTCTGATGCCTTTTTCACATCATGCACCCACATTTTTATATCGTATTCCCCGCTGCCATCGTATTCCAAAGTCATATTCGGACTCGCCCTTTCTTAAGTCTTCGTAATTCCTCTTCGTTAGTAGATTTTAATAGAGTATTCCAGTCTCATCTGAATGTCTCTTTCTTTTTCCTTTAAAGTAGTTTCCCGTCGAATCAGGTCTATTTCTCTTTGCGTTTTTTTTTTCAAGTTTTCTTTTTCCCTACGTTGCTAATCGCGCAGAATATCTGAAAACTCGACCGATGTGCCACCAATACCAGTGCTATTTTTCCTATTATTTCTAGGCATTGTCAAATTTTAGAGTGTTGACCAAATAAAAAATAATTCAATTAATAAAAAACCAGATATTTGACGGCTGCAACTGACGGATGGGTTTTTTTTCGTTCGTTACTGCGCTTTGTAATTTGTCGGGTAGATTGTGAGATCAACGCGATAGAGAAAATGAAATGAAAATTACCTTGAACTCCAGACGCCTTCCCAGCTAATATGTCTCTTTTTTAAGATTGGTCAAATCGATAAAAATTTACTTCAGACTCCAGTGCACAATACGATCACCCAGTTAACCTGCATCTTTTTCCAATTCGATCTGTTTCTATTTTTTTTCCCAAGATTTATGATGGAGAGACTGAATATTCCGGTTGAGCCCCCAGTTTTAAAGGATCGCCTCTTAATTCAATAATTGATTTATTTTAAACGACTTAAACAATTTGAAAAAAAGTAAAAAAAAAAAAATACGTTCCGAATTATAAAATTAAGTTAAACAGTTGATTATTGTCTTCAAGATTAAATTTATAATAGGGACCTTTTGTATCTTGCGGCAGCCGATCGGAAAAGAAGGCCAACACAGCACCGGAAAAAGAAACTTCTCTCTGACATCTGTCATCTGTCATGAGTACTAGTTTTAGTACTACTTTAGAGTGATCCTACATGTATGTAAATCGCTTTGTAACATCAAAAACGTATTTACCATAGACTACTACTTATACTCAAACTTTGTCATTGAGAGTATAGGGGGCTATCCCTAGTCGCTGGCCTGCTGGCCTCTGACAGCCCCATATACATATGCTTACCTTATTATTGTATCTAGAACACTTATCCCACCTAGATTCATAATTTTCAGCCGCAAGCCTCTAAAAGCTAGTGCTGTAATTCCTATTAGTATGATGAACATTTATTTTATATTGTAATAAATAACAATAATAATAATAGTTATTTTTTATTATGATGTGTTATAATGTTACTTATAAATAGGGATGTAACGATTCCGATTCCGATACCGATATATTCACTTTTGAGGGCGAAAAGCATAGCGGTGAAACATAGCTCAAAACTAACGTCAATTGCTTCAAGATTGGAGCATTAACGAACAGGTACGAGCTCTAGTGACAGATAATGCACCGTACATGGGCCTTACCACCCACTGTAACACTAGTGGGTATAGTACGTATCAAATGTATGGCGCACTCTATACAATTATTAATGAAGAATGCGATAATCGAGCAAGAGGAAATAGATGACATGATTAAAAAGGCGATATCTATAATTGTCCGCTCCAGTCACTCAACATCAGATCGCAGGAAGAGGAAATAGATGATATGATTAAAAAGGCGAGATCTATAATTGTCCGCTTCAGTCACTCAATATCAGGTCGCAAATTCCTCACAGAAATGCAAAACACTCATAACGTTATTTGTCATGTGCTTATCCAGGATGTCAATACTCGCTGAGATATTACACATCATGCGCTTAGAAGACTTAAAGAGCAGTGCGTTGCAGTTCAAGCTTCTTTACCTTATGTGAAATGTAGAACAGAATTGGCTACAAAAGAGTGGGTATTGTTGGAACAAGTTGTGACGACCTTGACATATTTTGAAGAAGCTACAAAATCTATAAGTGAAGAGTCTGCTTGCTTGTCTGACGCTATACCTCTAATTAACAGTTTGCTAAAAGTTTTAGAACAGATCAAGGATCAACAGATTGCGGATGACAGTGACAATTATAGCCCAGAATATTCTACTTTTGTGGGAAATTTGATAGCCGGAATCAATGACAGATTTTGTTATTTGGACAGTTATTTTAGCAACAACATTAGCTCCACGCTACAAATTGCATACATTTGTTTTACAACCACATGCATACTGGCGGAAACAAAACTTATCTCGTTTATTACAAATACAAACAGGGATAATGTGGTTAATGTGCCTGTAGAGTCACAAAGAGGTCAAGATCAAGATAAGATTTTTAAGGATATATGGAGTGCTTATGACAATTTGATTAAAGACGCAGAAGAAGAGGAGCATTTATCAAACATGTCTACTCATCCTGAGCAAGAAGAGGTAGAATCTTATTAAAAATGTCCAAATATTCCAAGAAAATCAGATCCAAACAACTATTGGCGCTATAAAGCGAAATTCCGAAATTTAACCCTGCGCAAAAGTACCTATTCTACCAACTGAGCTCAATTACATCAGAACGTCTTTTTTTAATCACAGGCCTCATACAAAATGATTTGGGTAACAGATTACATATCTGCAAATAATTTGAAAAAACTTTGCTTTCTGAACAAAAATCTGCCAAAAGTGGACTTTAATTATTAACGTTATCTGCCGGTTTATTACTTTGTGTATGCAATGACAATTACGTGTGCTTAATAATTCTTATTTTAATAAATAATGTTTTTGATTTTTTTAATTTTATATATTTATTTTTACACTGAAAGTTGACTTTCTGTAAGGTATAGGTAAGTTACATGCAAAATAAATATATACAAACGCCCGAGGTACTCATTATATATTTGATTAATTATCCACTAAGTTATCGATATCAGTATCGCCGTTTTTTTACTATAGTAATCGTTATTGGTATTATGTATATCGGCCAAACTAGGTATCGTTACATCCGTTTTTATAAATTCAACATACACAGTTTTTCCAATTTCTTCAATATAACTATTTTTTATTATTAGTAAAAAAACATTTACTAATATAAATAATAAAATATTATAATAATATATAAAATTGGTGCACTTTCGTTTACCGTTATAAGTTATTATGGATAAATAAATAATTTTATTTCTAATCGTAATTTATATATACCATATACCATAGGGTGATTCATCATGAGGTTTGATTTATAATGTAAAATAAAACACATAAATTTGAAAGTGAACTTAAAACTTTTATTATCGGTTAAAAAAACAATTCATGGCATATACTTTTTGAAAATGATATCATATAAATAATATCATATAAATGGTATCTCTTGGTACACTTCGGGTTGCTCATCAGCCCATTAACGTATCCATTGAGCCAGAAATGGACTTCATTACTGAACAAAATTTCACGATAAAACACCGGATTTTCATTGAGTTTTTTCAGAGCCCATTCACTGAAAATATGACAAATTTAAGTCGCCTGGCTTCAATTCTTGCACAAGTTGAATTTTGTACTCTATTAGGCTGAGATCCTCACGTAAAATACGCCAAGCCAAGCTGCTGAGAACGACGACGAATCGATTCGTTACGGTCTTTGCGTATACTCTCAGCTACAGCTCTATAGTCTCTTCACTACGTGCTGGATGAAGTCTAACCGGTCGAGTATTATTCACTAATGTAAACTGGGACTCAAATTTGCGAATGCTATTGGCAATAGTGGTTTCAGTAGGCCGATTATACGCACCGTAAATCCTCGAATCGCACGAAAAACATTTCTCACCATGCTGATTTTCGTAATACAGCTGAACAATTAGGAGAAGCTGTTGTAGTGTGAGTCTTTCCATGATGACTTGCCAAACGATACTAAACAAACATGGCATTTTGATAGGAGTCACGTGTGATCTGTCAAAAAAAGCCTATTGAAAATCAAACCTCACGATGAATCAGCCTTTACCATGCATATAGCTGAATATGTCAAGGCGATTCCTTCGCTATTCAATATTATAATGGATAAGATAATAAGTAAGCTTAAACAGTTAGAAGGATATAATATGATAAATGTAAGTATCCCTATACTATGATACGCAGACGACGCTGTACTGATAGCATGTTGTGAGGCGTTCTTGCATAAATTGAAAACTGCTGCGAACAAATTTAATATTGAGGTCTCGCACGAAAAAATAAAAACTCTGGTAGTATTGAAAAACCCAACCAGGTACAAGCTGGAAATAGATCAAACCATGATCGAACAACTAATAAAGCTCAAATATCTTGGAGTTAAGATCTTCAGTGATCACAATATAACCAAAGACGTAAGAAAAAGATGTTAGAGAGGGGCGAGAGTATCAGAAGGCCTTAGAGATGTAATATGGAGAAACAAATAACTGAGTACGCGCATCTAAAAATTAGAGGTACAGACTATTTTAATCGATGGTGATGAAGCGTGAGCAGAAAATGTGAAAACCAAACAGATGTACGTGCAACAGAAATCCATATTCTTAGATCCATCGCTGGAAAAACGACCCAGTGAATATGAGTGAAATATCTTAAGAAATACGCTATGTGATGCTTTTTTACTATACTAAAAAAAGGGAAAACGCTGCAAAAGCATGCCGAAAAAATTGTGAAGTTTACGGTGAAAATGCTGTAAATGAACGCCGAACCAGGAGTGGTTTGTTCGCTTCCGTTTCGGAAACTTCGATGTAAAAGATGCACCTCACACTGTCGATAAAATTTTGCAACTGATGGAGCAATACCGGCACTGTCTGGAGACAGCGGAGGCACTAAACATCAATCGTATGACAGTTTGGAATCATCTAAAACAAGCAGGCTACTCAAAGAAGCTCAATGTTTGGATGGCACATGAGTTAACGCAAAGAAACTTAATTGACCGAATAACCATCAGTGAATCGTTGCTGAAACGTAAAGAAATGGAACTATTTTTGAAGCGATCATGGTCAAAGGCCGGTAACCGACCACAAACGACTTCATAGTCTGGATTGACGGCGAACGAGGTTATGTTGAGTGTTTGTTGGGATTTGAAGGGAATTGTCTATTATGAATTGCTAGAATGAATGAAGCTTTCAAGAAAGAGCGACCAGAATTGACCAACAAAAAGTTAGTTGTCTTCCATCATAACAATGGTAGGCCACACATATCTTTGATGACCCGGAACAAATTGATGGAGCTTGATTGATAAGTTTTGATGCATCCACCGTATAGCCCGGACCTTGCATCCTCTGATTACCATTTGTTTATGTCTTTGCAAAACTTTCTTGATGGTAAAAAATAAGCTGATCGAAGAGCCGCTGAAAATCACTTGGCCAAATTGTTCGCTGATAAACCACAGAAGTTTTACACCGATGGAGTTATGAATCTACCCGGAAAATATATATATGATGCGATATGTATGTTGCGTGAAGAAAAAAAGGCAATAAAAGAAGAAGTAAAAATAATTTCAGCCACGCAAGCGAAATAAGTCTTGCTCTTTAGCAACTTTTATCGAACCACGGCTGCTTACTTTCTTTTTTTTTACGAAATCCACTACCATAAAGTGGGGGATGACACGACTCTTATAATTTGCTCGATTTTAGCAACGCTCGCCACATGTCCCTGCAATTTCTTATCAATCTTCATTCTATATAGAGTGGTATTGCTATCGTTCCACACCCGCTCACTATCGTAGGCTCACATGTGTAAGCTGCTCAACTGTTCTGAATTCATAGCAATTATTAAGGTCTTTTTAAAAACCAATATAGATATCGATATCAACTTAAATTCATAGTTTAGGAAATTCTTATTACAAAGCTTGTAATTGTTGTATTTTAAATAAAAGTATAAATTCAAATATATTTACAAAATTATAAAGTTCAGCAAATAGAGACTTATTACTTAAATCTCCTATATTATAAGATTTTATTCAAAATTCATTAAACTCAATAAATTCCTTACTACTTTTGTTTGCTTTAAATTACGATTAAATAGGCAGACGGCTTTATAATTAAAAACGTAAATGGTACATGATTTTTCTGATTTGCGAAGCACTGTTAGGATTTCCGCTATTCTCCACCTCCTTTTACTGCGTTAAAGAAGTATACATTGATTTTCATGATCTGCATTTTGTCGGATATGTCAGCCAATCAAGGAATATTTACCACAGCATTATGTTGCGGTTGGTTTGTTCTTGTAGGTAGAGATTCCGGTGACATACCGTATCATTAATACGCCGTTAATAACAGGTCGGTTGAAAAGTTAAGTAGGTTAACACATAGATAGTGCTACTAGAATTAAATCCATATGATCTAACCTTCAAACGAAAAAACGTGAAAAAAGAGGTCACAAAATAACTGTGGATAACCGTAAAGTGAAGTTGATCGAGATATAAAAGATATCAAAAGAGCGTGTTCCATAAGAAAAAAAAAAACAACCCTATTTAAAAAAGAAAAAAGTGCTGTTTCATCAAGATAATGCACCGTGTCAGAAATCAATGAAAACGATGGCAAAATTGCATGGATTAAGCTTCGAATTGTTTCTTCATCCACCGAATTCTCCAGATCTGGCCCTCAGTGCTATTGTTATTATTTTTTGGCGGCTTTCGTGGGATATTCGATCCTTTGTTCATCGTGCGTTGTTATTTTTAGTTTTTATTTAAAACAAGAGGGTTAGCACACCAAAATTCGTCAGCGGGACACATTAAGGCGTAAAGATATCGAAAGTATACTTAATTAATAGGTCTGTTGCTGCCTTATTCAGGATTCGTTCCTCTTATTCTGCATCTCTTACAGTTACCGCATGTGATTCCGTTCGATTGTATGTAGTTGCTCCAGTTTCCGAAATCTTCTGTGAGTATTTGTAAACACGTCTTGTAAAAAATCTTCGTTAATACTCTAAACAAAACCGATGTTTGCATATACTTTATTTGAATAATCTGCCATTTAAAAAAATACATATAACTTCAGTGTAATGCTCTCGAAATTTAATAAACAAATAATAACAGTAAACGAAAGTGCATATATTTTAGAGTATTTATTTAGTAATAATAAAAACTAATCATATTGGAGATTAATTTACTTAACCTTATAGCTGCAAGGAGGTAAAAACTTTGTATAGTGGATTTGTAGGAAATATTGTATTATGGCGCACTAAAATAATAAAAAAGAAAAAATAATTATAAACACACTTTCCCGAAATAAAAACGATTTTCCAAAATTTATTAAAATAAAAATTCAAAAATTTTGTGTGTGAAGAGCAATATCTCGAAATATAAATAATGGATGGTAATAGTGTTTAAATATATATTAATCTATTAATTTGTACCTTCTTTTCTGAGGGAACTTTTTTAAACAAGCCCTATAACTCAGAGGTTGTCGAAGATAAATAGTAAATACAATTTTTCTTTCCGGGCTGTTTTAATTACGAGGGTAATAAAGAAGATAGGAAGTTTTGATCCGAAGTAAATTATTTCTTTGCTTGCAAAAATAATTAGGCATTAGGACAAAGCCCTAATCTGCTAAATGTCGGGAGGAATGATCGTTCGAAGATTGAAAATATCTATTCCACTAAAAAAATTTAAAATGTTCCCGTCGCGTCGTTTGCCTATCACATTCAACAAACGAAACGGAATCGTCCCGAATCATCGGCAGTTATGTTTTTGCGTTTGTGCAACAAATTTAAATAAAAGATATTGAATAAATATGTGTTTAAAATAATATTATTGGTGGATCGTTTTATTTTAAAAAGAAAATAACATACCAATAATCACGCAACCAATTCTATTATGGCGTTATTGAGTTGGCCCTAACAAACGGCGAAAGATCAGACTTCGAATAAACTAAACATATTAAAATGCTCTTTTATTTAAAAAAAAAAACATTCTATTTGTATTCGCACTTTTAAGATTTAAGTTTTTCTTACATTTTATCTAACATTCCCTTTCTATTCTGTGATTTTTTACGTACATATATTACTTTTTACACTTCTGTTTGTAAAGGTCCTCATATCTATTTTCAAAATACTGCTTTAAATATTAAAATCAATTTATTTTACTGCTATTAATAAAATGTTCTCAAACCAAATGCTTGAAGTGAAACTTCATAGAATAGTTTTCGAAATGATTTCAATTTAGTTCCGCCAAGGTAGTTCCACCACGTTTAGTAAAATAGGAAAGATGAATAAAAGTGAATCGAACGTTTGATTTCCCGTCTAGCAGAATAGGGCTGATAATTTCAAAGTAAAGTGGAATTTAAATACAATATTTTACAGTATTCAGGTTAATCTTCATTATTTTTTTGGCTCTTTTTCACAAATTAAGAATAAACTCCCATTCACAAAACAAAGGAAAAAGGAAGGTATTTTATCATAATGTAGTTACCTTTTAATTTAACTCGAATTACAGTTTGCATTTGCCGTTAACGCTAATTTCTTAAACTACTTTGCTGTAAATGTATGTTTGTTTAATGTATTAAAATGACGGAATCTGATAAGGAAAAATGTTTTTTTTTTAACATCGTTTGAGTTATAGTCCGTTTCAAATCACCGTGCAATTTCTTGCGCATACACCCTCTTTTTCAGTCTATTCCAGTAATCCTGAAAGTGATCAAGACGAAATTCGAGCGTAATTATACTTTGATGTTAATTGCACTAAGTCTCAGCGCGTATTGATTATGTGCTTGAATGGCATTGGATAATGAATTGTGGAAAAGATAAGAAGCCGGTATTGACAGATGCGAAACCAGAGTGTAGAGAGAATGCATGGAAATGGAAGGCGTGTCCATCGTAAGGGGTGATTCATCGGAAGGTTTGATTTTCAATAGGATTTTTTTGACAACTGTTTTGTCATTTTTGTTCAGTATCATTTGCCAAGTCATCATGGAAAGACTCACACCACAACAGCGTCTCCAAATTGTTCAGCTGCATTACGAAAATCAGCGTTCTGTGAGAAATGTGACGAATCGATTCGTCGTCGTTCTCAGCAGCTTGGCTTGGTGTATTCGACAACATGGCGTATTTTACGTGAGAGTCTCGGCCTAAAAGCGTACAAAATTCAACTTGTGCTAGAATTGAGGCAAGGCGACTTGAATTTCCGCCATATTTTCAGTGAATGGGCTCTGGAAAAAATCAATGAAAATCCGGTGTTTTATCGTGAAATTTTGTTTAGCGATGAAGTCCATTTCTGGCTCAATGGATACATTAATAAACAAAATTGCCGTATTTGGGCTGATGAGCAACCCGAAGAGTACTAAGAGCTACCATTACATGCATTAAAAACAACGGTATAGTGTGGTTTATGGGCTGATGGAATCATTGGTCCATATTTCCTTAAAAATGAGGCAAATCAGAATGTTACCGTCAGTCGTAACCGTTATCGCGCCATGTTAACTAACTATGTGCTTCCTGAAATTCAAGCACATGCTCTCGGTGAGCTCTGGTTTCAATAAGACGGCGCTATGAGCCATTTTGCTCATTTTGGTGAGCTCTTAATTTCAAGTTTTGCTACGGTAAATTGGCCGTGCGATAGATCGTGCGATATCTTACCCTTAGACTATTTTTTCTGGGGATATGTAAAGTCTCAGATCTTCAGGGATAAGTCAGCCAAAATTGACGCTTTGGAAGCCAACGTGCTATCCGTGAGATACCAGTCACTACGCTCGAACGAGTCGCATAAAATTAGACCTTCCGAATTTATCACCTCAGACGTAGTTGTGGCCAACATTTACATATCATTTTCAAAAAGCAAATGCCATGAATTGTTCTTTTAACCGTAAAAATCGTAAAAATTTTAAGTTCACTTTCAAATTTATGTTCGCAAAAAATAGTAATTTAATTCGTGCGGTTTTTTTTTCAAAATGTGAACGTTTATTTAAAAAAAACATGTGCAATAGTATTATTGAAAGTATTGCCCATCTGAAGCTATGAGTTTTTCTCATCTTTCTGGCAATTTGTGGACAAAACTGGGCCGGCTTGGCAGCCAAGAATGAATCAAGCCAATTTTTGATATTCTGCTCTGATGTGAACGTATTTCAGTGAAGGCGTTCTGCATCGACCGGAACAAATTGTAATCAAAAGGGGTAAGGTCTGGGCTATAAAGCGGGTGGGGTAAGACTTCCCATCCACTGTTTTCCAAATAGTTCTTAACCGGAATAGCAACGTGGGGCCGAGCGTTGTCATGACGGAAAACGCTACTGATCTCTTCAAACGGATTAATTGTGTTCGGTAGCGTTGTCCATTAATGGTTTCACCCGGTTTTAGCAGCTCATAATACAGCACACCCATCTGATCCCACCATATACAGAGCAATACCTTCGCGCCATGGATATTCGGCTTTGCCGTTGATTTGGCTGGTTGGCCGGGTTTCACATATGATTTTTTGCGCTTGGGGTTATCGTAATAGATCCATTTTTCATCACCAGTAACAATCCGTAGCAAAAATGACTTCCTTTTATGGCGTTCCAGCAACATTTCGGACAAGTCAAACCGCCTTTCGACGTCTCTCGGCTTGAGTTCATGTGGAACCCAATTTCCTTGCTTTTGAATATATCCAGCTGCTCTAAAACGTTTTGAAATGGCTGCTTGAGTGACACCCAAAGATTCTGCGAGCTCTTCTTGTGTTTGGCAACAATCTTCATAGAGTAATGCTTTCAGTTCTTCATTTTTAAACTTTTTTTGCTGCCCAGGACGTTCATCGTCTTCCAAGCCAAAATCACCACTTTTAAATCGTGCAAACCACTTTTGGCACGTTCGCTAAGATAGCGCATGTTTACCATAAACTTCCACTAAAATACGATGACTTTCGGGAGCAGTTTTCAGTAATGAAGAACTCCCCGCAAAAATACTTTTTCAGGCACAAAGTTCCACATATTTGAGTGAAAAAAAATTATTGCTGTTTACGCTTCAAATGAATGACATATATTGAAATGACGTACAACGACAGTAGCATGTTCCAACATGAACGCATGTTCCAATGGAATAATACAAGTTACGCCATCTCTTAGCAAAACGCACGAATTAAGTTATAGACCCGTTACATTTATTACAGGAAGTATTGAATTTTTTCAGAAAAAAAGACGACTGCATAGGATATTAATGAAGAATTCTCGTTATGTAATTCCTAACATTAATGGGTTTTGTTTCTAAGAGGTTCACACATTTTTGTTTAAATAAAACAAAAACAAATTAACCTGATGGCGACTTATTTAATTCATTCGAAAGATTATTTCATTCCATTTAGTGTTTGTAAATAGTTTCGAGCATATGTCCACTACGTCCCTCTCCTATTAAGCACATTCTAGACTTCCGATTTTCAAGCAATTATGGGCGTACATCGATTATTACTCAAATAGTGATTAGTTCCAAAGCCTCAATCGTTGGTGGTTTACCGGCATAAACAAGTGACTTGACGTAGGCCCGCTAAAAATAATCCAATGGCGTCAAATTGCGCTATCTTTGTGGCCAATTGGCCACGACAATTTCTTGACTATGTTTTCGTTGAAAGTATGAGTTGGAACCAGACAGTAACTTGTGCTTCTGCACCATTTTTGAAGAAATAAAGACATGATGCCATGCATGTATGCAATGGCATCTGTTGAACTTCTTGAGATTATTCTTGCTCCAAATACGGCAATTCTCCTTGTTTACGTAGCCGTTAAACTAGAAATGGGCTTCATTACTGAACAAAATTTTACGATTAAGAACTGGGTCAGCTTCCCGTTGATTTTAAAGCCCAATTACTGAACACCCGGTGCGATAAAAAGCCTTTAGCTCTCGCACCAATCGAACGTTGCTTTGAGACCACAATCTTTACGCAGCATTTTTCAAGGAGTGAATGGGCAAAGGCCAAGTTGCTGCGCACTTCGATGAATCGATAAATTGATGTCCTCCAACAAAAGCTTCCGCAGCCGCGATATTTTCTTCCGATTACACTGTTCTCGTTCTTGTTGTTTGAGTATCGTAAATTTAGTAACGTAAATTAAATTTTTCAATAAATTTTCAATTAAATTTTACGATGCGTTCTATAAGTTTCGCGAGCACTGAAATATTATCTTCTGATATATTAATATTTTCATTATAAACATACTTTTGCTTATTCGAATGTATCTTATATAGTGTTTTAGCAAGTTAA
Organism: Volucella inanis; assembly: GCA_907269105.1. Taxonomy (NCBI): domain Eukaryota; kingdom Metazoa; phylum Arthropoda; class Insecta; order Diptera; family Syrphidae; genus Volucella; species Volucella inanis. The sequence goes on from OU026154.1 coordinate 50,244,071, forward strand.
GAATAAGAGTGCCCGAAGTCGTTAATTGATTCTAGCTGATATGGGTCTGTTGCACTGAAACTATATTATTTGAAAGTGCATGTAGTGATTAAAAGTGAAATTTTCAAAATTAAAATGAATCATAAAAAGCAAGGTGTGTAGTTAATTTCTTATTCAAATATTTCAACTTATTCAATTAGTATTAACATTTGGAACTTATAATCAAATATTTGTACTAACAGAAAATTAATAATAATGGTATTTTCTATTTACTCATATATATTTTGGAATACTTCAGTAATAATTAAGATTAATGGCTGAAAATAAACAGTTTCTTTGTTTCTAAAAACAACTTGGTTATCTTCTTCAAGATTCTGCAGATCATTATGTCAGATGATAAAGTTAAAGAAATGGTCCGCATAGACGTAGAAATAAATAAGTAAATGCCTTATGATATGTATTTTATGTACCAATAAGGAATCGTGTAAAAATTTGTATTATTATTTTGAGTTAATAAGATTTTTCCGAAAAAGTAATCACTTTTGATCTTCAAAAACTTTCGACACAATACTTTTATTGGAACGTTCACTTTGAAACAATTAAAGTTATCATAATTTCGAGCCCATCGATATCCCATTTGTCACCATACAAGTATGGTAGACGCACAAAGTGAAAGATGTTAATTTTAATAGGTTGTAAAACTTTTCTTAAAACTTCTATATTTCAGAAGGATAGATTTCGGATTATATACGATTAATAAATCTTATCATTAATTATACGAATATTCTACAGAACTTTCATAAGATGTATTACGTTGTTATATATGGTAGATGTGTGTATTGTTTAATATTTTTATAACAAGTAAATATCATTGACTTAAAATACATTTACGGTAAAAATTAGTCCTGAAATGCCCCGAGGCTGACAAAAAGATGGCAAGGCCTAATAACGTATCCGTACACTCTTAATTAGTACCAACCTTAAAATGATGGTCATCGAGATATTAAAGTTTTAGTCATGCACCTTTCGATGTTTCCAAAACATCGGTTCAAAAAAACCGGTCCTTAGCTAACTGCCTCCACTTAGGCGAGGTCTTCCTCTACTGCGTTGTCCCTCCGGGTTAGACTACGGGTCGGAGTATTTGTTCCCATCCGCTCTACATGTCCTAGCCATCTTCAACGACTGACTCACAGTTTTTTGACCAGGTCGATGTCGCTGTACAGCTCGTATAGTTCGTCGTTGAATCTCCTTCTCCAAAATCCGTCAATGCAGACGGGACCATAAATTTTACGAAGAATCTTTCTCTCGAAACGACCGAGGATATCTTAATCCGCTTAAGATATAGTCCAAGCTTAAGCGCCATAAAGCAGGACTGGAATGATCAAGGTCTTATACGAATCTCCTTAGTTGTTCGGGATAGGGCCCTACTACTCAATTGCCTTCTTAGCACAAAGAAACAGCGGTTGGCAAGAGTTATTCTTCGTTCAATTTCTTCTTAGATGTCAGAATTTATAGCAGAGCTGAGGAAGACAAAGTCCCTCACTACCTTAAAGCTATAGCTGTCGATCGTGCCGTTTTGTCCGATTCTACGATGTTGGGTGCCCGTTCTTGTTCACAGCATGTTTTGCCCTCGTTGACCGCTAGACCCATTTTAGCCGCTTCCGTTTCTATACAAGCAAACGTAACAGTGACAGCTCGCTGTGTTCTACCAATTATGTCAATATCATCGGCGTATGCAAGTAATTGGACGGACTTTTGTAAGATCGTGCCTTGTGTGTTGGCCTGTGAATCACACGACAGCGCGTCCTCTTTTGACATTAAGGTTTGGGTTAGTTCGTTACCGACCTTGATGTAGCAGCGAGCTTTCCCCATCGTCATCCTACACAATCAAACGAGTATTGCAGGGATGCCAAAGCTAGATGAAAGATGAAAAGATGGTGGGTATCAATTTGGACCTCTGGAGTTTTTTCCAGGATCTACCTTAGTGTGAAAATTTGATCGACGGTGGACTTTCTTTTCCTAAAACCGCACTGATAGTGGCCAATCAGGTTATTAAGGAAGGGCTTAAGGCGTTCACACTATATGGCAGATACGATCTTGTATGCGATGTTAAGGCGACTGATACGTTTGTAGTTGGCGCAGTTGAAGGGATCTCCTTTCTTGTGGACCGGGCAAACGATGCTGAGATTCCATTCATCAGGCATGCATTCATCTGGAAATGAGTTAGTGCATGCTCTCTACCAAGTCATCTTCCAGCTGCTCTAAAAAAGCTCGGCAGGTAGACCATCAGGCCCCGCAGCTTTGTTGTTCTTTATCTTGGATATTGCTACCCGTACTTTGCTTTGATCAGGTGGACAGTAAAAGCTACTGTCATCGTCTATCATCGTCTATATTGAGTAGTACGTTCTACCTAACAGCGGGATTCTGGTCTTCGTCGCCATTATAGAGTTTGCAGAAGTAATTTTTCCACATTCTCAGCACCGACTTTGAATCTACTATAAGATTTCCCTCATTATATCTACAGGTTTCTGTACGGGATATTCTGCACTGGCACGTTCTTTTTACCTTTTGGTAAAACTTCCGTACATTGTTCCTGGAGTAGCATCTCTCAATTTTGTCGATCATACGTTTCACGTGCCCTTTCTTTTTCTTTCTGAGGATCCGGTTTTCCTCCCGTCTTTTTTTCTCTCAAAGCTCGTGAGCAGCTCTAGTCCTCAGCCAGCACATCAGTCGTGGCCTTGATGATGGCTCTCTGGCAGTGTTGCCACTGGTCTTCTACACTAGATGTTGCTGCGATAGGACTGATCGAGCGACTTTGTGATACGTGATCGGCAAAAATTCTGGTCGTCTCTTGCAGTTTTTCGACGTCATATTTTTTCGAAGTATTTCTTTCTTGGGATGTGTTGGATATCCGCATTCTTACCTTGGCTGTAACAAGATAGTGCTCTGAATCAATATTTGCCCTCGGAAGGTTCGGACATCCAGAATACTGGAGGCTTGCCTTGCGTCAATCGCAATGTGATCAATTTGGCTGACAGTTTGGTGATCCTTATGGATATTGAAAAGTGGAAACCTGGTTCTTGCTATAACTATATTTCGCCCCGCAGCCAAGTCAATTAGCCTAAGTCCGTTGCCAGACGTGCTGTCATATAGGATGTGTATGCCAACTACCAAAGATATGCGATTTGAACATCGTGCTTGGAGCATTATTCGTAGGTCTTTTCGAGGAGCTCGTAGAAACTGTCTTCTGCGTCGTCCTTTTCTTCAGTGGGGGCATGAGCGCATATAAGGCTGATGTTCGAGAATATTGCCTTGATGCGGATTGTCATAAGTCGTTCACTAACGTGCCAATAGCTCAAGACTTTTTGCACAAGTCTGCTGCGTATCACAAATCCACATCCAAATAAACGCTGTCGCTGCTGTCTATAGTAATCTCCGTGGTATATATCACAGTTTTTCATCCGTTTTTTGCTTGGCCCATCCAATCGCACTTTCAGGATGGCTTTTAGGTCTGCCTTGTGGCAGTCTAGGGCCTCTGCTAGTGGTTCGGCTGCACGTGGTCTGTTCAGTGTACGAACATTCCACGTGCAGTTCCGAAGGTCATTATCCTTATTTCGTTTTCCAGGGTCGACAACAGTAAATCTATCCTTTTCCGAGACTTGTCGCTGTTTCATAACATGTATTTTTTTCCCGTGGTAGGGAAGTTACACCGAGTGAATAGTCACTCCTCCTCCCTTCTCTCGTCCGCTGCCACCAACGACCTTCCAAAGGGTATCCGATCTTCAGTCGAGGTACTAGGCACCCGGCTACCACCAACGTGGAGGTGATAGTAGGAGTTGATAGTGAGAAGCTAGTGTAAGGACACCTGCGTTCTCATGTATTCGCTTCACTACCTTTTGACTACCAAATCAAATTGTTACGCCGGACAATATCCAAAAAATCCACAAAATCGATTTAAACAACCATAAAGCGAAAGTGCGTGTGATAGATTATCATTAAGCTATCAATAATACTTCGCATTTTCCATTAATATTTGGGTGTGCAAAACCTCTGTTCGAAGTGGTTACCGCGTTTATTGACAATGGATGGATCATATTACCTTTTCGCAAACCCTAAAAAAAAAAAAAAAAAAAATTCTCGCCGGAAAGAGATATGGTTATCGAAACTGAAGCATACTTTGAAGAGTTGAACAAATAGTAGTTCTGTAAGAAAAGCACAGAAAGCTAGATCGGCGGTAGAATGATTATATCACTCTGGAGGAGACTATATAAAATCAAATTAAAAAAAAAAAAAAAAATGTTTTTATAAATTAGTCCCGGGACTTTTCGAATCACTTATTAAAAGGAAGTAGAAGTTTAAAATAAACAATCATATATTGTCGGACAAAACTAAAGCACGTAATTGTGCGTAAATCAGAGACATCTTGCTCAATAACATACATTGTACTGTAGATTAAACTAAAAAATTTAAAAAATCAGTTTGCTGAATATCCATTACTTTTAATAACTGCACATTTCCGAGGGATAGAATCAATTAAATTGTTTACAATAGTAATAGAAATCCAAGTCTAGGCCATTTCAGTTTGGGCGAAAATGAACTCGTTATTTCCCATAGATTCTCTAAGATTGTGTTTAAGAGATTGAGGAGATCAACTCTAAACCTCAACTTTATTGAGAAGTAGCCACTCTTTTACAACTTTAGAGTTGTTCTTCGGATCGTTGTCGTGTTTAAAGACCCATTTTAATGGTATTTCCTCTTCCTGCATGGAGCAGCATAACGTGTTGAAGTTTATCCTTGAACACAAAACGGTCCATTATGCTATCAATTTTTCGAATTGGGTCGATCTTATAGCCAGAAAAGCAACCCCAGACCATCACACTTTTTTTTCCGTGCTTTACTGTCGCTCAGGTATACCGTGAATTCAATTTCTCACTCTTTAGCCTTAATACACGTCTTAAACCGTCTGAACCTCTCGTGTTGATCTTCGAACTCTGGAAAAAGCACTGTTGTCCATTAACAATCCAACCGATACAAAATTTCGCAAACTTTAACCTGAGTTGTGATTGCACGTCCTTCTACTATCATCGTCTGAAGAGGGAAGAAGGAAAAGGGATGAGAAAAAAATGCCTTCCAAAGAAGTAAGAAAATAATGAAATCACCACCAAAGAGAATTAGCAACAGTAAAACTAAAATTGACAGTTTTAAAAATATGATTAAGGAACTCTTAAGAGACACAAAAGAAATAAAAAAGATGAAAATGCTAAAGGAAGAATTATATTTTAGAATTATTAGAATAGAATTAGATGATATGAATAAATTATTATTAATGGCACAGAATGGAGATGAAACAAAAATGATAATAGATTGGCAGAGCAATTAAAAGTAAGAAACAGACAACGTCAAGAGGAAGAATTGCTTCAAATGCAAACATCAAAAAACTAGTAAAACAAGAAATCAAAAAAAAAAAAAAAAAAAAAAAAAAAAAAAAAAATGGGTAAAAACAAAACAACCGATAAGATAAATGATAATCAAAATTATTATGGAAAAGTTAATAATAACAAAAATTAATAAAGATGGAAAATAGGAACAAAAGGTAAGTTAATAGAAATTATAATAGTTTTACCTACTCTAACTGAGTCTAAAAAGAAAGGAAAAGGAAGTTTAATATTCGAAAATGGAGACCTAATTACTATATATTTACTGGAGTTTAGGAAAAAGAACAAAGGCCGGTGTGCATGCATTGTAAGAAAAAGCAATATAAGTGAAATTAGAGAACAGAGAGTAATAAATGAATTTTTTGGAAGGTTACTGACCAAACGATCTCATCTTCGTTAGATGAAAAAGAAAAATGTTGGGAAAGACAGCAAAGAAGAATGTGACAGAAAGAAAGGAGATTTAATCATAGCCGGAGATATCAGTGCCAGAGGTGGGAGTGATAAAATGTAATCCGAAGGAGTGATAGGAACAAATGAAGAAGAAAAAAAATCAATGCAAATGGAAAAAGACTACTAGAGCTCTGTATGGTAAATAACCTTGTAATAATAATAATGCTATGTTTTCACATAAAGACATACTTACATGTATTTAACACAAGGGAAATGCAAGCAAAGGGGAGAAGTTGTTCATAGATTATATAATAAGCTTTAAGCTGTGTTGAAGGAAAAATCAAAGATGCGAGAAGGAACAGAAAAGAGGAGAAAATAAAAGTATACAAACTTAAATCCGAAGAAATAAGAGGAAAATAACAAAAAGAGATTGAAGAAGAAGTTACGAGATACGTAAACAAAGGAAATGTAGATATTGACAAGAGCTGAATAAGATTTAAGGAAACGAGGTAGAATGTAGCCAAAAAATAATGCCTGGTAAAATATACGTAAAAAGAGGACAGCTTAATGGAAACTCTGCGTCAAAAGGGAAATATGTATTAAGAAAAAGTTATGGAAAGACAGGACCGTGGTAATGCAAAATATGAAGTGTATAAATGACAGAGGATAAAGGTGAAAAAGCAAAATAATTAGCGTGGTAAAAAGATGGAGACGAAAAGGAAAGAAAACTCAAAAATATTTTACAAGAAACTTAAAGGGTTATACAACCAGAAAGAATTTAAATTACGTACAATTAAAACAAAATATGAAGAGGTATTGGCGGAAGAAGATTAAATAGTAAAAAGATAGAAAGAACATTTCAAGCAACTATTGAACAAGGAAGATAAGGAAGATTCAGAGGGAACTGAAGATGAAATTGAAGTAGATTCAAACAATACTTTACGGTGGCTGTTTGATGATTACTCGGATTGGAAGATAGGTGGAGCTACTGAGCCAAAATGAGTTTACCACCATTTAGTATAACCTTTTTAAGCCCGCCTGTCTAAGTTTGATGAACATCCGACGCTTAGTTTTGTATTGACATCCATTTAAAAACATCGTGTTAGTGCTTTTTGCGACCATGAAAAAAGAACAGTATCGCTCCGTTATCCGATTTTTGTTTTTTAGTGGCAAAACCGTACAACCGTTTACCATTGGTTCGCAGTCGAGTTCAGTTCGCAGATTTTTGATAAACCGCGCGCAGGTGGCCCAAAAATGTTAAAACAGGAAACCGTGGACAAAATTTATGATCTTGTATTGGCGGACCACTGAGTGAAAATCCGCGCTTTGGCTAAGATCCGGCACAAGATTTTGGAAACGAGAAAGCTGTCCGCGCGATGGGCACCGCGTTTACTCACACCGGAGAACAAGTGCAATTATGAGACCACTTCAAGGACGTGCTTGGCCCTGTTTTATTGAGATCTAGAGGAATTTTTGCGTCATTTCGTGACCGTCGATGAGACGTTTTACCCGGTAACGTGCTCCAAAGAACAGCGCTGAGGAAAATGAATCCCGGTTAAGCTCCAGATATTGATGAGTTTGCTCCAGAATTTATCAAATATCTTGTAAAAAAAAATGAAAAATGAACGGAATTAGAAATAATAAATTGGAGATATGGAGTTATACTACCTAATTACAATTTTTTTTTTTTTTTTTAATCGATGTACGACAATGTACCTGTACTGCTACACGGAGGCGAAAATTGGATACTCACAGGAAGGCAAGAAAAACAAATACAAGCTGTGGTTATGAAATACCTCAGGAGAGTTATAACAGCCAGGAGAATAGACAAGAAAAGGAACAAATACATTAGAAAGCAACTACATATCAATGCCAAACTAATACTCGATAAAAGAAAAATTTTTTAAACGAGACCAGAAGGAGAAAACAAAATAGGAAAACCAAAAACGGAAAACCACATAGATCATTACACTCGAAAAATATCTAAAAGAAGCTGAGACAGGATCCATTAAAGAAATTTCACGAGAAAATAAAAAGGAAGAAACCACTGATGACACCTCAACACATAAGAGTAAAAGAGTACCAGATTATATATATATAAACACGAAACGTTTTGATCACTTTTAACCGTTATCACCCAAAAACTGATCAAACACTAAGCACAAAACAGGCAGAGTGCTCAAGCCTGTATTTTCACTTTGTTTTCTTCAGCAACAAACTGAGAAAGAGAATCAAAATTATTCACATCAGAAACTCGATGTGAAAAGGCTTTGAGCTCATTTGAGAAAAAAAAAAAAAACAAAGCTTCTTCATCTTCCACTAGAAAAGAAGAAATTCAAACATGAAATTAGCTCTCAAAGAAAACATTGTTAAAGCTGATTTGTTGGATGTTGGCAAACGCCACCAAGACAAACTTTAGATACACGTGGCAGACAAACTGGTTCAATTGCAGGACACAAAGTTCTACCATTTCCGCCTATCTCTGTCAGCTTAATTCCATAGAATTGATATGTGCTTAAGTAAAAAAAATTCTTAGCAAGTCAAAACAATTTTTAAAATGTAAGACGTTATTTTTTGCCGAAACAGCAACACAGGACATTGTTGTAACTTTAAGTAATGAGAACGACATCTTGAATGAATTTTCTTCGGATTAGTTTACTTTTATAATATTATATTATTATGTAACGTTTTATAGGTACTGTTTGGTGCAATAAATTTAATATCATCAAAACAAATGATGACAAATCATAATCTTCAGAATTTCCTATCGACAAAATGTGTCGATAAGCGTTTCCATGTGGTGAATCTGCTATATGTTTTTTTATTCTTCATATGGACGTTAAAATACCGGATATTTGTTACATGCCGAATATTCGTTTGGGATTTACAGTTTGTTCATTATAAATATGCGGATTAAACAGGGCCAAGCACGTCTTTAAAGTGGTCCCAGCATTGCGCTTGTTCTTCGGTGTGAGCAAACGTAGCACTTTTTTTTTTCAATTCTAGTATTCTGACTGGTACCTTTCCAATATACTTGAAGCGTGCTTTGGTTATCCCCCTACATAAAAATGAAATCAAGTCAGATATTTGTAATTACAGACCGATTTCACTGTCCTCTCTTTCCAAAATTTTCGAAAAGGTAATCAAGACGAGAATGTTAACATATCTATGTAGACACAATTATTTTTTTAAGCTGTATGCAGCTTGGATTTAGAACTGGTTTTCAACTGAGAATGCACTGTAATGCATTCTGCAAAAAAAAGTGTTGGCCTTTTTGTCGATATAAGGAAAGCATTTGACTTGGTTAGCCACAAAATTCTTTTCTAAACCTTGATATCAGGTTTCAGAGGATTTATAAACAAATGGTTTGAGTCTTACCTTCAAAATAGGACGCAGTATGTGAAAGTTGGTAACACGGTCAGTACTCCAACTAATGTTACCAATTAGTAACATTGGTATTCCCCAAGGCTCAGTTCTTGGTCCTATTTTATTCCTCATCTTCATAAACTCGCTGCTTTTGCTTCCATTCTTGGGGAAAATAAATGAGCTTTCGCAGATGACCTTGGGATCGCTTACTGTTCTAGTAGCAAATTAAATCATATTGCTGAGTTAAATCATGATGCCCACTTATTGAGATGTTGGTTCGCCGAACATAAACTATTTGTGAGCAATAAGACTAAAGTAATGTTGACTGTGAGAATCACTTTCTTATGAATAGTAAGTGCGGAACACACTGCGTAGCATTCTTCAATAGGAACGCCGAGGTTAATTGTTTTAAGATTGAATGTGCCGACGAGTTAAAATACCTTGGTGTTACTATTGATAAAAACTTGAAGTGGTCTAAACACATTTCAAATCAAAAGCAATATCTACTCTCAACTACCCGCAACTACAGGTTTCAAAAATACTGTTCTTTAAATATGTTGAAAACAGTTTATTATGGTATTTTTCAATCAAAACTACAGTACGGTCCTTGTTGTTGGGGCGGTGCTTACCTTAGCCAGTTGCAACATCTTCTGGTAATACAAAGAGCTACTATTAGAAAAGTTTGTAAGACTAATCATTATGCTCACACAACGGAGCCGTACGGCACTTATATTATTTTAAGGTCATGAAAGAATTTTTTATCGGAGGAGGCTATTTGCAAAGTCCTATTTACAATGTCTTCGAAGCAATTCCATGTTTATTGTTACTGTTCCATCATTTCTGACTACAAGCTTCAGAAATTTTTAATCTATCGTTTCTTGTAAACTGTTTAATTCAAAACAACTGTATCATTTTAAAACCAATTTCAATCAAGTACATATTCCCCATTATTATGTATGACCTTTTACCATTTTCCGGGTAGCTTCTGTTGTTTATCAGCGAAAAACTTGGCCAAGTGATTTTCAGCGGCTCTTCGGTCGGTCAATTTTTTACGAAGAGAGAGTTTTGAAAAGAACGAAACAAATGGTAATCAGAGAGTGCAAGGTCCGGGCTATCCGGTGGATGCATCAGAACTTCCCAATCAAGCTCCGTCTATTTGTTCCGGGTCAACAAAGTTGTGTGTGGCCTAGCATTGTCATGATGGAAGACATCTCCCTTTCTGTTGGCCAATTCCACTCGCTCTTTCTTGAAACCTTTATTCAAACTTTCGAGTTGTATACAGAAGATGATCGAATTGATTGAATTTTAGAAGCTTATAATAAATAATTCCCTTCCAATCCTACCAAACACTTAACATAACCTTGTTTGCCGTCAATCCAAGCTTTGAAGACGTTGCACCCAAACATCGAGCTTCTTTGAGTAGTCTGCTCGTTTTAGATAATTCCAAACTGTCATAAGATTGATGTATAGTGTCTCCGCTATCTCCAGACAGCTTCCGTGCCGGACCTGATCCAACAGTTGTAAAATTTCATCGACTTTTTCAGTGACAGGCCGACCAGTGCGAGAGACATCTTTTTTATCTTAATTTCCGGAACGGAATCGAATAAACCACTCCTGGGTCCTGCGTTCACTCACAGCATTCTCACTGTAAATTGCAGAAATTTTTCGGCATGTTTTTGCAGCGTTATTCCCTTTTTATAGTAAAAAACATCACATAGCGTATTTCTTCAGATATTTCACTCATATTAAAATCAGTATAACTTCTAACACAAGCCACAAATTACACAGCTGTCTCCACAGAAAATGTAGCCTGACATGTCACCTTTCAAACACGTGTTCGTTTGACACAATCAGATTAGTGTTTCTAGATAAATGCACACCAACACCAACTAGTTTTTTAAAAAAAATTTGTTTAAAATTTTTCTTTGTTACTGCCAAACAGTCTTTCACCATTTTTAATTGATGATTAAGCTGACTTTTTAAACCAACTTTTTTATGACACAAACTCCTAAATGAGATGAAAGAAAATTGTATATAATATGCTCTCGATAGCCAGATAATATTTTGAGAGCGCATTTGAAATATCCCAAAAATTATCATTTTTCCTAAAAAGCGAATACGACAAAAGAAAACCCGACAAGAATAGATTTAGATTACCTTAAAATGCCTAGTCGACCAAATAAGAGAGAAAAATGACCAAACTCACCCAAGTTTCCGTTACTCAAGAAAAATTCAAAGAGCATTATATCATGGTATATAAAACTAAATTAACGAATCAGGGACATTAAAGGGGGTATTCTAATCTAGAAGCATGAATTTTGAGCGATTTTTGAAGCTCTGTACAAAGAAAACAAAAAATATTTTTACTATTCATTTTTTTTATCATTTGTTTATTAATATTCTAAGATTACATAAAAAATTAACCGAAAAAAAAAACTCAAAATTCACAAAGTTATGAGCTGGCAAAGTGGGGGTGACCTTTTGGTCACCTGAAACAAAAAAGCCGATCGGATTCTTAATCAGTATAGATGCAGCTATAGCCCTAAACTTGGAAAAATCAAAAAAAAAAAAAAAATAAATAAATAAAATAGCCGTTTGAAAAAAAGAATAAATGTTTGCATGTTATTTTAACAATTCCGAATTTTTGATAATAAAACACTTTGATCTGAGCGTGCTTAAGGCGATTGTGGAATGTTCAAGGAACATTTACAGCAAATTTTAAATGTATCGCTATCGATATCGTGCACGCTAACTCGAAAAAAGTAGTTTCGAGAAAAACGCGGTTAAAGTTTACTGTAACTCATAAAATAATTGAAAATTTGAAATATGCTTTAAAAGGCATATGGTATTCTCTAATGTTTTAAATTTTTTTAAATTTGTAGAATTAAATACCCTCTTCATCAAAATTATTTGCAATCAAAATAAATAAATTATTTTATCGGAATATATTTGTTTTTTGGTTTTGATAGGATGCACCTCAAAACTTTTATTCAGTAATAGAATAACTAGTCTCATATTGTCATGGGATCTTGTTTATTCACGACTAGATCTTTTTTTTTTTTTATATAAACGCTCTATATAAATGCTGATATTTCCAATAGTACACATTTTTCGAGCGTATCTGCATTGTTTCTGCTCCGTTATGAGGCATGTAGGCCAATATTGGAAGGACCTAACCCGGGCTTGCAGTAATATAGCCTACAGTAACATAATTGGAACAAACAACAAAAAGGGATTTAAAGCCGCACTACTACAACTGCATGATAAGTTAGAAGCAAATTTTGAGAAATATAATTTTATTTAACATTTTTTTACTGAAAAACCATAATATCAATGCTCTTATATATATGTATATATGGTACATATTTATTTATTTACTTGCGAAGCGGAGGAAAACATATAAACATTGAGTGCCATGTTATTATTGTTATATTTGTGTGCCATGTATGTTATTGTGTCATACGATTTTCTTTCGACGACTTGTACAAAGATAATCAGCCTTATTTTGAGATTCGAACGAATAGCTCATTCGATGATGCAGTATCTCCAAAAAATATTGATGGAGTTTGTCGCTGCTATCAGACAATGGGAATAGCTTCACAACTGCAGTCAAAACCTACAATGAGGAGTCAAATGCTGAACTTAATGGACCAGAACTAAGTTTCACTGAAACACACCCTTCTCCAAAGGATTCAGTACCTCGTCGAAAAAAAGTGTATGAAAAAGAAAATGCTGTTGAGCTTAAACTTTTTGACATTGACGCCAAAAAGCAGGCTTTGCTTGAAGCATCGGAGGTCAAGAATTCGGTCGTTGCTTCCATTTTGAGGAAAATGTATCCATTACGTCACCTTTGAGTAAGGACAACATTTCAGAATGTGTAGTTGCAAAAAATGGAGGAACTCACTTGTCTTCTATTCTATTTCAGCTTATTAATGTGACATCTCTGCACCAGCTTCCTTTATTTAACCAATTTGCTCGAATGGCATTCAACAACCTTTTTCTGTAAACCTTGCTTCGACTTCACAATTTGTAGTAGTAAAAAATACAAACGAATCAGATGAAATATTGTGTCTATAACTTCGTGCGGTTTGCTAAGAGATGGCGTAACTTGTATTATTCCATTGGAACATGCGTTGGAAAGCTACTGTCATTGTACGTCATTTCAGTATATGTCATTCATTTGAAGCGTAAACAGCAATAATTTTTTTTTTTCACTCAAATATGTCGAACATTGTGCCTGAAAAAGTGTTTTTGCGGGGATTTCTTCATTACTGAAAACTGCTCCCGACAGTCATCGTATTTTGGTGGAAGTTTTTAGTAAACATGGGCTATCTGAGCGAACGTGCCAAAAGTGGCTTGCACGATTTAAAAGTGGTGATTTTGGCTTGGGCAGCAAAAAAAGTTTAAAAATGAAGAACTGAAAGCATTACTCTATGAAGATTGTTGCCAAACACAAGAAGAGCTCGCAGAATCTTTGGGTGTCACTCAAGCAGCCATTTCAGAGCCAGCAGAGCAGCTGGATATGTTCAAAAGCAAGGAAATTGGGTTCCACATGAACTCAAGCCGAGAGACGTCGAAAGGCGATTTTGCTTGTCCGAAATGTTGCTGGAACGCCACAAATGGAAGACATTTTTGCATCGGATTGTTACTGGTGATGAAAAATGGATCCATTACGATAACCCCAAGCGCAAAAAATCATATGTGAAACCCGGCCAACCAGCCAAATCAAAGCCAAATATTCATGGCGCGAAGGTAATGCTCTGTATTTGGTGGGATCAGATGGGTGTGCTGTGCTATGAGCTGCTAAGACCGGGTGAAACCATCAATAGACAACGCTACCGAACACAATTAATCCGTTTGAAGAGAGCAGTAGCCGAAAAACGCCCGGAATATGCGACCAGACACGAGGCAATAATTTTCCATCATGACAACGCTCGGCCCCACGTTGCTATTCCGGTTAACAACTATTTTGAAAACAGCGGATGGGAAGTCTTACCCGACCTGCTTTATAGCCCAGACCTTGCCCCTTCTGACTACCATTTGTTCCGGTCGATGCAGAACGCCCTCACTGAAATACGATTCACATCAGAGCAGAATATCAAAAATTGGCTTGATTCATTCTTGGCTGCCAAGCCGACGCAGTTCTTTTAGGATGGGATCCAAAAATTGCCAGAAAGATAGGAAAAAGTCATAGCTTCAGATGGGCAATACTTTGAATAATACTATTGTACACGTTTTTCTTAAACAAACGTTCAAATTTTAAAAAAAAAAACCGCACGAATTAAATTACATACCCAATACAAATTTGATAAAATAAATATAGTTTCTTTGTTCTATATTCAATTCTACCTTAATATTGGCAAAAGTATTTCTTCGACATAGATCGGTCTCTGAAAGTTTGTGGTATAATGATAACAAATACCATGTATGTTTTTTAAAATGTAGTCGAACGTTTTTGTTGTCATTCTCGTATACTGGCGAAATGATTTTTTACTTCCATGCGCTCGTAAATTTGAATAAAGATGATGAAATTCGCCATAAATTTATCTGTTTTTATATATCACATGACTTTTTTCTCTTTTACGCTTCTTTTTTAGATTTTTTACTATTCTTATTTTCAATAAACTGCTTTCCGTTAACAAAATTTTACTCGCCGAAACCGAAGCCGTTTTAAACTCAACTGACAGTTGTTGTTGTTAGTTGGATACCTCCGCATTCCCCGGAAACTAATGCATTGCTTGCGGGCACCGCATTGCACTCATAGCCCGTGCCTGTTTAAGACACCGCGTAAGGGTCTATCTCAAATCTGATATCTTGTTTGAGCCTTCAGATATCCAGTTTCTAAACCTGTTCCATTTTTCTTGCTCATACTAATTTTTGACTTTGTGGTCACTTTTCTCCAGAAAATGCGTAATAAACATAACGTTTTACTATTTTTTTTTTTTTTCTTATGAAAATAATAAAAACAAAAACCCATAGATTTTATGATACTTGGAAAAATTCTTTTTTACCTATGTACGTTTCTAACAACAGTTGACAATAAGAGTAATTCTCCAAGAATTAATAATTTGAAAAGTTTTAAAGCGTGCTCGTGTATTTGACTCCCGGTACAAACCCTCATTTCCTTACCCTGTTCCTTAAAAGTCCTCAGAAAGAATTGGGTTTTGGGTATGAAGGCCTGTTTTGAAAATTTACCAAAGAGAAATGATATAAAAGATTACAAAAAAAATCAATTTATCAATTTAATTTTTTACTCCAAGGTTATAGTTGCTTAGAAACGCTTTTTGAAATGTCTGCATTTACAAAAATGATTTACCAGAACTATTGAAAGAAAGAAACTATTGAACTATTGAATCCGCGGATTCAACTAGGTTCATCATATTTCCAACAGGATGGTGCTCCAACACACTGGCCTGCCAGATCTCCTGACGGGAAAGAATGAAAGAACTTGTTTTTTCAACTGAAATAGCAACATTAAGTGAATTGGAAGAGCGTATTCTCGATGAGTCATCAAACTTTAACTGCTTAAAGTACCTGAGCACGTGATAAGTTTTAAGGAAATTGGGACGAAGAGAGAAAGAAAGATTTTTGGACTTAGTGGTTATTTCGGTCCATGAGTGGCAGCCAAGATTTAATGGGGAAACTAAATTATTGGTGTAAATTGTCTTGTAGTTATTTAGGCAAACATTCATTTTACGACATTTTAGTAGCCAGTAAAAGGTCTTTCTGTATTTGTTTTTATTTCTATTTTTCCCCTGCTGCAGCTTTTTCCATAACATCTATGCGTTTTTCTGCGAACTTGTCTTTTGTTATTATTATAGGTTAGATGAGAGTGGCGGTTGTGCTGCCACGTCGATCTACGATCCTCTTATTCAAGGTGGTTTTCTACTCTGGAAGAGAGCTGGACATGTACAGAGAAGTTGGAGGATTCTCTCATTTTTCTCTTCGCCTTCCACGGAATCGTTTGTAAAAACACCAAGCCTGCTTCCATATTTGCCTATTAGGCAGTATCCAGTGATAACAACTTGTGATGGCGCTGAGATGTTTCCTATTTAAAAGAATCAGACTCTTAGAGCGATTCGGATCCAGCTTTGGCCAGGTTTGTTTAGTCGCTAGACATGTTGGCCCACCGGTTCATCTAAGGTCTGTTCTTTTATTAGCATCCAGCTTAAATAATAATTTGCACGTAGAAATTGGTATACATATGCTAATATTTTCCGGTCGATCTAACTTTGGCGAGTTCGTCGGTTCTACAATTCCCTGGAATATCCCTGTGGCACCCAAAAAAGGTGAAGGTTGAACTGTTCTGCCATCTCGGCATTCGGCCAGATCGGCATTCAAGGGCGGTTTTAGAATTTAGTGAGACCGCGTCTAGAGACTGACTGTCCGAAAATATGAGGATATCCTTTGCAGATATCACGTTTTTCTTCAGCCAGAACAGAGCTTCCTTAATCGCCAAAATTTCCGCCTGGAACACGCTACAGACGGAAGGAGAGTCTTAAATTTAGCTTATCTGAGAAAACTCAACCGGTTTTAGATCCATCTGTATGTTGTCATCTGACGGGTGTCAAGTGAAACAGAACGTTTAAAGCCACGGAGGGAGTGGAGCATAAACATGCTGTTCTTTGGAGTCTGCTTAGTTTTTTGCAGTTGGCTGCGATGTCTAAGGCCGCCCACCAGACAACCACACCGTAGGTGAGTATCGGTCTTATCACCGAGATGTATAGCCAGTGCATTATTCGAGGTTTAAGGTCCCATTGGTTTCCAATGGCCTTCTTGCAAGAGAATAAAGCTACTGTAGCTTTCTTCACTCTTTTTTGAATGTAAGGTTTCCAGTTTAGTTTCCCGTCAAAAACGAGGCCCAAGTATTTTGCTGTATCGGAAAACACTAAATTGGTACCGTTTATTGAGGGAGGATCTATAGTTGGAATTTTTTGGAATTTTATGGGGGTTAACTCCCAAGTTCTTTGATGGTATTAAGATGCTTACCTAAGACGGCTATAGCAACGTCGTCCGCATAGGCAATCACCCTGCTCCCTCCCGCTTCCAAGTATATTAGCAGTTCATTTACCACTAGGTTCCAAAGAAGGGGAGAAAGGAAACTGCCTGGCGACATGTCTCTGCTGACACATCTTTTAGCAGAAGTCCCACCCAGTTTGGAGCTGATTATCCTGCTATTAAGCATAAACCTGATCGACTCCCCAAGTCGTCTACCTGCAGATGTGACAGCGCACTCGTGATTGCGGATGTATCGACGTTGTTAAAGGCGCCGGAGAGCAACCATTGTGTACTCTGTGTATTGTAGGGATCGTTCGATGTGGCTAGTCAGCGAATGCAGAGCCGTTTCCACCGACTTTCCTTTACAGTGCATGTTGAGAATGTTGACCCGTTGATAAAAGTCTTGGGTCAATTTTAGCTCGAATATGGATATCAATCAGTCGTTTTAGAGCTTTCAGAAGGAAAGATGACGGAGTTATAGGTCTGAAGTCCTTTAAAACGTCATAAGAGCATTTTCCGGCCATGGGAATGAAAACCGCATTAGCTTCTCTTCATGACAGTGGAAGAGTTCTAAACAGCTCCTCATGATATTCTCTATCGAGGGCAAGATAATATCTGAGGACCTTTGTTATTCGGCCGGTATTATACTTGCATGGTTTGAAGCTACGCAGCGCCCAAAGCAGATTGTTTCTTGTAATCAGACCATGAATTTTGTTCATGGTTGCAGTAGTCCTCTTTTGGTTACTATTGGCCGGGAATGAGGAGCTGCCTGGAAAGTGGGTGTCCAGTAGGCATCATAGGATTTGTAGAGAGGATTTTTCTTAGCCGCGATGCATCAGAGGTGTCTGTGATTTGTATGAGTCCCAGTCAGTCAGTTTGTTCGTGCTGATGTCCACCAATGCAACTTTTTCTTTCCCCTTGGTTGAATCAGAGGGCAGAAAGCAGCCATAGTCTGGTTGAGAGTGGGACTTGAGATTTCAGAGAATATTGTTTCTGACAGTATTCCTCTGTATTTGTGCCACTTAGTTTTCTGATAGTTTTGGAATGCTGTTTGACTGTGGAGAGATGAACCCAGGCTGATTTTTATGTTTTTTGAGACAAGAGTGATATCTAGCACTTTCTGCCGGTTTCTTGTAAAAGTGGGCTTTGGTGTTTCCGGTTTTGGCCTCGTGCTGTTCGCACTTCTTTCCACCTCCGGAATAGATCCGATGGTTTTAATTATGCGTGATGCATTTCGGCGTCTTGAGTAGAGCGCCTTAGATGGGGCTTCCCGATCCGGCTGAGCCCCTGGTTCCTTCTTAGGGGGAGCTCAGCCTGCTGCTATTAGGGGTGGAGGAAAAGATAGGACCATGGCTTGCTTCTCTCTCTTCTTATCTCTCCTTGAAGATTTAATTTTAGGCTCGTTGCTTTTACATTTTTAGGATAGTGCACTACAGTGTCACCTCCTCTGGACAATACAGGAGCCTTGTCGGTAGTCGGTACAGTCACCGTTCCACCGTCCTTTATTAAAGGAGTACCAGCCTGGGGTTTTGTTTTTTGGGTTGAAACCGTTATAGATAACACGAGTAGCGGATCCGCTAATGTACAGAGATTCGCTGTATACAAATAAGTCTAGCTAATTTGGAGGTCGCCAGATATCCGGATACTCCGTATGCGACTGAGCTATACGTCCTCAGCATTGATCCAGCCCAAGTGACCTGAAACTCGAAAATTAGCATGGCAAAAAAAAAATTGCAACAGGCTAATAAACTGGATATCTGAAGACTTAAACAGGTATCAGCTTCACTTAAAAGCAGTTGCAAGGTTAATATTTCTTCCAAAAACAAAGGCTTAAACGAATTCATTTCCGTTAGTTTTAACAGAGCAATTTCTGTTAACATGGGTCAGGGTACGTAAAAGTAAGCCTTTTCTTAAATCCTCAATAAATGATGTCAACAGTGGAGATAGAACCTTGCTGTAGAACGATTTTTAGAATATACCCAAAAATCATTTATCAAATCATCCTTGACGAATTAGGGGGCACACTGTATATGTATCTATAGCAAAAATTAAATTAATGGTAACCTGAGAAGTAAAAACATTGTATTTTTTTTTTTTTTTTTTTTTTCAATGGACCTATTTTTATTATATAAAAACACACTTATATCATTGACATTGAAAATTAAATTTATAGTAATTAAGTATTAAAGAATGATTTTTTTTTCAATGGACCTATTTTTATTATATGAAAACATTCTTCAATTTTAATTCTTGTTATTTGTTCTTTGAACTCATATAAAAACGTTTTTCTTCCAGCAAACGTTATCATTTAAAATTTTGTTATTAAAAAAGAGAGAACTTTCTCACACTTATTATGTTACGAATTAAGGTCCATAAGTTATACAAAATTAATTTAAAGTAATATTAATTGGCCAATGATTTCATAATTTTTTAAATATATTTTTCTTCAAAATGCATTCCGTTTTAATTCATTTTATCGATTAAAGGATGAGGCAAAATAAACAATTGTTGTACTATAGATTTTTTGTATTTAATAAAAATTTCTTGTGTCTTTGGTGGGGTTCAATTCTGTGTAAACTAGATATGTTGTAAGACCTTTTTTCATTTCAGTTACTCTTTTTTAATTTACACATTCGTTTGGTACGGGCTCGCGTTTTTAAAGAATAATGTTAATGTAATGAGCTAAAAGTTTATCACTTTCTTCGATTTGTTAAGGTTATATGTTATATGTATTTATATGTTTTTACCTATGATTTTGGTCCTTTTGTAAAATACGTTTATTTTATTTAAAATTTTAGCTATGAAGGAAAATCATTGCCTGATATTCTTTCCTCATTATTGTCACGAGTCCGAAATCCAGAAATTCAACTTACTGCCGCGAGATGTTTGACATATATACACCGCTCTGGCACGCTTCCGCCCACAGATAATAGAATAGTTTTTAAAACTCTTCCTTGTTTAGCTAGACTGTGTACTGATGACTTTGATCAGTACACAAGAGCTTCTGCTGCAGAAACTTTGGCATACTTAGCTGAAGTAAGTTAAGCCTTTTTTTAAATTATTATAACTTATTTATAGGCAAACAAATATACGAATAGATTGATTCTCAATTACAACGATTGGCTGCGATTTGCAATCATTTAATTAAATCGTTATCAGAACTCCTACAAAGCCAGTTAGCCCTTTTACGACAGGCAGCATTTAGATGTTTTGCTTCATTGGGAGCTAATGACGAAGATATAAGAAAAAAGATTATTGAAACTAAGGGTTTGATGGAAAGGGTTCTTGAAGGCCTAAGCGATTCAAGCTCACAGGTAAATTAAAAATGTTAAAGGTTTTCACTTTAAAAAAAAAAAAAACACTCAAAAAAAGGTCCGCCTAGCTGCTGTGAGATGTCTCCATTCGTTATCAAGATCTGTTCAACAATTAAGGACGACATTTCAAGTACGGTTAAATCTTAGGCCGATTAGATTTAAAAATAATAATAATTTAATTTTTAATTAGGATCATTCAGTATGGAAACCGCTTATGGCGCTTTTGTCTGGTCAACCATCTAACGAGTTATTAACTGTTGTAACATCAACTATTTGCAATCTTTTGCTTGAGTTTTCTCCAGCAAAAGAACCAATGTTAGATTCAGGAGTTGTGGAGATGCTATGCTTACTAACAGAAAACTCTGACCCAGCATTAAGATTAAATGGTAGTTGGGCTCTTATGAATATGGCTTTTCAAGCTGAACAGCATGTTAAAACCAAAATCATTAATTCTCTTGGCACCGAAAGAATGATAGAACTTTTAAGTGATTCCGACACAAGGGTTATAATGAAAACTCTTGGATTATTACGGAATCTATTAAGCAAATCTTTGCATATTGATTATATTATGTCTGAACATTCAGTTGAAGTAATGCACGCAGTTAGTTTGGTTTTAGATTCCCATCATCCATCAGAAATCAAAGAACAAGCTCTTTGTATTGTCGGTAATATAGCAGCCGGAGCACATTTAAAGGATTATATTATTGATGACGATAATATTTTAATTCGTCTAAGCAGTTTTTTGGTAAGGACTATCTAGAAATTAAATGATACTAAATGAAACACGTTGCTTTTTAAAGAGTCATAAAGATTCAAAACTTCAAGCAGGTACACTTTTCGCAATTGGAAATTTTGTTCATCGAAAAGATGCACTATCTCGAGAAAGATATATAAAACTTACAGAATTAGGTATAATCTCGAGTTTACAGGATCTTTTTGAAAAAACACATGTTGGTACAGAAACTTATGACGAGTAAGTAAGTGATATCAACTCTTTACACAAAATTAATCATATTTTTTCAGAGTACGCAACATCCTAAAACATTTGCAATTTTCATAAGGAACAAAAAATATGACTATGTAAATAAATCGTGTAAATTCCTTGTTTAAACTTTCAAACAAGGTAATTATTCATATATATTTAGTTTGAAAGATTTAACAAATTAAAAAAATATATATAAGTATTTAAAAAAATCTTTTGGGTAACATTTTATGTGATAAAAAAAAAACAGCTGTTAAAAATTTTCGTTTGTATGTATGTCTTTAAAAATAAAGTTAGTATATAAAAATAAAACTGCTTTTCTGAGTTAAAAAATTGTAATAAGTTTTCTCTTTAAATGGGTTTTGACTTATTAAAAAATTTGATTAAATAAAACTATACAATTATTTATTATTTGTGCGATTTTCGTAATAGACTACCTGTTTTATGTGAACCATAATATATATATATACCAACATGACTTAATAATTTTTATAGAATATAGCTTTACTCTTGCCCTGTTGAGAAATTACTTCTTTTTTCATATATAGTTTAATATATTTTGGAAACAAAATAAATTTTAAAAAAAGTTTAATAAATCTGAAAGATGTTATTATTTTAGGTCCGAGGATATGAGTGGTATTTTACCAATTTCATAACGAAGAATGTTTCTTTTATGCTCCAACGCGGCTGATTGAATGCGTTTCGAAGTTTTCACTTTCATGTTAGGAACAACGTATTTATTAATGATTGATCAGTTTAAAAAAGTTTAGCCTTTTCCGTAGCTATTGTATCCTCTA
The DNA here is from genome assembly GCA_907269105.1 of Volucella inanis. Classification (NCBI taxonomy): domain Eukaryota; kingdom Metazoa; phylum Arthropoda; class Insecta; order Diptera; family Syrphidae; genus Volucella; species Volucella inanis. The sequence continues at coordinate 50,266,332 of OU026154.1, forward strand.
TGGAAGGTAGTTCAGCGTTATCGCCGAAACAGGAATTTGTACAAATTTGGAGTCCTTCAACAGACTCAAGCAATGTTGGTTGCCGATTTTGGGCTATTATACGAATAACCCGAAAGTAAATTTGCTAAATAGCTGGGCTGTTTTTTTAATTCGAAACAATGGTATAATTATTTATTGTTAGATACTATTCCTACAGTAAATAAAATTGGAATATTTTTAATCGGTCTGTTTCCACGAGACTTGTAACAAATTGTAGAAGAAAAATCTTTGCTTAAGTTTCAGGAGTAAGAATAAATTCTCTCTTAAACCCAACATCTCTCGGGAACAGGTTTTTTTAAATTTAATTGATTTGACGTTTTTTACAATTCCTGTCTAAAGAAAAATATCATGTAGAAATTTGTAGAATTGGCAGGGTGGGGAAATTAATTTTTTTACAAAATTTTTTCCCGCGGGAACGAAATTTGTACAAATTTCTCAGTCCTGGAACAGACCTATTGTCATATACTTCGTAGTAAAGTATATCAACTTAGAAAGAGAAGCTTTTCGTTCCTATTTAAAAAAGAAAAGCAAAAGATTATATTTAATGCATATTATGCAAAATAAGATTATTTCAATTTATACGTGTACAATGCACATACATACATATGTAATACAAAATACTAGTTTCAACTATGGATTTGTTGTTTTTTCCTTAATTTATTTATTAAAATACATTGTTTGTGAAGTTATTTCTTGTAATTAAATTTTAGTATAGATAAGTAGGGTACGATTCTACTCTTCCTCGTGTAACGATTTCATATAGTAAATATCTGAGGAAACAATACTTTATCTGTCAGCTCAACGCTAAAGCGACATTCTGGATTGCAAATTTCAAGTTCGTGCTTTTGCCACAAGTTATCGTAAATTCAATATAAACGGTACATGAAGCATATCAAGTGCGACCACGTGAACGCGAACGTGATTTGGCCATTAAACTTCGCACAGGCGCACTTTAAGTAAATTACCAACACATTGTACAGGCCTTTAAGCCGCTAAAATAAAAGCAATTTGCAAGTAAAGTTCACTATGTACACACACATAGTACCTGTCTGGATTAGCATGGGAATGAAAGTCGTGCCGCGAAAGACGAGTAGATTCGATGTGATCAAAAAGGGAAGGGTTGATTGCACTTAAAATTCACCAAATCTCCACTCCAAATTACAGGGTGTCTTCTAATTCGTCAAAGGTAATTTGGGAAATAATTCTTTAGTATATTCTAAGAAAAAAATCATTTTATATTTATTTATTTATCGAGGAGTTAATAAAAAGTTTACTTTGGTGTATCTTGACTCATGTCAACTTAAATTGGCTAATGGTAGAAACTTCGTTTATGACTTAATTTTTGAAAGATATACTAACTTTTGTAGCTGCGTTGAAATAAAATTAATTTTTTTTATGAACGTAATAGATTTTATAAAACTTGGGGAAACTTACAGAAGGTAAAAAAGTTTTTGGTTTCACCAAGAATTAATAATTTTCCAATATTTCTTTTATAATTGCAGAGCTAATAAAAAGTTTTAAAACGCTCTCGTTTATTTGGCTACCTGTTCCTTAAAAATTCTCAGAAAGACTTGGGTTTAAGTTAAGAAGGCCTACCTTAGAAACGCTACTTGAAATGTCTGCATTTACAAACCAAGAATACGCGGACATGCATTACTTTTATGGGCTGTGCAATGGAAGTTCAACTAGACAGCAACAAAGATACCATGAACTTTATCCTAACCGGCGACTAACCGGAAAAGTCATTCGTTACGACTACCTGAAATGTATGCGTTTACAAACCAAGAATAGGCAGACATTAATTACTTTTATGGGCTGTGCAATGGAAGTTTAACTAGACCGCAACAAAGATACCATGAACTTTATTCTACCCGGCGACTAACCGGAACAGTCATTGGTTGTGGATCTTAAAATAAGTGCTTAAGTACGCCTAGCTGCAGCAGTTACACAACCAACGTATTATGCCACCTTTTTGAGAGTATAAAAACGCAAACGCAATTGTTGATCGGACTTGATAACAGCCACTTGAGTGCAGAGTTACGCACTATACAGGCTGCAGATACCGAGCCAGTCATCACCGAAACCTTGGATGGGTGATTTACGGCAGGACTTCAACAGAAGCCGACGAAGAAGTTACTCTACACTGCTGACAAAAGAGCCTTACGAATTCTGTCTGAAACCATCATAAATCCAGACAATCGTTACCAAACGGGTCTGCTGTGGAAAGAAGATGCAGTCAACGTTCCGCCGAGTTATGAGATGGCTAAACGAAGGTTTCTGAGACTTGAAAATAAACTGCGTAAGGAACGAAAGATGTTTTATCAGGTGCGGATAGATCCAGAAAGCGACGATCTGCCAATCGACGTTTATGTCATGCAGTCTACGAAACTCTTCAAAAATCTTTAATGTCCTAAGATTTCAGAATGGTCACCCAAGAGCCGTCAAGTCGATAGTCAAACTACATTATGTGGATGACTACGTGGACCGTTTCGACAGCATAGCGGAACCAGTTAACGTCACAATGGCTGTAATCACGATTCACAGGACTGGAGCATTTGAACTTTGCAATCTTGCATCCAATTCGTACGAGATGTTGCGAAAAATTTCCCAACTGCATGACGCAGAATACCAAAATAATTTGGTCGAGTTGTAACAATTTGTAGAAGAGAAATCTTTGCTTAAGTTTCAGGAGTAGGAATAAATTCTCTCAAACCAAACAATTTCGCGGGGACACGTTTTTGTAAAATGTGCTTGAAACGTCAAAAGTAACAAGTAAAAACCAAATAAAAAAGAAATTGTAAAACAGGAGGAACATTTCTGAAGAATTTCGAAATGTACCCACCTCGGATTTTCTTTAAAAAAAAATCTACATACAGCACCAGCAGTAAAAATCAAAAGCGGTTTTTGTGGCGAATTACTGGAAAGGATTAAAACCTCGATGTCAAACTCTATTAATTTATTTGCAATCCCATAACTTTAGCACAGACACACGGTTAAGTAAATTAAAAATCCGTTCTCCAGAATGGCTTAAATGACAGCAAATTTAACGTAATGTTAAGGTATTGTAAAGGTATGTATTATTAAATCAAAAGTATTCTACGCTGGTGAATATTTATTTCAACGTGGTGAAAAAGTGAAGATAATAGAATATATGAAAAAAGCCTCTTTTTTCGTTTCAAGTGCACAAAAAGGAGATAGTATCAGAATAGAATTAAAAAAGGATCTAAAATTCATATTTTGAACGTTTCATTTGAAGATATAAATCTATTACAACTAATATAACTTTGAAATCAAGCTTAAGCTTGTATTGTTAATCATTTGTATTAGCATTCTTTGTGTTTAGGCACAAACTCTGACTCTGGACATCAATGAAAAGGAGTGTTAATTAAGGGCATATTTTAAATTGTTCTTTTAGTTTGACAAGTGTTAAATAAAAAATTAATGAAATAATAGTAGTAACTAATAAATTAACATTTTTGATCATTTTTAGTTTTTTAGGAAAGTATCTGTCTTTTTCATTGAATTTAAAGGTTTTCCAAAAATTTTCAGAATATTTTCTTTCCACACATTAAAGTACAAAAGGAGTAGTATTTTAATGGCTTAATTGTTAAAAAAAAATCCAGAGTAGCCAACATACAATGTGCAGCAAGACCCTTGATATCCCAACTTAATTTGGTTTTTGTCGAAGGGAATTAAGTTTATAATTGTTTCACTGTTTATTTGTACCTTAGGGGCAAAAACAAAAACAGTAATATTTCGTTCAGCAAAATATAATACTATACACAAAGTGGCGCACAATTAATCACCCTATCGGAAGATGGTATAATTTTTGCAAATGTCGTCATACGTCAATCCAGGACATTTGTACTCAAAATATTGAATCTGCACAGAAAGATTCATTAAATATATGGCTAGACTAAAAAGTAAACTTTTTACTCACGTGTCTTTGGTTCCATTCTTGGAGCATTTCTGTCGGAACTGTTGTACTCCAAATGTTGCATCTGCAAAGAAAAAGGCATTAAATGTATTATTTAAATGAAATCTATAATTTTTGCTCACATATTTTTAGCCGGTAGTCGATAGGAATGCTTTGGTAGTTCAAATATTGAATCTGCAAAGAAAAACGCAATATATATATATAGGGTTTTCCAATAGGGACTTGACAACTTTGAATTTAATTTGTGAACGCACTCTTTTACTAATCATCAAACTGTCACTGTCAATTTATTCAGTAAACTCAACATTTTCATCATGGTAAAGTACACTAACGAGCTACGTTCTCTGATTGGGTTCTGAAGAAGATGCGCCAACATAATGAATATCATCGCAAAATCATCTTCAGTGACGAAGCTCATTTTTGGCTTAATGGGTTCGTCAATAAGCAAAATATGCGTTATTGATCGAGTGAAAACCCACATGTGCTTCATGAATCACCACTTTTGGCCCGAATTGGAAGATATGGACTTGGACGACATGTGGTTTCAACAGGATGGTGCCACAAGCCGCACAGCACACGCTACAATCGATTTATTGAAGAGTAAGTATGGTGAGCGTGTTATCTCAAGACATGGGCCAGTCGATTGGCCGCCTCGTTCGTGCGATTTAACGCCGCTTGACCATTTTCTGTGGGGCTACGTTAAGTCATTGGCTTATGCAAACACGCCGACGACGTTGGAAGAGCTCAGAGTTAACATTGAACGCGAAATAGCGGCCGAAATGTGTGGCCAAGTCGTTGAAAATTGTTCATAAATGTTTTGATTGTATTTTAAGCCAATAATAAAGTTTTTGAAATATCTCAAATAGTTTGCCTTTTATTTAAAAAAAAAAAAAGTTGTCAAGTCGTTATTAGGAAACCCTATATATTGCTAAGCCAAAATTCATAATTTTTACTCACATTTGTTTAGTTAGCATATGATAGTTTCGCCCTTGAAACGCTTTTGACAGGACATTTAAACCAAAAATATTAAATATGCAAAGAAAAAGGCATTAAATGTATGGCTAGACAAAATGTATATATTTTGGTTTGATATACAGTTTTATCAAAACGAATAAAAAAAAAAATTTAAATTAAAGAGATTATCTTATTTATATACAATAAAAAAGTATGTTTTATACACATTTTTTTCTAAACCATGTGGTATTATGTGTAATATTCATGTATATGCATATGTTTCGCCGATAAAACTACATTCCTATTTTATAGATAAAACTATTATAACTAAATAATAAAAGGAACGATGAGAATTCTGAATTTCTATTCTCTTATGAGAAGAACTTTTGAGTGTTTATTGCCATTAGTTAGACGTATCCTATCACCTAAAAACGCTTCAGTGCCTTCCCGTCTGTAGGACAGTCGTATGCTTGATTGCCATTTTCATGCTTCCAAATTGCACTGTTCTGTTTTTTTTTTTTTTTTTTCTTTCTTTTTCGAGAGACGTGTCGGAGTAAAGTTCATCTTCGGTTTGAAGCTCTTTATGACTCAAGTGTCCATGTATTAAAAACCACTCGTTATCAACTCCGTAATCATCATCCTTTGATTCGTCATTTTCGTATTAGTTTCCGTTAAGTGATTAGCCTAGTTCTTCTCCCTCCCATTTATGATTCGAATCAGCTTCGTAATCGAAGAATTTATATCCAAAAGAAGAATTGATAGGTCGTGAGTGCATACATATAACTGGAAAATACTAATAATAGGAACAAACCTTATCTGTAGCAAACAGCCTACTTGAGATTATAACATGCATGCACAGTATCTCCATGTCCCGTAAATTGACCTGATTAAAATGGGCGGTGATTTTCACGGAAAAAGTCAAATTTTATTAAATATTTTCCCTATGAATAATATGCATCCTAAACTGTATTTCTTGTTCCTCCCATTCTTACCGCCCTTTAAGATAAATAAAGATATAATTTTTACTGAATTAAGATAATAGACATTTTTCACTCACATTTTTGTTCCTTCTTCAAAAACGTATTCAATCCACCACGGTGTGAGAAAATTTTGGCTTCAGTATGAATGCTTTATCAGAAGAGTATGTTCCGAAAAAATGTAAATAACAGGTCTGTTCCCTTACTTTATGCACTAAAATTCGTAAATTGTCGAATTTCAAAGAGTGGGTGGTAAAAATCTCAGGGAGGCAAAAATTTGAAAAACTTATCGAACGCGTGAAACAACAATTGTTACCCACGATTTAAATGTCAAAAACAAGCAAACAGAAGATCGGATGAAAATAATTGTGCTAATTTTAATTTGATGTTGTTGTGGCAAATAAATATTTTGAAGATTTTTGAAAATGTTTACAAATGCAACAAAAAAAAAATAAAGTTATTAGCAGACTGAACGTACTACTCAAATAGTGATACAGAGTTATATGAAATTTTTGATGATGAGTCTCAATGCGTGGACGAAATGTTATTGAGTGAATATTTGAATTTGGTAAGGTTGCATTGATGGTACCCACATTCTCAAGGTCTGTTTGAAAGCAATCTGCAATGAGCAAAGAAAATTTTTAAATATATTTCAGGTTCCTCGCATGATAGATGGGTCCTTCAAAACTCACCAATATATTCTAAACTACCATCAGTTTGTGGAGGTTATATCTTTTATACACAAATCTAAATATACACAAATGAATTAAAATTACTTTTTTTTTTAGATTATTACATATTAGGCGATTCTGCCTATCCCTGTACAAACCACTTGGTGACTCCGTACAGAGGCAATGGCCACCTGGCAACTGCTCAGAAAAATTTAAATATGAAATTGAGTTCCTGTCGCGTCAACATAGAACACTCTTTTGGAATATTGAAACAACGGTTCCGGCAGCTTTATTATTGCAAGCTTATGAGTGCTAAGAAATTATACCATTTCATAAGAGCATCCTGCGTTTTGCATAACATAGATTTCACAGCAGAATTTCCTCCCAACGATGTTCCGGAAACATTGCAATATGGAAGAAATACAGCAAATACTGTAAGAAATCTAAATTGGAAATGTCTAACTTAAACATAAGAAAAAGTCGAATAAAACTTTAAAATTATTTTTCTTTAAATAAAACTTAGTAAACAAAAACAACATTTTTTTTTTAAATAAAACTTAATAAATATAAAAAAAAAAAATTCAATATAAACAGATTTGCAATTAAAAGATCAGTTATCAGTCTTCTCAAGATTTGTTGCTATTGTTTCAAGCAGCGCCAACTTGCGTTGAGCCCGTTCACCATGTATTTTTTCTCTTTCTTCTTTGTTATCATGAAACTTGATTGTTTTTTTGGTTATGAAATCTTGCTGAGAAACAGCAATAAATCCAACCACATTTGTTTGGAAGTGTCATGCTCTACGCTATCCTCCAAGTTCTGCGTATCACCGGTAACTTCTGCTATCACAATGAAATCTTCGCCTTGACTTTGGATAACTTGTTGAGTCACTTCATTTCTTTACTCCTCGTCTACTAATATATAAAATATTTTACTAAAGTTTAAAGTTCCTATTAGTGGTTTTGAATAACAACTATTAAATTACGTTGAAATGTCTTAGGAGAGCATGAAATTTGCTTTTTCCATTATCACATCTAACACAAACTTCAGTCAGAAAAAAAAACAAATTTTCGAATTTGACAGACAAATTACAATTACAATTCTTACCCACAGAAATTTGTTGGGTAAAAATTCGTAATTTTTGACATGGACGGGAAATGTTTAACTCTCTCGTGTCCTCTCTCTCTTTTACGAATTTTTTGTGTACGCAGTTGCACTAAAATTTGTAACAATTTGTACGAATTTGTACGAATTTTGAGGTAAGGGAACAGACCATAAATTCGTAACAATTGGTACGAATTTTTAGGTAAGGAAATAGACCAAACAAAATACGGATAAACTGGATTATTAGACTAAATGGATGGATTGTATGAACTTTTCACTAGAAATAATAAAAAAGAATTAATAAAACATAACTATACACAAACCTTTTGCAAAATTAGATTTTAAACATTGGTAAAGCAACAAACAAAACAATAAACCAAGTAAACACAACTTGTTATAACCAATTCTTTTTTTAAAAAAACTTTGAAGTGACACATTCGGCTTACAATGGCAAAAAAATATATAAATTACACGGCAAATGGTAATTAACTTACATGAATTTTTAAGTTTCAAAAAAATTATCTATAGCAAACAAATTGAATTTTAAATTACCTATTTGTATGGCACTATCGTTTGACCGGCCTTAAAGTAAACAATGGTGTACGATTGGCATGTTTCAGAAGTCATCAACAGCAGTTCATCTTAATAAAAAGCGTGCCGGTGCGAAACTGGTGTCAAGTCTTGAATTTCCTGCGGAGAAAAGTAGCACATGGACATTGCAAAAGACACATTTTCCAAGGCTGATTTGATTTCTTTAGAGAATCGTTGAAAAATATATTTTTAATGTTTTTGTGCCATTACTCTCAATACTAGCGCAAATTTTCCAAATTCGTTGTTCAGTTTTTGCATCCAAAAATTTCCGAGAAGAAAAAAATCAATGTAAGCACAACGCTTTACCTTTTACAAATATCACGTTGTAATGCGGGATTGTCGCGATAGTCAACGAAATTAAATCGGTCTAAGAAAAGCAGAGTACACGAAACGTAGATGGACACAACGAATTTAGTATAAATTCTATACCACTAGAAAGAAAACTTTTCTCAATAAAGCAAATAAAAAAGAGAAGACTTTGCCGACAAATGCAAAAACAAAGTATTTAACGTGAAAATTAATCATTTTTCGAACGCATGAAGACAACAATAGACAAATTAAGCTTTGAATCCAAAAAAAACGAATATGGTAGTTTCATGATGTGGGGCTAAATGTCCACTTTTGGGATCGGTAATTTAATCATAGTAATTGAGATCGTGGCAAAAGGTACATCGTGGTTATCACGAAATGGTGAAGATGCGGTTAATACATAAGGTACCACACTTACTAGTTACACCACCATATTTAGCGAAGATCTTATAAAAACATGTTATTACATCAAACGCTTAGTTAAAAACCTTTTTTTTTTAGCAGTATGGTAAGAATTAACAAGTGAATATTTGGAAAAGTTGATGCATTCTACACCCGATCGGCTTAAAGAAGTTAAAAGTCTTAAAGGGTACTCAAGAAAGTATAGGTAAGTCCTTTTTCCACAAAATTAAGGTATAAGAATAACACTTTTAATTAACAAAATCAATATTTTAGCTGTGCTCATGTTACATACAGCGAAACCTATCTGTTGAAAACAATTATAACCATAATTACCTTCGACAAAACCAAATTAAGTTTTTGCTGTACATTGTATGTTGGCTATGCTGAGATTTTTTTTACCAAATAAGCAATTAAAATATCACTACTTTTGTAATTTATAATGCGTGAAAAAAAAAACATTCTGGAAATTTTTGAAAAACCTTTAAATTCAATTAGAAAAACAAATATTTTAATAAAAAACTTAAAATGATCATTGATATTCAGAGTCCAGAGTTTGTGCCTAAACATAAAAAATGCTTTTACAATTGACTTCAAATACAAGCTTAGGTTTGATATCAGATTAATATCTTCAAATGAAACGTTCAAATTATGACCTTTTTTAATTTTCTTCTGATAACATCCCCTTTTTGTGCACTTGTAACAAAAAAAAAAAAAATTTATATATATTCTATTATCTTCACTTTTTCACCACGTTGAAATAAATATTCACCAGCGTAAAATATTTTTGCTTTTTCTTTTGCCTTTATTATACATACCTAGTAAACATTACGTGAAAATATCTGTCATTTTAGCCTTTCTGACAGGTTATTGAAACGTAAAATGAATTGGTAACTCACTTACAGTGGGTCTGTGCAAAATTTAAGGATTTGCCAATGTACTGGATATGGAGACTACTACATATAAAAGCTACAGATGAGCTTTGAATTGAAATAAAAATAATTACGACAAGCTAATAAAATTTGAAGATATAATCAATTTTATTATAATAATGTTTATTTAAAAAAAAAAAAATATTAAGTCCAGGTTTTTATCATATTTTGAAACTTTTTTTTTTTATTTTCTATTAATACAAACAGTTTATTTGCCTAAAAGTTATTTTCACCCACTGTGGGAACGAGCACAGAGTGTCACATTTGTACAAAACAAATAAAAACACTTTTGTCTAAATATTAATTAAATATTATTCAATATTAATATCTTTATATTTTTGAATATACCGAAGTGGATACAAATAAGATATCACTCTGACGTTTCACAAAACCTCAAAGTACGAGTAACTAGTGAGATTTTTTTATTATATATAATTAGCGCGGACCATGTGATCATAGTAAGATTCCTTAAAAAATTGAAATATATGGAACTAAAAAGGAAAGGTCGAATTTTAAAACGAATATCCTGCGCAAATCGAAGAGAATCCCCATTGCATGTGAATTCGGATTTTTTTTTTTTTTTTTTTTTTTTTTTTTGAAGAAACATGTAAAAATTAGCATTCATACGTTCAGTAGTAAGCTGAATTTAATTGAGACAGTGGGCCAAGATAAAAACCGTCTTTTACATCAAGAATGTAAGCTGCAAGGTTTGAATTTGCCTTTCAAAATTGGGCCGAAAATTGTTGGAAAGCTGTGATCTTTTCCGAAGAAAATATATATAAGCTCATTGCAACAGATGGTGTCCAGTACGTACGGCGGATAAACGGAGAAAATTTAAAAAGAGAATGCGTATTAACAAAAATAACATAACATATTGTAATATCCGTTTGAATGCGACCAGCGTCATCTATATTTAAATAGCAGAAGATGGAAAGATATGGAACGCTGGAAAGTTCAGAATGTTCTCGAAAGATTTCAAGGAAGTATAAATTTCAGCATCCCCCAAGATATGCAAGTCAGTTTATCATATCGCACCATGGGCATAATACCCCGGCGTTAAATCCCGGACCCTACAAATTAATTTGTATCGTTCCCTTGATAATAATAATAGTAATAAAATGTGAACTAAATAAAGTGGCTGCCTAGTCGTGGCAGGAAGGCCTAAGAGACAAAGATCCTAAGGTTCTGAAAAGAACCCAGGTGAGATTTCGAGCTAAGCTACAGTATTATTCTGTAGGTGGTACTCGAAATGGCGACAATCCACCCATAGTCTTTTCGACTACGGCCGGGACACTAATTCTGGAGGCGCCACCCGACATACTTCACAACCCTCCGTCGTTTTGGCGGTGACCGAGGAGGTGCTGGATCACTTAATTCTGACGACTCCTGCGGCTGAAACGATGCAGAGAGTACCGGAGGGGCCTTGAATGTTGCGGTTAATATCAATCAGAATAGACCAGTGTTTGGTCAGGGTACTGTTTCTGACAGCCTGTCTCGGAAAACCGAAGAGGTGGAACGGGCTCCAGAAGAAACACACTCTGAAGAACTACCATCTTTAGCTGAAGAGGCGACGGAGACGCGAGGCAAAGCACGGCGCAAAGAGATGGCGAGTGCCAAAGGTCACACTCTTCCAGCTGCGACAGAGAAGAGAAACAGGTCGGTGGAAGTGATACACACTGAAACCGATCAACTTCACAGATCTGAAGCCGCGCTCTCTTCTGTCAAGAACAGGGTCAAGAGGAAGAAAGTTTTCGGCATTCCTATCAATGGGTCTCTCCGCGCAAGATGTCCGGATGAAACTGGTCCTGCAACCAGCAAAGGCCGCTGCTCTGATGGACGGAAATCGTTTGAAGCGGTTAAACCCATCGGCAAAACCAAAACCAGAGGCGTTTTCAAACGCATGCAACGCCCGGGCGATGTCAGTTCCATAACTAGCAAATCTTGTAGAGAACCAACCCTGGTGGTGGCTTTCCTAGCGCACAAGATCCGGTTGAAACCGGTGCTGCAAACAACTCAGGTTGCAGCCCTGGCACTTAGACGTCGCTGGAAAAGTTATCTCCACTAAAACCACGAAACGCCAAAGAGAACGAGACCGGCGCACATACAAGGACGCTGCTATCTCCTCTCTCGGGCTTCGATTTAGAAAAGCTGGCAACGACAACAGTTTGAACGATGCTGAGTGCAAATACTGTGTCGATCAACTGTGGGAGCTAGCCAAAATAGAGAATGTTTACATTCAAGCAGAGGGCTACGGTATGGAGAATGAAACTCTTAGAGTAAAGTGCTCCACGCAGCAAACTCTTGAATGGCTGCGCAAATCTGTGCCGAAAATCTCTCCCCTGAACGAAGACTTTCGAGGTCTTTAGAAAACCCAAACTGACGCGCTATCCTCTTTGTCCCGGGGCAACTCAGAGAAACGAGAGATGTCCTGTTGTGGCAAAGACGGCTCTCAGCTTGTTGTGGGCTTAGACAACGCTTTTGTCGAGACTATTAAGTCTAAGTATGACACACGTCCCTATCAGCACCTTGGAAGGATTAATTTCAGTCTACTACTGTTTAATGCAAAACCCCACATAATATCCATACAGGAACCATGGATGTGGAATAAAGGCATCTGCGGTTTCAGATACTGCATGACGAGCGATCGGTAAGAACACGAGCTTGTCTTAATGTGCCGAATTTACTCTAACCAACTAAATTTGTGCAATTTGTAATGCAATTATGCAGACAAGCGCAATAAGCATAAGCGACAATTTCGTTGTTGCCTCTGCTTATTTTCCTTTTGATTCACTACTGCTGCCACCACCGGAGGCGATAGTGGAACTCATTAAATATTGTGATTACAGAAAGATGAGATTCATCATATGTTGCGATGGTTATGCTCAGAACACCTTCTGGGGCAATAGCAGACGCAACGTGAGAGGTAATCATCTCCTCAATCGACTTTACTCTATCCAACAGATATGCTAAGGAGATTACTGGCTGGAAAGTACTATCAGAGATCTCCATGTCAGATCATAGATACATCGAATTCAGAATCCGCATTAAGCCAAGTGGACACGATTTAAGGAAGAGCTGGAAAAAACAATAGTGCTCCCCCTAAGATCAGGACAAAAAAAAAGCTTGAGTAAGCTGTTCAGAACACGGCACTCCACTAAGTATTTCGAAATGGTATGTCCATTTAGTGAGCAATCCTGCAGGTAGCCTGTTCCTTTGTGAAAATCTGACCTGCAGCATCTTCGGAAAGGATTCAAAAAACTTCTTAACAGGTCCCTTAAGACTAATTTGGAGGAAGATTGGAATCTGTACAGATCAAACTAAAAAAATTTTAAGAAGCTTATGCGAACTTCGAAGAGCGCCTCTCATAAATCTTTTTGTAGAAAGATCGAAACCATCGGTGAAACCAGTAGGCTGGTCAAAGCCCTCAAAACGGGAAGATCAACCAGGCTGGAACCACTCAGAGAATCTGACGGTACCTATACCGAGTCGAGACTCTTCGTCTCATGCTCAGGTAACCTGATCAAAACCAGCTCACAACTAGCTCCTATCATAGAAGCTGGTAGTAAGCTAAACAATACAACACGCCATAGCTAGTATATCTCATTGGTTATGGTGACGGATGAGGCCATCAAACATGCTGTTGCTTCCTTTGACGGCTTTAAATCGCCTGGCACCTATGGCATTTACCCAGTTATGCTACAAAAAGGTATAGACCAGCTGCTGGCAGCTCTGAAGAGAATTTTCACTGCTAGCCTGGCACTGGCGTACAAACCGAGTCCCTGGCGAAAGGTGGGAGTGGCCCTTATACCGAAAATCGGAAAGGATGACTACTCACTCGCCAAGCATTTCTGACAAGGGTCCACGTTTTCCGCAAAGTCATGCAGAAGGTGATTGTCAGATTTTGATTGTGCAATTTAAAGCCTGTTGCACCATTGATGGGACCTCTACCAAAAGATCGTTTGAAGCCATTTGTGCGGCTACACCGGCCTGGACTATTTTGGTCTTCTCACAGTTACTATTGGTCGTCGTGTTGTCCGAGGCATTCATCTGGAAGTTTCTTTCGACTTGTTGGCAGAAGCATGCATTTTAAACATTTGCAACTTTATCAACCGCCGAGGAGTCCCCGTTCGGATTCGCAGCGACAACGGGAAGAATTTCATCGGGGCAGACCAGCAGGCGAAACGTTTCAACAAGATGTTTGATTGTGGCCGTATCCAAAATGAATTGTCAGCCTAAAGTGTTGAATTGGTGTTCAACTGTTCAAATAATCCATCTGAAGGAGGTATCTAGAAGCGCATGGTTCAGTTTGTAAAAAGAGTGCTACGACACACATTAAAGGAAGTCTCGCCTTGAAAGTATACGCTTCAATGCCTGATCATCGAGGCAGAAAACGTCGTGAATTCACGACGCCAAATCATTTCCTATTGGGAACAAACACAGCCCAGACGCCAGAAGGCAATTCTTTGAAAAAGTCTTTTCATTGAATTTGTATGTAGTTATATGAAAATCCCGTCGGCGTCAACTCTGACATGAAGGCATAACACTGATGTTGGAGTGGTTACTGGCTGGGCTAAATGTAACGAACTTACAACTAAGCACGTACGGTTACGTACTCAACATCCCACTGGTTGAGGATGTACTAACTCGTCCCGTCCAGTTTGACAACCACCTCTGGGAAAAATATCGAAACCTAATACACTTGAGTTTCAAACTACTGCACCACCCGCAGAAAGGAAATGATTGTAACTTCTTCACAGAAATAAAATAAACTGTATTCGAGTAGATCTGAGGCCATTATTTTCAAACTTTCATCTTCGCCAAAGGAAGACACTGCAACGAAAACAGAAGTTTTCCCAAAGTTTTGTAAAACCCTTAGTCTGCTATTACACGGTAACTCTTCTTGAATTATGACTTTTGAATCTATACAAGTGCAAAATTAGATGGCAAAACATCTACCTTGTGAGTCGTGTATAGAAGTTCGAATTCTCTTTTTTGCCGTTTCTCGTTGTTCGCAGTTGGCAAGAAACGACGGAAGAAATTTATTGTCCAAAGGACATATTAAAATCTTTGTTTACAAAGATTTTGTTGTTTTTACGCTTTACACGGAAGAAAAAATAAAAAAGAGCTGTCAAATTAGACTCATGAAAAAGAGCCAACGTGTAATAGCATGAGCCTCAGAGAATTGAAGTTCAAAATAGAATGGAGAAAAGAGTTGTGACTCAAAAATCATCGTGTAATGCACTCTGTGGAACCTTCTCAAAGCCTACTCGCAATTATGAAGTTATTGAAGCAGACACACATATAGCATATCAGCAAAACAGCTGTCAACACAAAACTGCAAAATACAATAATTCTGTAGCTGATACAGTGTCAGTTTATATGCATTGTTGCGATAATTTTTTCATAAAAAATGGGTTATATGCGCTTTAAGTATGTAACTAACAAAAGATTATTTCACCGCGGTTGCGGTGACTTTCAAATGAGATGCCAAACGATAAACACAATTTGGACGCATCTACAGGTCTGAGATAAAAAACCCAAACGGCATTTTACTAAAAAAATTGTCCTGAGCTAAAACCCTAGTTCACTAACTAGCCAATACGTTTACGAACATAATGCACAAAACTTTAGGTCAACCCGACAATTACACTGCCTGATACATTAGCACGGGTAACGCGGTGTGTGCGATGCAGAGAACGTACATAATAAACTGCTGTAAGTAACCGTAGGCGTAGGCAACGATACATTTTTTTTGTCAATATTTTTCAATAAATAGAATATATTATTCACTACTTTGTTTACTTATTTGAAGTTCCAATATTTTTAGCTACTGATTCCCATTCCGTATCTGCAGTGGACGAAGTGAAAATTGATTTTATTCCACAATACGTTTTTTTTACCATATCGATTGATTTTCCGCACGATTATGCGGTAAAATCAAACAATTTGAAAATTCAAACAGAACAGAGAAGGTTGTTTGGGCTCAATTGTTGACCCCGATCCTTAAAACTTTTGAATCTGAACAAATATTGTCAAATATCTCCCTCGTCAGTTGAAATTACTTCAACGCAGTTACTAGACAAAATACACAACAAACAGTTCCTGATAATTTAGTTCTAATTCTAATTCATCCCCTGACTAGTATTTTCAAATTATCTTTGTCTGAAAGGTTCTTTCCTCATCTCTGGAAAAGTGCTTTTATTGACTCTATTCAGAAAAAAGGGTGAAAGCATAATATCACCTGCATCCTGCATCCATGAGGTTGTTGAAAGTATTGCTTAGGATGCAATATATTTTCAATGTAAAGCTATATTTTCAATTAACCAACATGGTTTCCTCAAAGGCAGATCAACGATCACCAACCTCATTGAGTTTGTTTTTAAAACACTGTGCCCCCTAGAGCTAGGAAAAGGAATTGATATAATCGCCTCCAATCGGACTCCAATAAGGCATTTGATAAAATCTGTCACAAACAAATTCTATTTAAACTCAAAGCTCTTGGTTTCGAACCATAACTGACCGCTTGAACCTCCTATTCATAATTCCAATCATCTTCGTAATCTAAGAATTTTATCAAAAAGAAAGAACTGAGTAAAAAAATATAAATAATAAAAACAAATTTTATCTGTAGCAAATAGCCTTGGGATTATCAAAGTGATGGCATGCACCTTAACTCCATGTCCCGTAAAACGTTGGGCAGTGATTTTCACGCAAAAAGTAGAATTTCATTTTCTAATAAATATGCTTATTATGCATAATACAAACTTAACCAGCTTACAAACAATCTTGGGCGGTACATTCCCATTTGCCATTTTGATCGCTCTACAAAATAAACACAAATGACTGGAACAGATTTGTATGGGATGTTAAAATTCGGTACGGAATAAGATTATATTATATTAATAAGTGCTAGGAGTATGTATATCCATATATATATATATATATGTGTGTGTGTGTGTGTGTGTGTGTAGGATCCTATCTATGCGAATTTTCAATTTTCCATATTGATTTGTTTAACAACAGTTTAACAAAAAAAAACTATATAACAGTATTCACTAAATATATAGCAGAAAAATAACAACACAACAATTTCTTCGTATTTCAAAAGTGCTTTGTTTACATTTTACATTACATTACATACAAACTAGTCTATCTAAGCACTTCACAACAGTATTAGACAAAAGTAAATTCTTTAACAAATTTATTTATTTTGTTTCACACTGAAATTGAACTTTACATATGAAATTGCTCCCGCCAACGAGCTGTCAAAAATCTATCTGGGAGGGTAGGTAAAAAACAACGCCACAAGGGGTGCTAAAAGCACTTTACTGAGTGTCAATGAAATATTGACATTGTTCCTTTTACCACGGTGTTCACAAGAGAGTATATTTCGAAAAAATGTAAATTACAATTCAGGAATAAATTGATGTAATAGATTGGATGAAATATACAAACATGTATACAATGCACATATTGTATTAACTTTTTATAACACTTTAAATATATTTTCCTCTCTTATATTTTTCTGTTACTTTTCATTCACAAAAGGAAAAGAATAAAGAAATAAGTGAGAAGACAAGCTGAAGCACATACACATCCCACCACAGGATGGTGGGTTGCAATCAAAAAAGGATATACCGAAAAATCCAATAAAAATGATTCTATGTCGACAGAAAAAAAATAAAACATATTTAAAATATATGTTACTAGCTCAACTCTACTATTTTACAATATTGTTTTTATCATTTTTCTTTTTCTACTTGATAAATTCTGTTCTATTGTATTACTTAGGTGTTTAATTCTAAAGTACATACGTGAACGGAAAAAAAAATTTGCAGTTTTCCTCCGGACGGAATGTCTTTTGACATTGACATCATTGACATTGTGGATATTTTAAATAGTTATGACAATAAACTATATCATCTTTGTTAATCATCATTTTCTCCATATTTACCATCATTTCTTCGTTAGGTTTTTGAAAATATTCCACCGTCAGCTGATTAGTCCATGTAAACGATGTCTCTTGCTAAGTATTTTGAACAGCTAAGTCTGTAATCTTGATCCTGTGGCAAATTATCCTGCCAAATGCATCAGTCCATCGTACTGTAGAGATTTCAGTTCATCTACCGGCTCTTCAGTTGCTATGGAGACGGGATTAAGTGTCTTCTCAGTAAAGTGCTACTTAAATAGCGCGTACCTTCCAAATCGGGCGTATTATCCACTAAAGTGTTGCCTGTGAAAGTGTAAATACGAACGTGTTGTATTAAAAGAAAATGTTGTTACTTAAAGAATAAAACATACCATTCATAGATAAACTACCCTCATTTCGTCCAAATATGTATGAACGATGTCGATACATGAATTCCAAACGGAACGGAAAATCGAATCGTTTCGAAAAAAAATCCCCAAAAGATCTTGATGTATGATCTGTATGTCAGTAAATACGAAATACTGTTTTCAGTCTTTAAGTCGTTGTACAGATAATGCCTAAAAGTATTATAAGATTGTAAAAACAAAAACTCGCTTAATTCAACATTGCCTTTCTTTCTGAACCATCATGGTTCGTTTTTTTTTTGAACCCTCATTTTAAGCGATTCTGAAGGTCCAACGCCTTGAACTCGATCGCGACTATCCGGGTAAGGAACTTTTACATTGAGACTGTCGTACCAATCATTCACCTGAATTTTAAAGATGTAGATGACACATGATTTTTAAGGAAATTTGAATTATTATCTGTTTAAAAAATACAGTACATTTAAGCCAGCTTTTCTAACTTAATTCCCCTAAGCTACCAGCACGCATAGTGACTTGAAAGAACGTGTGTGAGAATAATTTTGTTGCAAGTTTCACTTTTCGACATTCTACACCGTTAACATATCATAACTTATCATTAGTTTTCGAAATAAGCTCTTCTATGATTTCTTTGGAATTAAGTTGTCCATCTAAAATAAAACCGCTATTATCAACGAAGTTGTTCTTTATGAGTTTTATGAGATGAGGCACATCAGGAATGATTCATCGGTTGGGCAAACCTTGATTTGTTTCTCGGAAATCACAAACGATTGCACGTACTTTAAAACCACGTTTACTTAATAAGTTAATAATATTGTACAAAACAGTATTCATTCTACAATCGTAGAAAGTGGATTGTTTCTAATTGCCAATCAATCTCCTTATCATCGCCACTTGGACGTATTTCGCAGCTTCCAGAGTTTCATCCTTCCATTTGTCGTAGGCAATTTTATCTTTGACTTTCATTTCGTCAAATGAAAGTACACAAATTTTGTCGACTTCTTCCATATCGATATTTTTCATAATATTCAAATGGAATTGGATTATTCCCAGATATACCTCTAATTTAGAGCACCACTTTTTAAGTGTTATCACAGTTGGAAGAGGGTATTGTTTTCGCAACAGCAATAGGTAGGCTCAGGGGACAGCTGCATGTATTGCGATCGCGTAAGCAATATCATCTGATGACCATATTGCACGTCTTTGATGACATTCTAATTAATTGGCCCTTTGCAAAGATATGACCAACGGAGTCAATAGTTTGTTGCTGCTTCCAGTTTTCTGCTTTCAATTTTGCTACTTGCTCCAATTATCTGCAAATGGTTGAAATTCTAATTGAACTTAATTCGCATTGCACAAAATTAATATGTCATCTACTTACTGAGAAAATGTAGGTATGATTTCATCAGTCTGTGTATTACAGTCGCCCATTAATGGTTTAATTTGTGTACCGCAGTCTACCTTGGAATAAAAAAAAAACCGAGTGTTATTAGTGTAAATAACGGTTATAATAATTATTTATTTTTCACATACCTTGGGATCAAAAGTTTATGTTGAATCTGTTTGGGAATCAACAAATTCAAGTAAAGAATATTTAAAAATCATGAGAAAATGTAAATCCTGAATTAAAAACATAGAATTGTCAACACCTAATTTATCAAACAAACAAAACATGTACTACAACAAACCATAATAATGTCACGACACTAATGTCTGTAAGAAAAAATAACGTTTATAAATAAGAAAGAAACAGTTGTCTTATTGGGAAAGTTATTCAGCTTTTTTTCAACACAAATGGTACGATTGACATTATCAATACAGAATTCCAACAACAGTACAAAATCAACACAAAAACAAAAATTATTACATACCAATGAACTAAAAGTACTCGAAGAAAATCAGCAAGACAGCAATCAACTATCCAGAAATTCAGCACAGAATCCCATCGCTACATTGAAGAAAATCCCCAAAATGCCTATGGGTGTAGGAAAATGAGAAGCATATGGAATTCATACCTGGATTAGGAAAAAATAAATCATCAGGTAGAAGTTCAAGTGAGTTTTTTCCATTATAATTACGAACAAAATTTCAAATATATATATTTATAATACATATTCATTTGAATAATTGTAAATTTAAAAACATATATATTTAGTGGTTTTGGTTTTCCTCATCTTAAATAAGTTTCACGTAATGGCTTTCAGAAAATTACAAGTTAACGACTTTGAACGTATCAAAATTTGAAAAAATCCGCGAGTTGCTTGCGGATTACAAAGCAGATTTGTTAGATGCATAAGATAAAATTCCAGTTATTAAAGCTGATTTAAGCGGTTCAAGTGCATCTCAGTTAACGGCATATACCAAAGAACGGGGCCACAATGAGCTGCGATTTCCAGTCATTAATATTCCAACGTTTTCTGGCAGCTTTGAAACATGGAGGTCGTTTCACGACATGTTTGTGGCATTAATTTATAACAACCATTCATTAAGCGATGTCCAGAAGCTCATTATTTGAAGTCTACGGTTAGCGGGGAAGCTGAGCGTCTTCTACAGCACTTAGCTATCGATCAAAGTAATTATGACCCAGCATGGAAGATCTTGACAGAGCGCTATGATCATAAAAGAGTGTTGGTTAGCACTCAATTAAAATTGTTATTTAATCAACCAAGTATTACCTTTAATTCATCGGCCAACATCAAAAAAATCCTGGACACGTCACAAGTAATAATTCATGCTTTGAGGAATTTAAGTCTACCAGTAGAAAGTTGGGATGTGATTTTAATTTTTATTATCGTACAGAAGCTTTCAAATAGTACTCAGCAGTTATGGGAAAAAAATAAGGTTCGAGTAAAGAGTTGCCATCATTTAAAGAGTTTGTAGAGTTTTTAAGTGTCGGTTTCATACATTAGAAGCAGTAGATCCCAAAGGTTAAAGTAGCAAATCCAAACAGCGTAGATCAGGAACCCATAATGTTTTTTTTATAGCCAACAGGAATTGAAGAGACAGGTCAACTGAAGCGTGTGTCAATTAGGCCAGCATTCGCCTAGGAAGTATGATCGATTTCTGCAAATGGATTGTGCGAAAGTGTTGTCATTTCTGTAAGCAACGCCATCATTAACTGTTACACGAAAATATATGCAATACAGGTCAAACCACATACAGTGCAACCTTCAGCTACACAAGTTGCTCCTCATCAATTTACGTCTAACCACACAGATAACCATCAGTCACAACAGATATCAGTTAATCCGAATGCGTCCGAGTTTCAATCACACACAACAAACAACAATCATCTTAACAGCTATCAAGTCAACACGAACACCAAAAATTTGTTAGCTACAGCGTTGTTGGGGGTTAGATCTTCAGAAGGCGGCATTTTAGTTTTGAGAGCGTTAGTAGATCCGGGGTCTGAGGCGTCTTTCATTACGGAGTCCAACGACTAGGTCTTAAACCAAAGAAGTCATTTATAAAGGTTAATGTAAACAACGCTCTACGATTGGCATCTTTCTGAAGTCATCTACATAATAAACGTTCCACTGATGTCGGAGGACTTGATTTTCCTATAGAGAAGAGTAACGTATGGACATTGCAAAAGACATGCTTTCCAAAGCTGATTCCAGGATTCTCTAGAGACTCGCTGAAAAAATATAAAATTTTCAATGTTATGTGCCATTAATTTCAATACTAATGCAACATTTATAGGCCTTCGGAAACATGAAGACAATCAAATGAAGCTTTTAATCCAAAACATAAGAAAAAAAGTAAAACATGTGGGGCTAAATGTCCACTTTTAAGATCGGTAATTTAGTCATAATCATTGAGATCATGACAAAAGGTTTATACAACAAGACAACAATCCCAAATATGTTTTAGAAATTGTGAAAGCGTGGTTGATACATAAAGTACCTCACTTGCTAGTAATACCACCACAAAGAGCCAATTTTAACCCAACAGAACGTATTTCGTATCATTTAGAGAAGATCTTACGAAAACATGTCTTTACATCAAACCCCTAGTTAAAAGCCTTATTTTTAACGGAATGGTATGAAATAACAAGTGAATATCTAGAAAAGTTGACGCATTCCATGCCAGCTTAAAGAAGTTAAAAGGCGTAAAGAGTACTCAACAAAGTATTAGGTATTAATTTTTTTTTTTCGTAAAAATAAGGTACAAGCTAACACTTTTCTTTAAAGGTATCAACAGTTTAGCTGTGACCATTGTACATGCAGTGAAACATCTATTTTTTTTTTTTTTTTATTTCTGAACGAAACATTATTGTTTTTGACTCTAAGAAACAATTATAGACATATTTCCCTAAGACAAAACCGAATTAAGTTGGGATACCAAGAGTTTTGCTGCACATTGTATGTTGGCTATTCTAGGAATTAAAAATGCAATTTGCTTTTGCACTTTATAATGTGTGAAAAAAATCCAATTAGAATAACAAATAATCTTCCTAAAATCTAAAAAAAATATCAGAAATGTTAATTAATTACTTATTAGTATTATATGGTATACTTAATTTGTTTACTTAACGCATGTCAAGCTTAAAGAACAAGAAGGAAATTAATTTTAAAGATGTCCTTAATTAACAATCCGTTGCATTGATGTCCAGAGTCCAGAGTTTGTGCCTAAACATGCAAAATTCTTATATAATTTACTTACAATACAAGCTTAAGTTTTTGATAAGCTGATTTCAGATTTATTATAGTTGCAGTTCATTTATATATTCAAATGAAATGTTGCGAATATGATTCTTTTTTATGATATGGTCCTTTTTTAATTTTATTCTGAAATCATCATCTTTTTGTGCACTTGAAACAGAAAAACAATAGTTTTAATTTCATATGTTCACTTTTTCACCACGTTAAAATAAATATTCACTTTATTCATTTTAGCCATTCTGACAGTTTATAGAGACGCACAATGGGTTGGTAATTCACTTATTTACTTATTGTAATTTTGGATTTTCTCTGTGATCTGGTAAAAAAAGTGATGTAAATAGTCTTAGGGATTTTTCTCCTAAGTTAAGAGTCCAAAAAAGTGTATAGCGAGTTTTTTAAGTTTAAGGATTTTTTTTAAATAATTTTTTAAATTGAACACAAACAGTTCTGCTTAGTGTATCTCGCCTAAATTTAATGATAGTTACAGCATCTGGTGGTCGGTAGTATACTTACTGCAATACCAAAACGTGCTACCGCTAATCAGCTGTTCATCTCATAAACTAATTTGTCCAGAAAAGATTCCGAAAGAAAAAGGAAAAAAAAAATCAAAATATAGGTTGGGAGTACGATGCTTTATTGAAAAGTTTGCCTTACATTTTTATTAAATTATTTTATAAGAAGGAAGTGCCTCCATCGTTTACAGATTTGATATCGCCAAATCCAACAAGCGACACCATGGCAATATGCAAGTATTGTAGAGCAAATTTAACAGCTCACAGAAAGGACTTAATATCTCACGCTAAGGCTGAGAAGCATAAAAAAGCAGTTGAAGTAGATAAGACCGCAAAATCATGTAAAAAAGTTACATCTGCATTCATACCGTTCTGTTCGGAAAAAACCAAATTGCAGCTTTTATTGGGGAACATGCTTCTATACAAACTGTGATTCACTAGACTGAAATTTTACCGTACAATTCTGAAACTTTATCTAAATTAAAGCTTCATAAATCAAAGTGTGCAATGATCATAAAAAATTTGCAAAGCTCTTGTATGTTAGAGGATCTGTTAAAAGGGGTAGCCGACACAGCTTTTTCCATCATTGTTCATGAGAGTATAGATGTCTCGACCCTGAAGATTCTTTGTGTAATGATACGTTATATCTCAGTGGATGGTACAAGCGTAATGGTAGGTGTAAGTTAATCTGTGGCTATTCTTCTGAAATATGAATTACCGTATCCTGTTGTAAAATATGTCTCACTTCTTGCATTTATGTGCAGAAGACAGCCAAGACAGTGCCTAGATAATTAGAATTAGAATCCTGGTTCGAGAAGTTCACAACTGGTTCTCTTATAGTTCTTAGCGTATTGAAGGATACAGAAATTTGTACGACAAAAAATGAATAATAACCGTAATGTTAAAAAGTGCAAGGGTTGAGTGGAACTCTCTGGCTTGGCCGTAGGGCTATAAGTACAATACTAGAACAATGGGAAGAATTAAAACAACTATTTTTAATCGCTAAAAATCGAGACAAATGCTATATGGCTAGCCAATTACATGATATAATGATAAGGTTACCATTCAAAGCTTATTTGGATTTTTTGAAAAACAAACTGAAAATTCGTTTCAATTGAAATGAATTGAATCAGCTATTTCAAAGTGGCCAAGTGGAATCAGTCAAATTATTCGAAGATAAATTTTTGCTTTATAGAAATTTGCTCCAGATCGTAGTTGCAGCTTAGTTGCAATACTAAGATTTTAATTTTGAATCTGTAGCACGACAAATCGATTTAACAGATTTGACATGAGAGAAAGATGTAAAACCTCAATTCAAAACCTCGAGAAATTCAAACCAGATTACCGGAGATGTATCTACTTTAAAAATGACGGAGAATCTTGATCCGAACATTGCAACGTCTCAAGTAAAACCTGAACTTTAAGAAAATCTCTCAATAATTTGCAGAACTCATATTTGATGTAAAGCAAGCGTTGAAAATGAGTAGTGTCAACTACAAAATAAAACGTGGAGCAGTGTGTCAAATACAGTAGAATTTTATGCTGATATTAGCGAAGTCTGTGATGCAGCGGGAAATAAACGATTCAAAAATGTTGCCAAATTTGCAATAGCCTTGCTTTGTTTGCCTTTTTCAAGTGCCTGTGATGAGCGCGCGTTTTTCATTAACGCAGTAATAAAAAAAAATTAAGCAACAAATTATCACCAGAAATGTTACAGTGTTTAATGATGGTAAGATTGTATTTTATTACGACAAGGTTCTTGTGTTAATTTTAACCCGACCAGAAATCATACAAAAGTTCAACTATTAAATGTATGATTTTAAAAAAAGCAATGAGGCTAAAAATGATTTTGTTATGATGTAAGATAAATATTAGAAAACATGGAATTTCTTACTTAAATATAAAATAATTAATATTTAAATTCTTTTAATACTACCTATAAGTAATAATTTTCCAAATAAAGTAAATAAATCAAAGTTTATTTAGGTTTTTAATTTATTTTTAATATTTTTCAAATATTGACGGCACGACATAAAATCATTTCCCTAAATTTTCATTTTTTTCGTTTTCATTTGAAAATTAAACTTTCTCCTGGACTTTATGTCAAAATGTATAAACGTCAAATAGTATTGTGTGTCAAACTAGGTTCTGTTTTTGTGCAGTCGGCTGTGTTATTGAGTATTTAATCATCATTAAGTGTTCAAATTGATATAAATTGATTTGCAAGCAAATATACATATTTGAAAAATTAAAGAAAAGAAGAATAAAAGAAGGCAATATTTTATTATCCTCATCGAAGTTATAATAATAATAACAGGTCTGTTCAGAGAGGCTGTCCTGTGCAGAAAAGTACAATGTCTTATGTTCAGTGAGAAAAATTTCTGTCCGAAGCTGTTCTGCTTTGTGTTCAGTGAGGTTGTCAGAATAGAAAAGGATAGAAAAACTTGAACCTACTCTTGGGGTAGAGCAGACTGGTGTGCAGATGTCAGCTTAGGCTGTCATTTTGATTTGTTTAAAGCAATTTATTTATTTGCGATTGTTGTGTGCAGTGTGAATTAAAAACAAAGTTATGGAAAGTGCAACATCGCCTTAATTAAATTACGAAAACACTTCTTCACACAGCCTATTTCAAGGGCTGAGGCAGATGACAGCTCATTAGTGTTGCATAAATTATGCAGCACAACACAAGCTCGAATAAAATGACAAAGTTTCTCTACTCCTCTCAACTTGCTGTCGAAAGCACTGTTTAAGAACACCAAAGGAGTACTCTATTGCAATCCTGCCGGAACTTAAATTCTTTTTGAAAAACTTCTGCCTTGAAGACAAATAGCCATTGTCACGATATGGGCTTATTAGAAACTGTGGTAATAATTAGGTAATTAAATATATCCGAAAAATACCAAAAATCTTGTTGTCATGAACAAAACCCGGATATCCAACGAAAATGTCCTTTTCTCGTTTCCTATTGCTTGAAGAGATAGATTTGTGATGACCTTTCTATCAATGTAGTCGTCTTTTCCATGCCTAGGGTGATCAATTTTGATTTTTGTACCATTTACAATTTGATCTCTGCAAAAGTAAGGAAAGAGGCAGGTTGCTACGTCGCTTGTCAATTAGTCAATTTAGTACCTATAGCACCTTCAATTCCAGTTTTGTTTCTCATATACGTTTCCATTTTCTCGTCTTCAGTAGGCCATCGGATGACCTAATCGCAAAGATTGCTGATGAAATACAGCACTCTATTGATATCACATTTCAGCAGAATATGTTTTTGCGGGTCTCTAATTTGGTGTAAGTATCCGATGTTGCGAATGTGTCTACCAACCGTTTATAGAGAGTGCGAGTTATGCGGAAATGTGTCACAAAATACTTTTTATTGTAGGAATGAACTATTTCTTTCAAGAAATATGCGATACAGTCTCTTGAATCTTTCTCGACAGAGAAAGGAATAATGCTCACTAAAGTCTTCTCTGGAATCTGTTGTTCCATCACTCGACAAACTGATAGCACTGCCACTACCACTGTCCACCAATTCTCTAATATAATTTGTTAAATTTTATTTAAAGCCATTTTAATTTATTCAATTTTGTATTTCACTTTGAGAATTTTTTCCTCTTTTCAACAACATTTTTGACAGCTAACATACGGGCTGTACTTTTCTGTTCTAACTTTGATCTGACATTATTCACGAAACTGTGATTTTGTTCTAGTTTTTCTTCACTGAACAAAATGAATAATAATTCTGAAAAAGTTTTTAGTGTTGCTTTGGAAATAAAATCGGAGTACACAAAAAGACTTTTGACTGCCCGAACGAAAACGCCAATAACGTGTATCCGGGCGAAAGTCAAGGGTTTGCAAATTTATTAATAGTTTTTTATTTAGGTTCGCCAGGTCATATACCAAAACAAGATGGAAATTAAATATTATAATGCTACGCAAAGTGATTCCAAGCAAAAATTATAACAGGCTTAACCCTCTAATCCACAAGGATGCCTCAGGCATTCATTTTTAAAGTCTGTTATTTTAATTCAAATTAACGTTTTTGCACCGCCTGCTATTGCCAGTCGCCAAGTACATTTCTATCAACAAAACGAGACTAATTTGAATTAACTTGATTTGAAAAATTGCAACGTTATTATTAGTTGAGTATCAAAAGTCATCGAAAAAACAAGAAAAATTATAGTGATTTATTTTTTTTTTTTTTTCGGCAGTCAAAAAAAAGTTATTTTTAGCCGTACTGAGTCCATAATTTTTTTGATAGGTTCAAGTAAGTATAAATTTTGATATTTTCATGTTCGTTAGCTAAATAAAAAAGAAATTGTGTGGTTTGGTTACCGTTTTCTGATCACGGAAGAAGATTTTATTGTAGAGCAAACAAATTTAAAAGCTGTTGCAGATGATATTAGCACACAATTTCGCGTGGACTCGGAAACCATTCATCACTTTCTTGGTTTGCTAGTGTACATGACAATTGTTACTATTCCTAACACACGCTGGTACTGGGGAAAATTTCCAGTGGATAAAATAAAAAACGTCATGCCTCTCAGAAACTTTGAGCAGATTAAAATGTACATATGCTTCTCAAATGAAGGAGATAGAATAAAAAGAGGTGAAGAAGGCTATGATCCTCTGTTTCGTATCAGACAGATTGAACGAACGTTTCGACTCGATTCCAAAAACAGCTCGGTTGTGTGTCGATGAGCAAATGTGCAGCACCAAAATAAAACATCACCTGAGACAATATATGCCAAATAAACCTCATAAATGGGGTGTTAAATTGTTCGCACAGCTAATGTAGTTGTGCGCTTATCTCAGACAATACCTGACTATGTCCATCATGTTATATATTTTGATAACTTCTACACCAAATTGAGTGTGGCCTAATTGCAAACTGTGGAAAGATACAAGATGTCTTCGTTTAGCATCTACTTACGTAGGAATAGCTCCATTTGCACGAAGCTCTGGAAACGCAGAACTAGCAAAAATTGCAAGATATCATAGACAGGAAAAGAAATACATCGAATAGATTGCCCACAGATTATCAGAGAATATAATGCACACATGGGTGGTGTTGATCTCTTGAATGGTTTGATGGGAAGGTACAAAATTTCTGTGAAAACTCGTGATGTTGTTACACATATTTTCTATCACCTGGTTGACATGACCATTACAAATGCCTATATATTGCACAAAAGAGCACGATTCGAGAAAAACAGGGATCTAACACGACCACCAATAAAAGAAGAAGACTTGTTATCACTGCCTGAATTTCGTTTGTATTTAGCTGCTGCACTTTGTGCATATACCAAAAAACGACCTGTTGTAAGACCATCCACTCCATCAGAAGATGGAGATGTAAGACATCTGGTCAACGAGCTCAACATCCAGTGGAAAAAATACGTTATGACCAATCCGGTGATATGGCAATGTGGCCTCCAAATAAAGATGGCAAAAGAAAACGAAAGATTTCACAAACTCAATTTATTTGCAGTAAATGTGGCCTAAAAATGGTTTTCTAGCATACCATACTAAACCATAGTTATTATTAATCTATATCTACCTGTATTTACCTTTTAGTCTATGGTTATTTTCAATATAAAACCGGTATCTACTGAATTCATATTCAACTTGCCTGTTTCACTTTTACATACCCATCTGCACAAGAGTGCCCACAGGCCTCCTTCATATTATCTCACCTTACAGATAAACTATAACATATATCGCATATCCGACTTCATATTCGTGTTTCTCGTGCCAAAATTATCCAGAAATATAATTATGGACTCTCAATTTGCAGCGGTTCAGATTTGTGCATTAGAGGGTTAAGGTGACCTAGTGCTTTTCTTGGTATAACTGCTATCAAAGAAGATAAAGTTATAAGATACTGAAAATTCCTTGGACTTTTTTTGGTTTAGCGGATTCTGTTACAGCAGAAAATTCTTTTAGGGCTATAAACTGCAGTTTTATTTCGACCGGCATTTTGTCTTTTGACTTTTCACGTAAGTACAGTAAGTACGTAAGAAAAGGTGAACCAACTTTTTAAGTTGGATTGGAACCGTGTATGGACGGATTCCGTAGAAACCAGTAGAATATAAAATAACCAATTACAGCCTTCCCAAACTTTTGCTTTGTAAATTCTGTAATTTGGCAAAATTACAAACAAAAGTATTTTCAAACAAAAGATGTAAGTTTATTTATATATCGTATATTTTCAACAAATAACAAAAATAATTTAACAATTATTCTGCTCCACCGGGAACATAATCTTCTGATATACTCTGCATTATAAATTTTGTAAAGTCGGGACCAAGCCAAATTATATATAATAATGTAGCTTCAAGCAGTCCCAAAATCATTCCGGCGCAAACATCCAGTAAATAATGCCGATACATGAGCAAACGGGATATGGTTACTCCGACAGCCCACGTGCTAAGTGCCGGCAACATTACGCGGGGTAATGGATATAAAAATGTAAAAAAACCTAGAATAAAAAAAGCTCTTGAAGCATGTCCAGAAGGAAAACTAAATTTGTCTGGGCCAATAGAGAATGCATCGCTGTTTGTAGCAGGCCTTCGACGTCTTGTAGCTGCCTTTATGAGCGCAACAATAACAATGTCAAGTAATAAACCAAAGAGCATGTTAACTTGCATTTCATATAGGTCAGAGTTATTAACAATCCAACAAAATGTCAACCAACCAGACAGCCATGCAATACCGTGGCAAGATATCTCAAGAAACTGGCAATGATTTTTTAAAGACCGAAATGCCACGAAATTAAGAAGAAAACAAATAAATGTTTTTGTGATTTTTTTGTCATATTCCATCAAAGTTAGAAAAATTTTGGTTTTTTCCATTTTCTGCATCATTTTTAACCTAAATATATAATAAATTGTATTGCACATTTACTTTACTTATAAAATAAAATACACACCAATTCCACTAGCTCTAATTGGCAAATAAACTAACATACAAACAAAATATTTGAGATATCAAAGATAACTTGCCACTTATTTATTAATGAACTGGCATAAATCGGAAACTTTCCAATCCTTCCAATGAGTGCTTCAAAACTTGTATGCACTTAGTTACGAAAATATGTAAAATGTGTCAAGCCATGGTAGATGCTTTAAATGTGTGAGGGCAAAAACTCGTTTGCAGAAGAGTGTAATTTTTTGTTACTCTGAATAGGGAAGAGCGAAACTCGAATTTTGCCATGTATACGGCTTGCTGTTTGCCATCAATCTGTAGCCATGTTCAGAAACTTATGCGAAAACTTTTTACATCGCGAACATACCGGTGCCCTCGCCGCTGATAAAAGGTATGTCTGTATCCGAAGTCGAAAATCTGAAAAAATAAGCGCGTTCGAAGTCCAATGATTCTGATTAGTTAAGAGCTCGAAAATTGCCTTTAAAACAAGCACCCTTATTGCGAACATCAATTGACGATTAAAAAATCTATCAGTTAAAATTGATATCGGTATTGCGAAAAGCAATTGACAAAAAAGTAACTTATTGTGAATATTTACATAAAATTAATACATTGTAAACGGAAACACAATTTTGACATTTCTCGATTTGTTTATTTATTGCCAAGGAAGAAAAATTGTTTGATGTGCTTGAGATTTACGTGTGCCCAAAATGGATAAAGTTTAAATATTCGGAGGAAGAAAACGACGGACAACATTTTTTTTTTTCTAAGGAACCAATATTCGAAACGTTGTTGGGTGTATGCATGGGACACACATTAAAATTATATTATATTATATTATTATACGTGAAAGTATGTGACTATAAGGTGTACATAAGATACATAAACTTTCTCTAGCTGATATTTTTTTCTTGTATAGTACTCAATATTTTCCATGTTTTTTTTTTTTTATCTTAGTTGCGGTATATATTGTACTCTCATAAAATTGTTTTTGTGCAGAGGAGACGACATCTTTCTTGTTATTCAGCGCGCGGTATTGCTCTTTTCCACTGAGACGTTTTTTCTGCACTTTGCGGAAATTTGGTTTGTAAATTTTCCTGATTAGAGCTTTCTTGTTCTATTTCAGGTTGCTCTCGTGACCAGGAGTATTAATGCATGTCTTAAGTTTTAGTATTTGAACTACTGCCTATTGCATGTCGCTGAACTGCTGAACTTCTGAATTCTATTTAGACCACCAGAAGATGCATTCAGTTTCAATTTATTTTTCATTTTTTTTCTTTATTTTGCATTTTTAATCAGCCCAAACCTACAACTATGTAAAAATTAAAATTGCAAATGTTTGTAAAATTTTAGATGACAGAAAAATTGACGAATGTCAATAAAATTGTTCTCAATTATGTTCGCAATACCGATTTATCAATCAAAATTTATAATTGATGTATGTTCACAATGGATCAATTCTGAATTGAAAGTTGATGTTCATAATACCATTTGAACAATTTGGTTCACAAATCAACTATAAGGTATATATTTTAATTCGTGCGGTTTTTTTTTTTAAATTTGAACGTTTATTTAAGAAAAACATGTACAATAGTATTATTCAAAGTATTGCCCATCTGAAGCTATGACTTTTTCCCATCTTTCTGGCAATTTGTGGATCCCATCCCAAAAGAGCTGCGCCGGTTTGGCAGCCAAGAATGAATCAAGCCAATTTTTGATATTCTGCTCTGATGTGAACCGTATATCAGTGAGGGCGTTCTGCATTGACCGGATTAATTGTGTTCGGTAGCGTTGTCCATTGATGGTTTCACCTGGTTTCAGCAGCTCATAATACAGCACACCCATCTGATCTCACCTATACAGAGCATTACATTCGCGCCATAGATATTCGGCTTTGCTGTTGATTTGGCTGGTTGGCCGGGTTTCACATATGAGTTTTTGCGCTTACGGTTATCGTAATGGATCCATTTCCACCAAAATATGATGACTTTCGGCAGCAGTTTTCTTTATATTAAAGTAATGAAGAAGAACTCCCCGCAAAAACACTTTTTCAGGCACAAAGTTTGACATATTTGAGTGAGAAAAAATTATTGTTGTTTACGCTTCAAACGAATGACATATACTGAAATGACGTACACAATGACGGTAACTTTCCAACGCGTGTTCCAATGGAATAATAACAATGGGATAATACAAGTTACGCCATCTCTTAGCAAATCGCACGAAGTT
The DNA here is from genome assembly GCA_907269105.1 of Volucella inanis. Classification (NCBI taxonomy): domain Eukaryota; kingdom Metazoa; phylum Arthropoda; class Insecta; order Diptera; family Syrphidae; genus Volucella; species Volucella inanis. Next base: position 50,298,866 of record OU026154.1, read on the forward strand.
ATAGACCCAATATCAATTGATAATTGATGTTCGCAATAGGGGCCAAGGTGACATTTCGTCAAGAAGTGGACTGCAATATTTCCTGAAATATCAGCCAGAAACATTCAAAATAATAAATTGACAAAAACAAATTTAGTGTGACACACAATACTATTTAACGTTTATACATATATATACATATGTGTTAGCACATTTTGATTAAAATCCAAGAGAGAAATTTTGTTTTTGAAAAATTTAATAGAAAAGGTTTGACGTTTGACTATTTTGCTCCGGAGCACAAAAAAAAGCCCAATACAAATAATCATTTATATCTTTGATTAATTGTTTTCTTTTATGAAAATAAGAATGTTGTTTAATGTTAATTTTAAGGGAGTTAATAATAATTATTATTATTATTATAACTTTTTTTTTTTTGGTTTTGCGAATTAGATAAGTTAGGTTGAATACATTTCTTGAAAAAATAATGAAGTGGAAAACACAATTCTTCTCAAATTAAAGTAAGCGAAGTTTCGTTTTCTGATACCGCGTTATCCGCGGTTTGCACTTCCACTTTTAATTGAATTTTTTCGGCGTTATTAGTATCGTCTGCATTGAATTCCTCATGAATAAAAACTCCACTCTTTTCGTTTATGTGAATGTGTTGTGTAGTACTGTACATGCCACTGCAATTCTACTGATCTTACCATATTAAGGTTAGCTGCGTCGATACATTTAAGGCTACGAAATATTTCTTTCAGCAACTGGAATCTTGGAAAATTGAAGTATCGTTTGCAGCAGACAGCACAACTTTACCTTTAATTTAATATGATAGTTTTACTTTCGTAGCACAAGTGATCACATAAGTTTACTTACGTACATAATAATTCATCACGTGCGGCACACATTTTGTTCTCTCTTTTATATTTTAATACTGTGTATTAGTTATATTCATAGAAGCATCAACAAATTTTAAACAAGAATTGGAAGTAAATATACAATTATAACACATGTGATATGGAAATGTTAGCTACATTTACAGACAAATTTTCCAACGTCAAGATAGGAGAGCGGATGAAAATCAGATAATGAATTGACATTTCGTGTATATGCGAGTTGTTTTCTGTAGTAGTGTTAAACGTATTTTTTCAAAATGTCGAGTAAAAACGAGGTACTAATTCTTCCTGATTTTGCATGTTGTCGTATGAACATCTGCTCCCAAAATGAATTGTTTTGTTATAATATCCCAGTGCAAACAGAAAAATATATGGCTGACTAGATGTCAGATGCTGAGTCTGATATTATCCTCTCTCCGGAAGATGGGCCCTTTATTGTGTATTCAACGCATTCGGTTTATTATATTCTTGATTGATTGAATGTGTTTTTGAGGGCTATTTTCATGTCAATTCAACAGAGACAAATATAAATAAAAATGAATGAATCACACTGAAATAATTAATATATACGTAACTTTTTTCATTATTCGAACGTAATTCTTCCCATTTTTTTATTATTAAAGTTATGTTCTTAACCCGAAAATTGTCCTCGGGCTAAAGATAAATTTGCCGTCATGTAATTAACTAAGGGGTGCTTCATCGCGAGGTTTGTGTTTCAATAGGCTTTTTTTGACAGATCACAAAGCGACTCCTATCAAACTACTTTGTAATTTTTGTTCAGTATCATTTGGCAAGTCATCATGAAAAGATTCACACCACAACAGTGTCTCTCAATTGTTCAGCTGTATTACGAAAATCAGCGTTCTGTGAGAAATGTTTTTCGGCGATTCGAGGAACTAACGATGCGCACAATCGACCTACTGAAATCACTATTGCCAATACCATTCGCAAATTTGAGTCTCAGAGTGTTCGTGAAGAAAGTGACGAATCGATTCGTCATCGTTCTCGGCAGCTTGGCTAGGCGTATTTTACGTGAGGATCTCGGCCTAAAAGCGTACAAAATTCAACTTGTGCCTGAATTGAAGCCAGGCGACTTGAATTTGCGTCATATTTTCAGTGAATGGGATCTGAAAAAACTCATTGAAAATCCGGTGCTTTGTCGTGAAATTTTGTTCAGTGATTTAGCACATTTCTGGATCAATGGATATAATAAACAAAATTGCCGTATTTGGGCTGATGAGCAACCCGAAGAGTACCAAGAGCTACCATTACATCCATTAAAAACAACGGTATGGTGTGGCTTATGGGCTGGTGGAATCATTAGTCCGTATTTCTTCAAAAATGAGGCAAATCAGAATGTTAAAGTCAATTGTAACTGTAACTGTAACTGTAACTGTAACTTCTTGAAATTCAAGCGCGTGAAATAATGGACTTGGTGAGAAATCATTTTGGTGAGTACTTAATTTCACGTTTTGCTTCAGTAAATTGGGCACCTAGATCGTGCGATATCGCACTTTTACACTATTTTCTCTGGAGACATGTTAACTCTCAGGTCTTCAGAAATAAGCCAGATACATTACTCGTGTTATCCGCGAGATACCAGTCGCTATGCTCGAACGAGTCGCCAAAATTAGTCCTTCCAAATGGACCACATCAGACATAGTCGTGGCCAACATTTACATGATATCATTTTCAAAATGTTAATGCCATGAATTGTCCTTTTAACCGTAAAAATTGTAAAAATTTTAAGTTCACTCTCAAATTTATGTGTTTTATTAAACATTATTATTATTATTATTATTATTATTATTATTATTATTATTATTATTATTATTATTATTATTATTATTATTATTATTATTATTATTATTATTATTATTATTATTATTATTATTATTATTATTATTATTATTATTATTATTATTATTATTATTATTATTATTATTATTATTATTATTATTAT